>CM041786.1:12464265-13064265 GCA_023375725.1 Nephotettix cincticeps | reverse complement strand
GCACTTACAAAGTTTTACATTGATACTTTGATAATTAACGCCACTACACACGCCAAAGTGAAGATATGTTCCGCCAGAATTTAACATTGCCCTTACGGGACTAAAATTCAAGATGCCTACCACTGATGCAGACTCTTAAGGGATTTTTCGTCTCCTGCAATTGACGAAATCTTGCTGATTGGCGATAGGTTTTATGTTGAGTCCCGTCAAATGAAAAATGCTGTCCATCGATATTTATTTTCCAAGGATCTTCGTAGAGAAATTTCTGTCAATCATCGCACTTTAATTATTGTCGAAGTAATGTGGTTGCACAATGATATTGACAGCGTTGTGAAAGATTTAATTGTAGTGTTAGGGAATATTTTGACCTCCGATAGAATAAATGGTGGCTTTCTTTTCACCGGCCAACTCTTTACTACAGCGTTCTAGTGGTTCCAAAGGATATTTTTCGATTTCTTTTTTCGATTTGCACGCTGTCAATGAGCTGCGATGTAGAGACCTCGAGACGTTTTTGTGCGACTCTGCTGTTGATGAATCCAGCTATGGATGGGGGTGTGGGTCAGTTCTGTATTACAGAAATCAGTTCTGTATTACAGAAATAAAATCCTCTTATTCCTCCAAAAACTGTGATTACGACATGTGGTTAGGCCGACAACTAGAACGGGGGCATGCAAGCGAAGCGAGTGGTTGAGTTTTATATTACCTAGGTTCAGATCCCAGAGTTCAATAAGTTGTTACCCATTCTGGTCTTCTTGTACTGTGTCGGTCAACCGTCATCATTGATTGATTCATAACACGTATAGATCGATAATCTATGTGGGTGGGGAGAGAAAAAAGTACTAAAAATTGAGTCCCGTTCATTGAGAAAAAATATTGACAGTTCATAAAGTTAAAACTCCTTTAAGTTAAACGCAAAAATTAATTTTAAAAATAAATTAATTTAAAGCTCAGCTAAAAATTGTATAAGATGTTTTTAACTTAACGTTGTAGTATGTTATGAATGCATGTTCCTGTGATTTTTGTTTCAGTCAATCTAGAACTTGTACAGACAAGCTTCGATAGAGCTTTAAGTGCAGGCTTGTAGCTCTGAAGAACTAAAAAGATAAGACGTCCCCCTTCTTTTCTAAGGGTATGAAATATCTCGGGATGTGGTTTATCACTTTAAATTTCCTTTACACCGACATTCATTTGATATAGAGGGTCGTATTTCTCCAAACTGTCGCGCCCCTTGCATTCTTCACCAATATCAATTCGCCTCCTTTATTTTTCTATTTTATAAATATTCCTGGATAAATCGGGCGTCTATAAAGTCCCCCATTTTAATGTTTTTATTTAAACTTTTCAAATAATCTCAGCCGCATTTCGTGGATTTAACTACTTTTCGGGCAGTAATAATACCAAACTTACATAAAAATAGTTGTTTCGGGGGGATTTTTGTTTATAAAATAGAAAACCCCAATACATTCCATATTATCGGCACAAACCAAATATCATGGTGAAATAGTTTTTAAACGAAAACTTGTAAAGATATGTAAAATACTAATCATTTAACCAATAACATATTATAATAACAATAACATTAATTCCTTTTCTTTTTCTTACTAGCCCAATATTTCTTCATTCGTTCTGATTATGTGGATCTCTCTGCATCTAAAACCACCCGTTCCAATCTCTGTTTGTTTGTTTTCAAGGATATTTGCTATTTTTTCATGACGTGTTTTAGGACAATTCTCTTTTCTTTTAAATCACCCATTCTTATATCTAGGGTCCTCATCTCCCTCTAGGTTTCTGTGATCTATCTAATGCTGCTCCTGCTATTCAATAGCTTCTCTATTACTTTTATACTTAATCTGTTCTCTAGTGTTCTTCTTAAATGTCCTAAAAATGAAAATTGTTTCTTTTTTATTGTGCTTGTTACCAGTTGTATTTCCCTATAAACTGTTTTATTAAAAGCTATTCTCCAAACTCCATCTTTCTTATATCTTTGATCTATATATGTCCTGAAATAGGTAAATATTATATATTAAAATAATATATTGATATTACAAAAGTAAAAATTCAACTGTCAATGTTGATCATAGAATGGATTTTATAGCTTTATTTTAGTGATGTGCTAAAAAGAAGTGCAATCAAACCGTTTCATTTTATTGGTTTAAATATTTTATAACACATTTCAAACAATCGAAAGAGTAACTATCATTAAATTAACTATCAACTTCGATCCGAACAAATTTATTACAAGTTTTATAAGTATATAACTGTAATGGCCACAAATATATTGAACTCAAGTTTTAATGAGACGGTGTGAATTATTATTGAAGTGACAACAAGTTAATATTTTTCACGTCATTCAATCCAGCCGCTGACCGTAAACCAAACGGTACAAAACTTTTCAACGCTTTCAAAAGTTCTTCTGAGCTTGACAATCTACTTCTTCAGCTTCCACTATTATTTGACAAAACTCGTTAACAAGGTATTGCGAGCACTAGCTGAATAGCCAAAGAACATTTAAAACCTGAACCGTCGGAACGAATTCACATAATTACCTCGAATGTATTTAAATTTTATATCAGATTTCAAAACAATGTATAGAAAAGTAAAATTACATATTTGTAAACAAATAACTATGTGAACTATGTGCCCATGATGCAATAATGGTTTACATGTGATGCATTAAGTTAGTTATTTAAAAATAACCAATAGACTAGTTGGAAATTATGAAATAACTAAGAACGTAAATAATTGTAAGAGACGTTGTTGAGTTACGCATAATAAAGCATGTTATTTTTTACTTGTTTTTATTATAAGGAGAGCGCAAACATATGAGCAATAAGAGAAGCCTAATCTACGGTTTAATTCCCGCCAATTCAGCAGAATCTCCCACGCCTCCCGCTGTACCCTCCATCAAACCTCTATGCCAACCCAATATTTCTTCCTGGTGCAAGAGTGACAATAAATTTTATTTGTAACAAAGCATCATTGCACTAGAAATATATTATTACCATAATAAATACAGTAAATACCAACCATCATGAAGTGGAATTTTGCATTATCATTACATGGTTGAAATTACGAAATAAAAAGTAACATTTAAAATGTGTTTTAAAGGATATGATTTATCTTATAAAATTGTTTGGAGAAAATATTTACTAAGTCCTAATTTAAAAAAATATTAAGTAGACGATAACAATTAAAATAAAAACCACAATAAAAATAGAATATATATTCATAACTTGCATAAGTAATAAAGTTAAATGCAACTATATTTGTTGGATTTTTTATTCACGTCAGCTAAATTATGTACAAGAATGAAAATATGGAATGTTGCGAAGTGGGTTCAATGTGCAAAACCAAATCAAATGTTATTATGGAAGTATCGAGGAATATAGAACAGAGGGAAAGTTACTGGCCTCGCCGGATTACCTGGAAAACGTGACTAACATAACCTGCACTCGGCGTCTCTCCTCCCGCCATTTTCTTGCCTTTGTTTCACACCATTTACAAACAGCTGGCAACAGTAGTCTCTTAGTTACACAGAGTAAAAAGGAATTTATTTGCCTAAACATGTGCACTACATATAATGTTATTAACAAGTTGAATACTCCTCTTTAAGTTGTTACTACATAATTCTTCTTTGTTTTACTTTTCGATTTCCTTTCAAAAATTAGAATTTGCATAAAGAGTTCAAATACAAATGCGTATATAAATTATAGAATCCTACGGTATAATTGATTCTATATTTCTTTTGAACAGCTGGAAAACTCGAACTTTGTACAGTAGATGTCGTTGAAAACGTTTAAATGCACTACCAACTTAGAGAATTAAAAAAAAATTAAACACCATTCTAAGAAATGTGAAAATTAATTTCATGTTATCAGCAACTAAATCACTTTTTTGATTAATAAAAAAATGGTGGAAATACCTTACTATCAAAGCATTCTTTTAGTACTTGTAGACTTCAGCAGTTTCACTTCCTATTATATGGAATCATCTTCAGGCCATTTTATATCTTCTTTTAGTGAATTCATCAATGTTTGTTTATAAACTATTAAAAGCATAAAAAAGACAGTCATAAAAACAAAACAAAAAAATTGCATGCACTGATAAGAAACGCTAAACTAGACGACCTGCTACGAACGCCACCGCACATTATACTCGTTGGTTATTTTACAAAGTTAATGTCTTTTAAATTATCCAGTACTGTATACAATTTATGTGTCCGTGATTTTATTACTATATGTTTTTAATGGTTTATAGACAAACATTGATGAATTTATAACACCAAAAGAGGATATCCAATTAAAACTACAAGAATCGCTTTGACAATAAGGTATTTTAACTATGTATTTATTTATTAAAAAATAATTTCACATTTGAAATTAAGAATATCCTTTATACCTTTTACTAACACATAAGCTTGGAGGAATTATTTCAGTTGATTAAGCTTTTGTATTCAAAATAAAAATATATGAAAAAAGAATTTTTGGCTGTTTACGAAAACCAATACCGTAACAAAATTTATTTTAGATTACCAATTAAAACCGTGGAAAATAACCCTAATTGTGTAATAACTTTTTCATGGGGATTCCAATTTAATTTTTGTGTTAAACCTTTTTTCATTCACCCTTTACGGAGTACATTATTTTTACATAAAAGAGTAGAATAGTAAAGAACGTACCCTATAAAACCCTTTAACCCCTCCCCCACCGAGCCACTCTCACACCAAATTGTAGCTATTTACCCCCCCTCCTTCAAAACACTTCACGCCCCTTGTCGATACAGCCCTCTTTTGAGAGGTTTTATATCACCTTTGGTAAAAAGTGAATCTTCTAAAACGATGTAACATCAGTCTGTGGGCTTTGTTCGAGGAACCTATTCAAGTTTATATAGGAAAATATACTTTCTGCTTCAGAAACTGTATGTACTTGAGTTATGTAGTAAAATTCCTCTATAGTTTCCTTACTTAGTATATATTTTGATATAGATTTTAAATCAATGAGATGTCTAATTTGTATTCATCCGGTTCAATTATATATCTACGATATACTATTAATCCGAACACTATGTAAATTATGGGAAGTAATATTCTTTAAAACTACTACAGGTGTTATATAATAATTCTTTTCAAAACAAACACGTTCGTATGGAATATTTCCATGTTCATCTAGAGGTAGGTTTAAAGTATCGTTAGAACTTGTTATTGTATTTTTTGTTATTATGAAGATATTGTTAAAATATTTATTAAAATCTTTCAAAAAAGTTTAAAATTTTTTTCATCCATTTGCCATTGACAAAACATAATAAACCTTTAAGAGTGTATAAGAATATTTAAGTCACTGGTTTTGATACTAAAATTAAAATGCAATAGTTTAAACTTAAAGATAATACTATAAAGGGTGTTTTATTCTTTGTGACATTGCTTAGATATTATTTGTATATTTTGCATTTTCTAGTTTAAATAATAGCAGTTCAGTAAAAAAGGTGGGATCCGAACCACTTGGCCTCTGAATAACGTTGACATTAATCCACACAAGAGAACACAACACCTACCAACCATCGCTCGCAAGTATCTACAATTCGTGATATCCAAGTAGCTGGACCAAAAGGTGTTAATTTAAATTTTAAAGTATACTTTAGTTTGAATAATTGATTCTTTAAATTTTTATGTAGTTTTCTGAACTTGTAGCTAAAATTGGTATAACGTTCTAGGTATTTTTAAAGTCTTTCAAATTGTATGAGTATTACTTTAAGAAGATTGTTCAAATTAATAGTTTTAAATTACACCTTTACAGGAAAAACAAAATTGCTTTAGTAATTGTTCATTCATAATCGTTTAGACTGTTTTCGTTTTAACTTAGACTGAGCGCCTAACATAAAACTATTCCTAATATGTTTTTCATTATAAAATATAAATTAATAAGTGTATTTATAGCCAAGTGATTGTAAAGAATCAAAAAGTCAAAAAGGTATATAATTTTCTGATAGTCACTACTTACTTACATTTTGGAAGTAATCACACCACACCATGGAAAACACATACCTGCAAAACAATAGATTAGTCAATTTTTTTGTGAGTGTTAAGCTTTTTTTCATGTACTCAGCTATATTTGATCCTCCAAATTGGGTGAGCTACCAATAGCCTAAACTTGTGGAACGTTTAATGTTGAATAAAAATATTTGAAACCTCTTGTGTCACGTTATTTCCTGGAATTAAGAAATATACTACTCTTAAGAGGAGAGATTTTATTTTTCATCCTAAATGGAAAAAAACTGTGCCACTACTGTGGCACAGGGATTAAATACATCAACACACAGTGTAATAATATCAACTCGTAGGCGTTGAATAGTAGTAACCAATCTGTAGATCTTACACCAACAGAACGACCACAAGGATTACCACCGCCTTGGCAGTGATTGGGATGGTGTGGTGAGGCTTCCTCCGATGGTATTGCCAAACCCAATAAGGATTGTTCGTTTTTAGCGAATTTCCCATAGGGAAGAAGCTATTACCGTAGGTCTCATGGTGAGACTTAAGCCCGGGACCATGTTATTTTTTCTTCTTTAGGTGCCCAGAGTCCAAAAACAATAGTCGTTAAAATTTATATATATATATATATGTATATATATATATGTATGTGTCTGTTAACACGATAACTCTCGTAAAAATGGTCCGATCGAGACAAAATTTGGTAGAGACGTGTATTCCTACACATGCTCGGACGAGTTCGTTAACCAGACATATCGGTCAATGGAACGGGTAGTTTGGGGGGGTTTTGTACCCCAAAATGGGGTTTTTGCGTTTTTCACATGTAGTTTTTGAAAATTTCTAATTTTATATTTCACCATTAGAATCAGCTTAAAAAACTACACAATTAAGTTCCTTTAAGTTTTTCTCTATCTCCAACGGTTACCGAGATATTAAAAAATCTAAACACAGTACGTTGTATTGTGGGGCTCCAATGTTAATCTTATGGAGGATAGGGAAAAATTAATATTTCCCATATTAATGAATATTTTTGGATAAAACTTGATATTTAGCTTCATGTGGTTGAGATCTATCCATTTATGCTCAAAAATCATAGTTTATGTGTTTATCATGGCAGCAAACCTGCATACTCTTTTCCCATAATAATCATAAAGGGAATAGGCAAACTCCTTTATTTATGGATATATGTTGATGAAAGTTGGTATAAATGTTAAGATAAAAATTATTTATGGTAGAAATGCCTAATTTTAGTGTTCCTCATAGCAGCAAACCTGCACACTCTTTGCCATATTAATCTTATGGAGAATAAGCAAATAATTCCCATGTTTATGGACAGATGTTTATAAAACTTGCCATATATTATTATTATTATTATTATTATTATATTATTGATTTGGAAATTCGCTGAGTACGCAGGTCTGCTGCGACGGGGGTATATAATTAGCTTATCAAGGCAAGAGAATTTTTGACGTTAACATTAAGCTAATGTTTCTATAATGTGTGTATTATGTTTCTATAATTTTCCGTCTAATGATAGTGAGGTGAATGTTCATGAACTAACGTGCATATAGTTTTGACATGGATATCTCTTAGCTCTAGGGGGTGTTGGGTATTTTTAAGCAGGAAAACATGTAACAGGTTTCTACAGAAACTACTTGAACTATTGTATTGAAATTTAAATATAAAAGAACAAGAACATCTGTTAATATGAACTTAAAACATTCCCTTTAGACATATACATGATCTAACCTATTTCCGACAGGGAAGTAAATACAAACATATTTAAAATATAAACGTATTATTATCAAGGGTATTAGTTGACAACAATAAGTACCAATATAGTTTCACTAGAAAACGTTCAATTTAAAGATTATATAAGGAAATGAAAAACAAAATAGGCTTCTTTTTACTGTAGCAACGAACTTTTAACAAAATACACATTTGTATAAACCTTTTTAAAGGTAGTCACCGCTGAAAATAGTAAATAAATCATTCAATAAAAAAACTTATTTTTAATTCGGAATCTACTGAACGTGAATATAGTAAAGATTTAGAAATTCACCCTAAGTATGAAAAAGTACCACAATTTGCCAAAATTTTATATGTTTACTAGATACCATTTTTTTTGCTGAAATACTATAATCTATTTTGTATTTGATATGTTTTCGTAATAAATATGAAAACCATGTAATAATATCCTGTTTCATACACATATTCAATGATTTTACTTCTTTGTTTATATTACTGAAAGGAGAAGTCGTAATAGAATAAAATCAAAACGACTTGTGTTCTGACACAATTTTTCCAACAGATAGAAACTTAAAATAAATGTTCAACAATTTCAATATACCTTGAGAACCAATTAAGATGTTCAATATTTCCACTCCGCGCTCTATACATATTCTACTAAATATTTCACTAGAAACATCATAGAATTTTTATGTAAAAATAAGAATATGACAGCACAATGAGCAATATGTTTGATAGTTTATTAGGTATAAAATTATATTTTTGGATTTGAAATATGGTCTGAAACACCATGAAAGAAAAGATTTGCATACGCCATAGCGTACATGTGACAAATTTTTGACATTTTAATACTATGTTTTATTATTTTCTTAGCATACTACACACTTAACAAAATATAATTAAATTATTTTCATTAAGTATAAAAGAAAGGATTTTTCAGTCGTGGATCTCCTTAATAGTAAAATTAAAAACAGATAATAGAAGAATCTCAGCGACAAAATTAAAAATAGTTAATTAAGAAAAGGAATTTAAATGTCAGAGAACGAATGCGCTAAAGTTCACTACTCCTTTTCAAGGTGGTTTCTATTCTACTCGACGAAGAATTCCACTTTCTTTTTACAGTCTTTAACGTTTTAACATCACCACTGGAATTGAAAAAGCTTGACTTATGTATATATCACCGCCCGCCCACAAAATTTTTCTTGAAAGAATGTCGTCTAATATTTATGTAAAAAACTTGAATGAAATTGGATTTGTTTTAGTTGGATTTGGTATAATTCACAGAATTAATACAGAATGATGCAAATCTTCCGGATCTCTATGGTACACCCCCTATTTAACCCCTTCATTGATTCTTATCCCTGTAATGCCTTCTAAAATCTCTTAAACCCTTGAACGCACAAAACCCCTCTTAGCCACATCCCCCACCCACCATCAGGGGTGGATGGTTATCCTTTCACTCTAATCACCCGACCTTCACCCCTTCGTGCCTTCTATTTCAGTATAACATGGTCACAAGCCTCCAACTGCAGAAAAGGTTTATTCTCAACTAAAACAACTTCACTTTGAAGGCCGATATCCCGATTAAACCATTCTATATGTAACAAAACAGATGACGTAAATAAACTGTTTATATACAAATATACAAGACCTACAACAGTCTCAAACCTAATTACAAAAAATAGTTTTCCTGTATTATTTGATTACTTTACCACGAAGAAGACGTCCCTTTATAATTAAATAATCAGTAAATACGCCACATAAATAAATTAGATTATATAATTTTGCACTGCCTAAAACTATACTAACCAACAATCAAAAGGTTGAATGGGTATCAATTCGTTTTTCAAAGATTCCCTTTAAACAAAAACTACTTTGTATATACTTTATATAATTTTTGTAACAAAATTGTATCATGATAAACTCAAATAGGAAAAAAATCATTATACTTACTGTACTTTAAAATGTTTAAAAATAGTTTCAAAATAGTCTTAAAACATGTTTTTGCAATGCTTGTATTATTTTTTATTTCGTATCAAATAAAACTAGAATTTGATATTTATTTAATTCATTAGTTTAATTTGAACATCGTATTTCATTATTAATCGTGTTTTCATATTATTTACATAGTTTTCCAGGAATAGGTAAATATAAACTAGTTGTATTCCTCACATACTTTTCTACTTTTTTAGGTATGTTTTTTGTAATGGTGAAAATTTTATACTTCATTTCAAACGTATCATGCAAACATACTAAGAGTTTGCATAAATTTCTAAACATATTTTTAAATATTATAATAATTACTACTCTAAGCTGCTTCACGATAAATATGATCAATTCCACTTTTTTAGTGACCTTTTTGTTCTGTTGAATAATAAATCGTCTGGGAAATCATAAAACTTGTTAAAGTCAGCTTAAATAAACAATCCTCTGGGTAAATATTGATAGTCGGTCACTTCAGTGAAGGGGCGTCGATTCCTTCAACCGAGCCCTCCTGTTATGTCACCTCCACCTTCTAATATTACAGAGAACCTCTCAGTGAATTCAATTTCACCCACTTATTTCCACCGACGATTTTAAAGCAATGTTAATGGTACTTACTAGAACCTGATTCTTTATAAACGGAAGTCGTATTTATAATGTATTTTTTACAATAAACATTTAAAAAATATTTCCTAAACTATAAAAAAATTATAAAAACCCTTTTTTGGCATTACCATTTCCATAGCGTCTATATATTTTTTAGAAATGTTATGGCTTCTTCGACTGTCTATTTTGGTTCAACAATTGTAAATAAATTAAAAATTTATTTCTACTTTAAAAATTATATTAAAGGTGCTTTATGATGGGATTTAAATAAAAGAATCTAAGTAATAGTCTATAATTTGACTACTTAGTTAAGAGAAAATAATTGTATCAGTTACTTAAACATATGCGTAACATAAATATTTTTTGCATTGGTATGTCTGAGTTAGATGTGTTGTTAATTTGTGAGACGAAAATTTGTAACAAGTTTTCATAAAAACTACCAGAGTATTAAATTTTCAATATTAAAATAATAACAGCTGTTTATATGAACTAAAATCATCCCATTTAGATATATCTAAGATTAACCTATTTCCCACTTCCTAAACCCAAATGAATTATTTTTTTGTACTTTTTAATCTAAATATTGTTTGAATATTGAAATTAAGCTTTCCATCAAAATGTTTTTAGGCAGCTACAGAACAAAATCAATGTTTTTGAATAGCAAACAGAATAAACGCTACAAGCAGGAGCTGCGCAATATGTAAAATACAAGATTGTGTACATCCCCACATTTCAGGCTGAAGAAAACAAGCTTCGAGTACGTGCGGCAATGTTTTAGGTAAACTGTGCCAAATGTTTAGGAGGAAATGTTTAAGACAGGAAGAGGAGGAATGCATTCCAATGTTTTCAGTAACAATCGTCCCAGAAGGTCGTGAGTCACGGAAACAATTTGAGCACCGCATTTCTCAACCGGTGGAAGCATGGCGTCGAAACTAATATCTCACCTCTCGCACCGGATTGTCTTTGTCTGCTTGGAAAATATTGTTTATTCTCTTGATAAGTCCACCGAAAAATATTTACAACGGAACTTTTGCACTCAGGATTTTTACTCCGTGGTCATTTCCGTTCTCCATTTCCATCTTCATGCATTTCCTTTGCTATTGAACATGTTAGCTTTAATTTAAAAAAGGATATGGAGTGGTCTGTTGATCATTGGTAGAAGCTTCATTAAAAGATTTCTCAGTTATGCATGTGGGAAATTTATCTCCTGACGTAAATGGTTCGGTGATTTCTTTGAATTATACGAAATCCCTTTGTCCATTTCCTCTTCATTAAGAATCCTTAAAGTGTACGTGGATAATAAGCTCAAATTCTCTTAGCAAGTCGGACGGATATGTGGAACCGTTATTAGAAAGTTTAGGCGATTGTGTAGACTGAATCATATACTATTGATTGAAGCAAAATTAAAGATTGTCAACTCGATGAATTTTCCTTCCATTTACTACTCAATTTCTTCCTCTACTGGCTGCCTCACCCAGGACAATCTAAAAATATTAATGACACTTCAAAACAGTACTCTTAGGTACACTTATAACCTTAAAAAATGTTACCACATCAGTGAGTTAAGGTTGAGAGCAAATACAATTATATTTACATACTTTTAGATACATACTTTAGGTTATAATGTAGAATGTACACTTATAAGTGTTAAATAAATAATATACTCTATAAGATAAATTAATTTTAATTTATTGTAGATTCAATACCCATAGTTTATAATTGGGAAAACTAAATCTATATATAATTTGTTCTAATTACATTTGTTTGCCAACCAATAATTAAGTCTTTGATAATGGATTCATTGTTGCTAAATAGCTTTCATCACTTTTATAATCAGCTCACGGGGAAGTGGAAAGGCCCGATTTCTGCCACTTAATTTTTTAGCTACACCTTTCTCATAAACTATGAAATATATGGAGTTGATATTTTATATTTGCTTTTCTCTATTTATTGTAACCCTACACCACTAGAATTATTTTATTATTATTTTTATTTGCTGAAAAGTATTTTTAACCAATATGTTATTTCCGATTTCCTACATTCTACATTTCTACAATTTTTTGCTCTGAACTAATATTTATAATTCAATGATTCTTGTACTTTAGCTTGGTATTACTGTACATGCGTCGAGTGTCAAATCCGTATCTCCTATGGTTCCTGAAAAAAGTGTACCTTAGTACAAAAAATCAATTATCGGAAAATGAGCCATAAAGCACTACTATCGAACATAAAACTCGAGACATACTGTAATAATTTATTAAAAATATAAACACCGGATCATCATACGTAAATTATAAGACCAGTTGCTGAAATACGAAAATTTATTTTTCAAAACTACATTGAAAAAATGTAAAAAATACTCTTCCCACTACAAAGGCTACTACAAAATGCTTACCACATATCCAGAAAAATTTATAGAAAATGTTGATACTATAAATTTATACCTGAAATTTTGAGTCTTTATTAGCGCGCTGGTCTAGGGGTAGAGCACGGGGCTTTGGTGCCCAAGGTCCCGGATTCAAATCCCGCCAATCACCAATGGCTTTACGCTATGTGATCATGCCGCAACCATACAAGGGTGCGCAAAAAGCCGTTACGGCTGAAGTGTGTTGGGAGTAATCCGCCCCTTCCAATAAAAAAAGTCTTTATTAAAAATTGGGCTAGGTTTCGAGTTTCAAATGCGATAACATGGTTTAATGCATAAAAAACTTTCTCATAAAGTTTCAAATTATGAAAAATAATAGCTTAATAAACAGTGGGTACAATATTTTCACGTTGAAGACGAACTCATCTGAACACTCACACTTTAATGAGTTCTTTGGCACTACACAGCTTCCATAGATGCCATCTCTAGACAGATGGACAATCGAATATTGAGGTGTGAGGGGCATTTCCGCTTCCCCAAACGTAAAATACCTAAATCCAAACCGAAAATGTTTGTATTTTTCTTCACTGTTGGAAATAATTGCTAAAAAAAGAAATACAATAATAGTGTTTTGGACTATTTACAAGATTTTGAAAATTTGAATTATACCAAATAAAAATACAAAAAAAATATTTATGGAAGTAAGTTGTTACAATAAATATGCGTAGACAACTTGTTATATATAGTTCAAAATCTGAGTTTTGTAGGCCTAAAATCTCTTTTATTGTTTTGGTAAATTTTTAACTGATAATTGCTAGTGCTTCGGATATGAAGAACCGAAAGGAACCTCCAAACTCTGATTTCGTTTATGTAAATTTGTTATTAGTTAGGTAGTTAAAAATGGCGACTTGAATTATTGACAACCCTCATATTACTGAATTACTTTGGTCACTATTATTGGCCAGTAAAGAGGTCCAGTGATTATAGTACCCACATTATAATCTAAAGTTCGCCGGTTCAATCCTGGGTAAAATCTCGAAACATTTTTGTCATGGTTGCATTTTTGTTTGGCAATGCAACAATGAATATACGAATGTATGCATGAATGATATGAATATACGAATTAGTTCGTATTAGTCAGTAACAAAACTAAACATGCCATAAAATCACTTTGACCCATCAAACTCAATCATGTTACCTAAATACCTTCTAGTTCGGGCTGGTGTCTCACCAATAAATAAACATGAAAACGAATTTGAATTACAGTAGAACTTAACTAATTCAAAACAAGATGACCTAAATAACTCTACAACCCGTAACTTTCTCTGTTCCCTTGAACTCTCTAATAATGGGAAAATTTTTTTCTGGTTACTCGGAGTATTTATACGATAATTTAGCCTTTATAAAAGGCTACAATGTGAATGTGTTTCTAACTGACACTCTAAAGTACGAATTATATTCCTTTAATTAGACATCCTTCCTTTGAAATTCAAACATAACCTCTACAATTTATTGTTAGTTCCCATAAGTCTCTGAAACCCGTAGTAATTAAAAAAAATAGGTAAAATAATTAGTTCTCGGTGAACTATAGTATTTATTTACTTCCTACTGGTTTTTTTGCATTTATCTAATGCTTTTGGTAAATAAATATTTTGGATTTTGTAAGTTCCAAAATTTAAATTTCATTAATTCGAAGTAAATTGGCTTTCCCTTGAATTTTAAATCGACGAAGCTCTACTGTACTTATTTAAACGAGTTTCCATTACAAGCTTTGATGATGGTTCACACAAAAATGTATAAGTCCTTAAATTGTTTTATTTAATACCTAAATTTAAAATTTATTATATAAATGTACAAAAAAGAAAGCAAAAACGAAATGAAGGACTAGCTGGGTATATTTGTAGAGGGTGGGGTGAGCAACGGAAAATGTGTCAGCAGTTTCATTGTTATCCGGGATATTATGAGAACGCCCACTGGATATGCCCTATCTCTTCATAACCGACGTAAAAATAACTTATACATATTACAGTCATGGAGGTACTTATTGTTATATAAATACCAGTAATTTTGTGTAATTATGTTTTACAAGATAAGACACTTCTTGATGTCTTATTCGTACTAGGTTTTAACAATAAATTAACCATTAAGTTATTCACCACAAAAACCGAAACTTAAAAATGGAGTTTACATTTATCTTTTTACATTTGTAATTTAACGATATGGTATATTCACATTTGTGTCCAGGCTTGATAAAAACACGGACACACATGATTAAAACATATGTTTCCGTACTTGGTTATATTCTTGTTCATATGTATTATTGTAAGTTTTTACCCGTCAAGTAATCTTTAATTCCTCTAGTTATATTGAAATAAAAATATTGAAGGTAATGGATTCCTATTATACAGAAATATGACATGCGTAACGATAGTTAAACTGATTTCAAAATTTTAATCGTCTACGTTGCAAGTAACAAAAAGATGAAAAAGTAAGACTTTTATTATGTTTTTTTAGTAATCCTGGTTGGCAGTTCTGCATGTTCACTTAGCTCACACCGGTCACCATGGCGTGATGGGAGTAACGATGGAGTGATAGTTATATATATATATATATATATATATGTAGCGATGGCATTATGGAGGTGGTGATAGCGTGATAGATGTATAGATTTAGCGATGGAGGGATGGAGATGGCGATGGAGTGATGGAGGTAACCATGGAGTGATATATGTACATATGTAGCGATGGCATTATGGAGATTACGATGGAACGATAGATGCATAGATCTAGCGATGGAGTGGTTTGGCGATGGCGTGATGGAAGTGATGAATGAGTGATGAAGACGGAAATGGAGCGATGAAGTGAGGATAACAATAGAGGTGTGGCGATAGAGTGACACAGGAGGTGAAGGAGGAATGGAGGTAACGATGGAGGGATGGATATGACAATGGGGGAATGGAGGTGACAATGGGGGGGTTGAGGTGACGATGGAGGGATGTATGTGACGTTGGGGGGATGGAGTTGACGATGGAGGAATTGAGGTGACGATGGAGGGATGGAAGAGACGATGGAGGGATGAATACGACGATGGAGGGATGGAGGTGACGATGGAGGGATGGAGGTGACGATGGAGGGATGGAGGTGACGATGTGGGATGGGGTTGACGATGGAGGTGACGATGGAGGTATGGAGGTGACGATGGAGGGATGGAGGTGACGATGGAGGGATGTATGTGACGATGGAGGGATAGGTGTGACGTTGGGGGATGGAGGTGACGATGGGGAGATGGAGGTGACGATGGAGGGATGGAGGTGACGATGGAGGGATGGAGATGACGATGGAGGGATGGAGGTAGAGGTGGAGGAATGGAGGTGACGATTGAGGGATGGGGGTGACGATGGAGAAATGGAGGTGGTGATGGAGTAATGGAAGTGATGAATGAGTGATGAAGACGGAAATGGAGTGATGAAGTGAGGATCACAATAGAGGTGTGGCGATAGAGTGACACAGGAGGTGAAGGACGGATGGAGGTGACGATGGATGAGTTCCCACCTTCCTGAACGGCGATTTGTCCATGTCCGTCCGATTAGAAGAGTGTTTTCTACGTGGGTTCAGAGGTTTATACACTTAGCTTAATCTTAAACCAGAAAAGGGGATATTTCTGTTAAAAAGTAAATTGTAAAAAACTAATTTTGACGTCCATAGCATTTTTTATGTATTTACCGACTTAAACCAGATATTTTATTGATTGTTTTATAAGATATGTTCTCTAAAACGTAAACTTTTATTCCGGCAGTATCCATATATTTAAGCTAGTAGGACTCTAATTCATAATAATAATAACAATGGTTAAAAATTATAAATTCAACCTTAACACTAAACTTTAACGCAAAATATATTGTTATAAATAATATTGCTCAAAATAGTTGATGGAGAAATGAAAAAATATTCTTTTAAAGGAGTATATTGATTAAAATTTAATCGGTAAAAAATTATTTTATAGAACATGAAAAATTAAAACTGCTTCAATAATACCTGAAACTTGGCTCAAAAATGGCTGGAACGGTTTTAATTAAAATTTAGTAGATTTTAGTGCGTAGATTAATAAATAATTTGATACCCCTCGTATATCTGAAAAAGTGATGGTTCAAAAGTTATGACCTTTAAAATGTAAAAAAAGAAGTTTTCCGCAAAAACAATATAGGTAATTTGTAATTGGACTACCACCATTAAAACCAGCTTTAAATACGAAACTAAAATGTAATTTGATTTATTTGTCTACGACTAATGGCTCCATACCAAGGTTAAATTTATTCAAAGTAGTAAACGCAATAGGTTGTCGTAAAGCAACCAATTGTATTCTAATGGAGGGTATAAAAAATTCTTCCTTTTTTATCAAATGTTTACCATGACACTTTATATACAGTGTAAGGTTGCATCAACCAAGAAATTCCACAAATAAAATTGGTATTACCTGTGGGCGGGTGCCCACGCCTTCAAAAACTCTAACAATATTTTTTTCTGCTTATAAGAAATTGAATTATTATTTTTAAAACAATAAAATGTTTAAATAATATTAAATATCATTTATTTATTTATTCTATAATTAATGATACGATTATAACTTAATAATATACTTTAATCATATAACCATTATCATTAAAATTAATTTAAATTTTCAATATCATATTAAATTATATGATAGTAGAGTCTCGTTTACCGAGTTTAACATGGACCAAGAAAACCTCGGTTAACCAAATTCTCGGTTAAGGAATGTCTACTTAGAATAAGGGATTTATGAAAACAATTAAAAAATACAAATTTGTTAAGTGTAAAACAACTTTTTTTACTCGTGTATACCCTGAAGTACTGTATTGTAGGCCTGCATAAAGATAATTTTACAAGCTACATTCTCAATTTTAAATATGATCAGGTAATAAAAAATGTAATATATACTGTACAGGTTAAATTTACATATAAAAATACTGATCAGGAAGTAGAAAGATAGGCTACATACAATTAAAAGTACAGTACAGTACCTCAAAAACAGTGAAAAGTCATAAAGGTTTAAAGAAATCTTTGACAGTTTTCTGCTTAATCTTGCTGGATCGTTTCTTAGCTGCCAAACTACGCAGTCGACGCAACATAATGATGTCTGCTGGAGTCGTGTCGTCTTGCTGCTCAATGTAGTGCAGCCTTCTCGATTGCATCTAATCCCTCGGTGTGGGTGATTTTGCCTACTGCCTTGCCTACTGTACAGTCAGCTAGTAAGCGTGTCAACGGAAACTACAGTCGGTTTATACATGCGAACTGCGATTGCAGTCGTATAGCTTAGCAAAAGTTTAAGTACAAAAAAAAGTTTAAGTAGCCTCGGTTAACACGGAACCTTTAAGTGAGACTCGGTTAAAATATGATAGTTTTATTTAAGTTATGTAGTTTTGCCTAATTTACTTAAGGGAGAAAGAATGTGCTAGTCTGCTGATCTATTTTATTAATTCATTACGATGGTGGGTTTATGTTATTTAGATGTGTATTGTGACTTTTTCCATATTGATTAGTAATATATTGTTTCATGACGTTTCGGGATATGGAATCGGATCTCGATTTTAAGAGAACTGGATTATACATTTTGACAAAATTAGTACAAGAGTGCCTATCAAGCACTAGTAGTGTGTGGTCATACTTTTTTGTTTTCTTGTGTTGTGTTGTGATTTTTATTGTTTGGTACTCCTGGTAGTTTTTGTACTGTTTTAAACATTTTTTAGCTTTGTACCAGTTCAGTCTGTATTAGCTACTAATATTGTTATATTATATTTCACCTAAGGACGGGATATGATTTAAGATCTCTAAACAAGGCGAACTTTGTTTTACTAATTGTTATGGAGTACACATTTTATAAGTATGTCCTGGATATATCAATAATATAGGTATATGTTTGTAAAACTAGATTGCATCAGATATAAAGAAGTTATAACATTATTTTCCCAATACGAAAGCTTAGCTCCCGACGTCACAAATAACTAGGAAAGGGGTCAGAATTCAAACTCCTAAACATCGTGAAAAATTAGATTTTCAAATCATAATGAAAAATATCCACAATAACAATTTAAATAACATATATTCACTATCAGTAACATTGATTTTTAATATTTCTTCATGAAGTGGCAGCATTCTAAGTGTTGTTACTTCGAAACTTGTCAAAGGAAGAGTTTGTTTGAGAACATCTCCTTGGTACTTGAGACATGGCGTACTTTGTCAATCACTAAACAATATTGCAGAACTTGCTAAAGTTTCCAGTTAATGTCAATGTGGTTCTGTGAAAGACCCTCTTCAACAGTTTTAACAGATTAAGAACCAAATTAGTAAATGTCTTTCAATTAATTACTTGCAACTTGTTATGCTCATGAATTAAAACCACAATTGTAATTTTAATTTTTTGTTTAATCATCATAAATTATTCCATCTTCAAGATACAGGGTAATATTTTAACCTTTTTGTATTTTTATTCTAAGATATGCATGAATATATTTTACTCAAATAATTTAACTTTAAAAATTTTATTTTTCGTTTTAAAGGGTTAAGTGCAATAAAACATAATCATTATAAAATATTTATAGAACCGCTATATGCTACTAACAGTTAATTTGAAATTCTAATTTTGTATGAACTACTTCATAAGTTAATATAGATTTATGATTATAAATAACATACGGCATTTACCCTTTAGTTTCCGCATTTCTCTGTGAACTTTGGATCTATGACAACTCCTTTTGGTCCCTCCTCTGATTTCGTCCAGACAAAAAAATTAAGATCATAAAAATTACCTCACCAAAAAATTATTGTTCCAAATTAATACCGTGTGAATGCAAATATGTCATTCACTTAAAATAATAAACGGTACCAGTGGACTGACACATACTTTCTCCCTTAAGTAAATTTAAAAAAGACAATCTGTAATAAAACTATCATGTTCTACAAAGTTATTCTAAATATCATTTAATAATTTATTGTTCAAATTGTATGGGGGAAACCCCCCCCCCCCCCGGTAATACCAAGCTTTTTTGAGCTGGTTTTGTTCGGTGATTTGACCTTACACTTCATACCAAGTTTCATGGAAAACGGTTGGAAAGTAAGGAAGAAATTGATTTTTTTTATTTTTTCCATAAGAATAACATTGGGCGCTTTCAGACAACGTACTGCGTTTATCGTGGACAGTAAATTTAACTTTTCTCTGGAACCGTTAGTCGTAGACAAATAATTCAAAATACTAATTTGTTTAGTTTTTTAAGCTGGTTTCAATGGTACCAGTCAAGTTATACTTTACTTTTATTGTTTTCGCTGAAAATTTAAAAATTTGATTTTTTTGACATTTAAAAGCCCATAACTTTTGAACCGTCATTTTTACAGACATGCGGGTGGTGTCAAATTATTTAGTACTCTGCTCACTATAAACTATTAAATTTTAATCAAAATCGTTAGAGCCGTTTTTGAGAAAATTGGATTTTTCACGTTTTTAAGGGTTTTTAGGGATACCCTTAAAAATCAAAAATTCAAAAAAATGAAAAAAACGCCTGGGGATGCGGTGACTATATATATACATGCCAAATTTCATCTAAATCGGACAAACGGGGTAGGCTGTGGCACTGTACACATCCAGACACACACACACACACACACACACACACACACACACACACACACACACACACACACACAGACACACGGACGGACAGACATCACGCCAAAACCCACTTTTTTGGATTCAGGGGACCCCAAAACGGATATATCCACCCTCAACTCAAATTCGAAAATTTTGACGAAAACAATACTTTCTCCATATACTATGTATAAGGAGAGAAAGTAAAAATTAGATTCTAAATTAACGTTCATCAATCTTTTGGATTCATTATAAATTCCTTACAACTACTTTCTTATTAATTTATTTAAAAATTCATTCATTCCAACTAGTGATCAAATAAACCCTGAAATTTAAAGGGAAAAATTATTTTTAACATCAATATAGGATACATTGTGTATATCTGTTGATTTCATGACTACTTTTAAATTATAAAGCGGCAGCCAATGTACTAACCTTAATTAAATGTTGCAGTTAATGTTTATTATTTCTTATATTCCGTGTTTTACTTACGGTAACAAAAGTGTAAAAGTTCTAATAGGGTAATCAATAAATTCATAAAATTTAACTAATAAATATTCTTATCGTTAGATATCGTGTTTAATAGGATTCAATTAAGGATGAAATTAAATGATAAGCATCAGATTACCTTAATAATTCTACCGTCAACCAACTCATTAAGCTTCCTATTATCTGTTTAAAAGATAATTATAGTACAATGCATTCTAAAATTTGACAACTAAAAAAGTTACATTAATAATTTAAAATAATGTTATAATTTTTAATATTATTATTTATCAGCCTGTTTACATAATCAACTTGAATATAAATATTTTTGAAAATACATTTCTTTGTAGATTAAATTAACTGACACGCATATTATATAAAAAACCACTTTCCGTTGTATAGTGTTAGAGATTTTATTCGCAAGCACTATAAGAAAAGGATTTCACCTTTAAAAGGCCACTTGGAAAACCTAAGTACTACAGCATAGATTTTGACTCGCGTTATTTATTCAATAACAGTAACATGTAAATCGCCTAAAAATAAACATGGTTCGTGAAAAATCTATTACATATGGGATTTCACAGTAAAAACAAGCATGGGATTTGTCCTGAGCCAAAGGATTAGCTGTGTGTTGAAGTTGAAAACACTTCGCCGTGAAGCGCAGTGTTGTTTATTGTGGGTTTAATGTAAAATATATTGCAATGGGAAGAAACTCCTCAGAGATTACGAATCCCTCTATGAATGTATTTCTATTGTAATCAACGGGGACCTGTTTCATACAAACTTTATTTCATAAATTTTCATTCATTTATCATCTATAATATCTAACAATCAGTAATCTTGTTCTTTGTATGGTTTGTAGGATTTAGTGTTTAGAAGTCAGATACGTATAACCCTAAATCAAATATAAACCTGAAATATCAAATAAATTAATATTAAATATCTAAATTACAAATTCTATCAAATTCCTAAAAATTCTAAGATTAATTATAGAGCACTAATCCAAAATTAGATAAATTGGATTGGATTGGAATTTTTTTAATTATTAAATTTACAAACATGCACTGTTAGTAAACTTTTGTTTCGTTTAAGATAACATTATATACGGTGTGTTCAATAAAGTTGGGGACAAACCTCGAGGGATGATAGTATTCAAAATGAACAAAAAATGTCCTATAAATGTATGTTGAAAAAACATTTCATCCATTTATCCGCTAGACGCCATTTTGTATTTTTCAATAAATCTCAAGAACTGTTCAAGCTGCAGAAACCAAACTTTGCAAGCATCTATATTGCCCAAGGGAAATAAATTTTCAAATTATTATATTTGTTTATATATTTGTAAAAGGGTGGTAGTTAAAAATCTTTTAATTTAAACAACAACAAAACCATTGACTTTGTAAAATATTTACAAGATATTAAAAAATTATTGAAGTTAACTTTATCTCACAATAACAACTTCTTGCCCCCACAATAACAGATTAATAAGATATCATGTTGACATAATGTTAATGACAGACAGAGATTAGTTAGAAAACCACTTTTTTGAATTCAGGGATCCTCAAAATAGATGTATCCACTATCGACTAAAATTATAAATATTTGACGAGGACAATAGGTACTCTCTCAGTATAGCGTAAGAAGAAAAAGTGATAGGATGGGTCAAAGTAAAATTCAATTTTAAAAACATTTTCCAGTTTAAAATTAATTATGAAAAAGGCTCTAATAATGAGCCAAGTCTACAGAGATGTGTGAGCCTTTAATCTAACTGGCAAAGACGAATCACCGTTTAGAATAGCGAGAGCACAAACATTGACAACCCCATACTTCACGCCGTCCAGACGGGCCGAGTTTAACTGCCACTAATATATTATTTACAGTACCGTAATAATATGTCTAACCAAAAAAAGACTTTTTGTATTTTATTATCTATTAATATAATCAAAACTACTCCACTACCAAAGAATGGGCTTAATACTTTAACTGAAATGGTGACCATCTCGGATGGGTATTTAGTATGGTATGAAAGAGAACTAAGTGTAAGATGATTGTGCTGCGATTTTGTAGTCATTTTACAGACTAATGGTGACATGCTTCATAGACTGCACTGTTGGCTAATAGCCCAACAACTGATTACATCTAAGGGACCTACAGTTTAACGTGGGATCCAAACCACAATTTTACCTCTGAATTACAGGGCACGTAACCATCCCAGTTATCAAGTAGCTATGCATGCAGTTTTTTATCAAATTGATGTATCTTAGCTCTGGGGTGTATTGGCAATCCGTCAGACCAAAATTATAAATTGTGACGTCATATTCTTTACACGACATATAGTTATGAGGGAAGCTGTAAAGAGGAACTGAAAATATTCCCTTTTAACATATCTATGATCTAACCTAATTCCTACAGGGAAGTAAGTAAGTATTTATTTCCTGGTATTTCATTCTGAAATAAAAGGTAATGCTCTTCAAAAAAGATTTTCCCTCCATACGAACATCACTGGGTAAAATTTTGTTCATCAAATAAATATAAATATTTTTTAAGCTTTTACCATTACGTAATTCTTTAATATATTTTATTTGATTTTACCAACACGTCTGTGCTTTTAAACACACAAAGTCTCTATAGGTGGAGAAACTCCTCCCGTTTTCAAATGAATGCCTAATGGCATTAAACATTAAAATTCTATCAATGTATCCATTGATAACGTTAATTCACTGTTCAGTATCTAGTTTTAGTAAGGAAAAATAAAGTTTTTCAAATTGCTAATAAATGTAAAGATAAACATATTTTTAACTACAACAGTCTTGTAACCAAACCATAGCCAAACCTCATGTTGCATAGTATTTCTGTTGGGACGTTGTTGAATGACAATGTTCCACAGTAAAATTGCCACGTTCGATCCAAAGATGGACATTTTTGGCATAATTCCCATATTCAGTTATCCTAACTAGGATAAAGAGGATGCAGACTGAAAGGGAAATTTCCGACTTAATTGATAACGGCAGACTGGATGCAATTCTGTTACGTGGACTTCCGTTAACGTTTATTTACATCTACACAAAGGCGAGTCTAGTTTGGTTAATATTATGTCATATTACGTACAAGTTCTGCAATATTGTATACTAACCAAAATATTCGTTCTTTGGGCGAAAAAGGCTGAGAGGTGTTGCACTTAAATTGTTAATTATTTTTTTATTGTTTTCAAAATAACAAGGCACAAGTGTCTACAACATGACAACTAATTTAGATCTAGCAGTTCATCTGTAAAAATTAACTTTCCTTCTTCTTCTTCCCAAACTGTCAAAATGTAAATTAAACAGATATTGAAATTATTAAATGTAAAAATTAAAAAAACGGAGGACGATCACGGCAACTCTTTCTTCTTCTTCTTCCGGAAATGTCAAATTATAGTGTCCACAGCTACACAGTACATAGCCACAGTACATATTTAAGTAGTTTTATGTTGATATCCTTTGAAAATGTAAATATCGAACCTATGACGTTTATGGGGCGTATTTTATTGGAATTTTAAAGAATTAAATTATGATCAAAGAATTGCTTGAGTTTAAGATTTACCTTTATGTAAAATTTTATACCGGTCCGTTCAGTATTTTCGCGTTTACCTCCCTAAACAAACAAACAAACATACAGAAACCACATCATCTTTATAGTATTATAGATTACGTTTTCGTCTTTGCTAAGAGCCACGAATCGAAATATGGATCTTATATATTTAAGCATTTCAACTCAAAATGAGCTAAAAAGAGTACATATAATTATATACAAATCAAAATCTTTTATGGCCAAAACAAAAAAAACTTTTATAGCACCGTCAAATTTACATAAAATATAATCATTCTCATTTTTTTTCAGAGATCAAATGGTCAAAAAATGCTTGAACATTACACACAGATAGGCCACACAACACGGAGACAATACTTTTCTAAAAATACTGAACATTGATACACTTAACAGTACTTGGTAACTAGTTAAAAGTATTTTATAAAATTCACATAAATGGTTAATTGCAGTCTTAGAGATGCACTGTTGGGTTCTAGGGAAAGTATGGTGCCTAGTTTAAGGCCTTTACTTAAAATTACTATCGTGCTCGTACATTTTAATTATACAGGGTGTTTCAGAATTCCCTACCAATACTTTAAGGCATTTTTCCTGGGTAAGAAACATATCTAAATATCATATTTAAATTGTCCGGAAGTCCTTAGTTACTCACACAGCCTCCATTTTGTTTTTTTCACTTATAATATTTTTTCTGAATAATGGTTAAACATACGGAACTGAAACTTTGCAAAAACATTTATGGCAAATAGACAAAGCTACAAAAAATTATGACAATTTCTCAAATTCATAAAACAAAATGGCGGCCATTTAATTTTAATGACAGTAAGCAGGCGGAGACTATTGCATTGTTGTGGCAGACTTAAGTCGCATGCCTTTACATGCACTGCAACTAAGCTCTAGCGGTCACCTATCACTAAAGATACCATATCTCAGTTAATATTTGTCTAATTTAAAACTATTTGGTGTCAATAGATTTGTAATTACATTACCTAAAAAAAGTTATTCTTGTAAATTTTCTTTTAAATCAACGGTTCACGAGTTATTTGAGAAACAAAATTTTAAATGGCCGCCATTTTGTTTTATGAATTTGAGAAATTGTCATAATTTTTTTGTAGCTTTGTCTATTTTCCATAAATGTTTTTGCAAAGTTTCAGTTCCGTATGTTTAACCATTATTCAGAAAAAATATTATAAGTGAAAAAAACAAAATGGAGGCTGTGTGAGTAACTAAGGACTTCCGGACAATTTAAATATGATATTTAGATATGTTTCTTACCCAGGTACAATGCCTTAAAGTATTGGTAGGGAATTCTGAAACACCCTGTATAGCTCAATTAAGTATAGTTCGAACTGAACTTTGAACGCAAAAGAGATTTAATAGTTTAATACGGTTTAGAAATGTAATAAAATTTCTTCTTAGCAAATATGTTTAACGGCCCATCACCTTGTGCCTAGAGCCTGTTCAGTGAATAAAGGCTGTGCGGTATTGTTGCGCGAGTCACATGGATTAGCCAGACATGACGGATCATGATAGGTCAGAAGATGCCGGAAACTGGTTTCGATCAAGCAGCCAAAATAGATTACCGTAAAAATTTAGAAGCATAATGATATTTACATGATAAAATCCTTAGTTTCCTTGATTTTGACCGAAAAAGGCTAATTAAGATATTTCAAAAGTCTATTACGGTTTCACAGATCACGTTAACTTATGTGACCATATTTTTCTGAGCAGAATCTTGGACCCTTCTAGATTCTAACCCCCTCACCTAACTCCTTTTATCAGTCACCCCACCACGGTAAATGGCTAAGAAAGATAAACAAAGTAGATGAAATTAATAAAAAATACAGATACACTTTGTAATATAAAACTCGAATATATTACACATTAAACACTTTTATAAAACTACATAATAGTTAGCTTTAAACTTAATGATAATGAGTGGGAGGAATATTTAAGTATGAAAATACCTCAGTATCATGAAATGTTTACAATAACAATGGTTCCAATAATATAAGATTAAAACATGAGATTAAATAATTCCATTTATAATAGATTTAATTTGATCTTATGAACAAAATTTAAAGAAGAATTAAACATAAATTTAGCATCAGTTAACAAAACATTTAACAGACTCAGCTTTACTTTCACTTGATCCAGTCTTCTCTATCACTATAAGTGGATGATTTCTAGGCCACGAAATAGCAATTTAATAACATTTACGGACTTAAAATCTAATAAAACATAATTTAGAATTTTAAATTATTGTAAACTAAATTAATTATCTAGCTAATAAAGCATGCCACTGTAACAAATCAATTAATATGTGTAAATCAAATTTCTCTTTTGCTTTTTAATCCTCATTCCGTGTCTAACAAAATCAGTTGATCACAGGCTAATAATAACTGTATGGATAATTAAACAGTAAATGATCGGCTAAAACAATTGAGGTTGGCTAAAAGACCTTAAACGGCGTCGATCAATTGGCAGACGCCGTAGTCCAGTGGTAGCGCGTTGGCCTCATAATCCGAAGGACGCGAGTTCCATCCTCATCAGAGGCAATACTTGTTCAGTGCTATATTAATTATGGTGTGTTTAATGGTTTTTTTAAATCACATAAATGTTTTCATTGAGTAATAAATGTATTTTAATTTTTCTAATTAATTTTTATAATACATGTCTTATTCTATACGAGCAAAGCTCGGTCACCAGGTACTAAAGCATTTATTTCTGAGTCGTGATTGAGCGTGCATGAAAGTTTGCTCTTCATTGACACACGTAATCTGGCACACGCGGAGGTTACATCCACACCACACTGAACCCCATACTGATGTAGAAACACAAAGCAGATCAAGCCAGACATTTCTCGATTCTTAGAAAGAGGTGCGTGAGGTTGGTCAAGCGCCGACTTCCAAACAAACGTTTTCCATATTTTCAAGCAAATAAGTGCGGAGTTAACCTCCGCTATGCGCCTGGTGGAGGGAACCCCTCAAGTCCTGGGTAAGCAGTCTGTAAGAACGGCTTACAGACTGCTCGGGTGATTTATTTATTTGAATTTAAGGGTTTGAAAAGACAATAGTCCCAGCCATTGCAGATAGTTGTCCCTCCCCACCACCGGAACCGATTCTTATTGTGTCTTTCTTCCGGTCGTCTCCTTAGTGACTTATATAGATTCATTTGTTATCAGTGATCTGAATGTCCGGACCCAGGACGGGTCCAGCATCTCTTGTGTGTCTCTTTTGGACACGGATTTCAAAGAAACGCTTGAAAACTGATAAGAGGTCTCTTTAGGAAGTGAATTGGATTCAGATGATGATGGTGGGACTACAATTAGAGCGACGTTTATAGAATACGAGGCTGAAGTATGAACTCCGAGCAAGCATCCGTCGAGTACCAGGAGTAGAAGAGCCTAAACCCGACACTGTTGTTGATAGACTAAATAAAAGAAAGACATGCTACCCATGTGATCTAAGGAAGAAAAGAATAGTTGCTTACATTTGCTATTTTTGTAAAACCCCTGATTTTGCCACCATATTACACAACCGTTATTACACTAATTAAGACTCTTTATAAACTCTTTACAATAAACTCTTTATTTTAATCAGTTTAAACAGCTCTTAGGAAATATTTCGGTTGGTTTGTCTCGTTTTTCCGGCCCGTGGTGTATTTATAATTTTTAGCGTGATTTGCAAAATCAACTCCAAAAGTTTTCGCATGCACTTGTGGATCACTCTGTATATCGATCAAATGATAGTGTAATGCGCTGCTGTCATCTTCAATCTGTTAGACCCACACGCAATGTCCTCCTAACAGTAACTCTCAACATTTCAAAGGAAATTTGTCTTGAAAAATGAAATAAATATAAAACGCCACAAATAAGCCAGTTTCAAGTTTCAAGTACAACGAGATCATTGTTTTGTAAGAAAGTGTCCAGATACCTTTACTAAAATTCTAGTATTCCTTGCCCCTATCAAAAGCCTTTGACAGAAATACATAAAATGGATTTTTAGTCTTTTACACTCAGCATGGTAGTTAGGTCATCACTAGTGTACATATAAGGCGTTCTATTCAAACGTAGCTGAAGCAGGAGCATTTTATTGTACACGTCAAAGATAAGAAAAAAGTCCCATAAGAAAAAACACAATCGTTTAGGCTATAAGATGCCAATTATTGCAGATATCTTTTTAGCTCAATAAATATTTTAGCTACAGAAACAAAATTTTGAGAATACATAAATTTATTAATTCCAGTCAAATAGAAAGGGAATTAAATTGATTTACATTACTTGTTTTAATAATTGTCCAATGTTGCGTTTTCTACTTAAGATTTCACAATCATTTTTATGTTAATTAGATTTTACTCATAATACATTTGGATTAAAAAATATAAAAATTTTTAAATAATATTCTTGTATTTATTTCTATAAAAATATTTATAGTCTTCTAATTTAACTCCGTCATCTTAAAAATATATACGCACGTTAAACGATTTTCCTCTTTTTTGCTTTTTTAGGCAATAAATGTCTTTACAAAGCTTTGTTTCTGTAGCCTAAATGTATCTAATTTTTTTTAAAAAAATAATAATTACTTCCTTTAAAACCTCTACGTATGGTTTGTTTTTCCTAAATAGGTTGTTTATTTTTAAAAATGTATATTTCTTTGTACATTGTTAAATATTAGATATATTGATAATAAAATCGCAATATCATTGTAATTTGAAAAATTGTTGACTATTTCAAAGTAATTTTAATGTTTCACAAGTCATGTGTTATGATATATAATTAGCAATTAAAAATGTTATTAACCTAGACCATTGTATGGATAATACATGAAGAGATATCTAATGAAATAACTATAAGAATATAAAGAAAAAATATTACGTAGGTTGGTAAAAGAGGCAATTTATGAGCATTTGAATACTAATACTACAAACAAATACACTGAGATTTAAAGAAAATTAAACTAACCAATCACAAAGTCTATTTAAAACTCTCATTGATAACCAATCATATCATAGATTCAATTTTATGAAAAATACCCAAGCCTATGGGAGGAATGACAGTTCAAAGTCTAAAAATGCTACAACGAGAAAAATCAACAAAATCTTATTTTACATGGATACGTCTTAGCTCTAGCGGGAGCACATTTAAGTTGGAAAATATGTAACAGGTTTCGATAGAAACCACCAAAGCTATTGTATTGAATCCTTAATATCAAATAATAAGAACAGCTGTTTAGATGAAATCAAAACATAACCTTTAGACATATCAATAATCTAACCTATTTCTCACAGGGAAGTAAATACAAAACCTTTTTCTTGTATTATGCTCATAGTTTCTTAGTTAGTTTAAGTCAATCAATAATATCATACTTTAAAGTATAAATATATAAATTTATCATAGTTAAAACATAAAAAAATCAGATTTTTAATTATATAAAAGAGGTTTATGATGACATCTAAAACCAGAATCAGTCGTCAATTTCTAAACTTTTAGGAGAATGACAATAGTTTTTCACTCTACAGCAATTCTCCACAAAACCAAACTATATATAACTATTGACTGATATAGAGCGAAATGTGCTGGGCTCAGATAATCAGTAGAAATGAGATCTCGTAGACTCCTAAACAAAAAAGTAAAGATGATTTAGGTGATATATATAAACAATATCCAAATACCATTTGAGCTTACTGTCAACTACCATTTCCAATAACTTTACTATACTTACATGTATCAACGTTGTATAGTTTCAAAACGTAATAATTTAGTAGCCTAGTTAACCTAAAACACATTCACATTGGTAAGAGAGCAGCTAGCGATTATAAACTGTCAATCTCTAATAAGAATTGTTCCCTTCGAATATGGTAAATAGATCGTATATTTAGTTTTATCGTGTTTCATTGTATTGTGTAATGTAATTATATCTATATAATTTTCATTACACAACAATCAATGCTTTGTTGACAAGCTCTAACGAAAGTCTAGCTGATTGATTTGTCTGTGAAAAGTTTTAAGGGAACAGACGGATATGGCTCGCTGAACTCCGTCAATCCTGCTACAATATTACAGAACTTAGTCTAGAGTCAAAGTCAATACGACTTCTTAATGAAACTCTTTGTCAAAGTCTTTATAGATTGCCGTTTGAAAGACAATGTCTTTGTAATACTGTACGGTAAAAAAGGTATGGAAGAAGACGAACTAACTCAATTTTTGTTTTGTTGTTCAACCTGTACCTGTCAACCAATACAAACATTTGAAACCAGTCGTGTTCTTTTATTCTCTTTACAAACGATTGGGCTTAGAACGTTCTGAAATCTGAAGTCAGAACATATACGCCCTAAAATTGCACACAATCTATCTCTTTAGTGACTTATACTTTAAGCTTCTTTACAAAATAAAACTGAATCCCTGTCATACTTAAAAAATATATAAAATTTAAATTTTCTTAAAATAGTAATTAAGTTAGTTTAATATGAACTTATTGTTACCAAGCTATTAAGCAGTATTTATTATGTTTTTAACACATTTGTCAAAGGCGTAAATTGATTTTCTGACTAATCTAACATTTGCGGATGTTTCATATTTATTTAAGACTTTAATGCACTGCTGAGGATTTTATGATGACAATTAAACGATAACAATTAAATAAACTGACTCAAACTTTCTATCTTTAAAGGGAATATTAGTAAAACAATCCTCTAATATGCTATAGAATTAATAAATTCTACTTAAAACAGCATTTGAAAGATTTATTTTGGGTTTTTTTCTATTTATTTTTTTATTTATAATCTTTACATTAGATTTTTTTTTTGTTCCATAGGTGGAAATTTAATAAACTCGTCTCCCAACCACAAACTGTGACTGTGTGGGCAACCGATTTATATATGTTATATCTGTTTTGTAATCTGCATGTATTTTAATATGGAAATAAAAGGTCTATACTGCATTCTATGCTATAAAAATGGCAAAAAATATCTTTTATACTATTGGTATATCTATATATCTCACCACAAGTTGAAACATTTTGGAAGGACTCATTCCCTTCCCCCCTCACCGGTAGGAATACGATTTTTTTAGTTGATTTGATTGGGTAATGTCGCTATATGCTCATACCAAGTTATGAGAATTGATTGGAAAATATAATATTGATCATTTGGTAATTTCCTTAGGAATAACACTTGGAACTTCTAGACAACATACTATGTTTACCGCAGACCATACAATAATTTTTATCGGCGACCATTAGCCCAGACTAAGAATTCAATTTAGTTATTAACTAGTTTTATCGTGGTGGTTAATTTATCCTATAAATTTTAGGTTTTTGCAGAAATTTCACAATAGAAATTTCAACTCCATTACTAAATAGCTATGTAATCGTATTTTTGTCCAAACTTTCAGGTTCTGGCATAATATCTTGGTCGCAAAGTACTACCAAATTAAAAATGTTTTGATGAATTTTGATATTCCAGTGTTAAGGGGTTTTTAGAGGGGGCCCACCCTTAAAATAAAAAATTTGAAAAATTCGAAGGGTCGAGTTATTGCTTAAGTACACCCCTGTCCGAAATTTAACAAAATTTGGCCCATCGGTATAATTTCGTGGTTGCTACTCAAACCAACCGGTAGCCAATCACTAGACAGATAGAAAGGGAGCCTCAAAACGGTTATTTATAATAAATTTATAATTTTTTACAAAAACATACTTGCTCTTTATACCAAAGGGAGAAAGTAAAGAGAGTACGAGTGATGCAGTTGGAATGATGAGTGACATATTGATCGATTGGAAAAGCTGATACGATGACCTTCACGTTTTCACTTTTGCTTTCACACTAGAACCATTCGACTATAATTGACAATTATAATTAGGTAATTGACAATTATCGATTGAACTATATCACAATTAGATTGTTTCCAGTAAATAATATCAATGTGTAATTATAAATTAATTGGGTGAAAACAATTTATATGAGTATTTTGAGTCATTCTAAACAAAAAGTTCACTTGTTGTAAATTAACATATTTTCATTATATTTTACAGTAATAATTTATTAATTTATATGGACATAAAACAATTTATAATTGCATAGTTTAGTTTAGAGTTTAGCATTAAAAGTTTTAGAAAAGTTTTTTATGAAAATATAACATTACAAATATGAATTTTAATCCTTTTTTGAACTAAAATTAGATACCTATCTTAGGATGGTAAAGTATTCTCTGAAATTTTTTATGGTAGGAAGATCCTTAAAGGATTTCAACGCTACATAATGCAAAAATCGTTGGTAAATATTTAAAAAGAAACACTTATCACTTAAGGAAAATGTTTTTATACAATTATATTTATTGAATCGAGTAATTTTTTGTCAAAACGTTTTAAGTTGAGATTTTGGTGGATTTATCTATATTTGGGTCTCTTAAAACGAAAAAGTGGTTTAAAAGAGAAATGTGTATGTGCGTGTAAGATACGTTATATGTTTTAAATGTTATTTTTTCAGGTAAAAAATGTGTACAGACTTCACAGCTACACCTTATTTAGATAACAATTCACATATAATATGTCCAAATTTTTATTATTTATTTTTGCATTTAAATGTTATTTAATAAAAAAATCATTTAAACGTGAAAATTTATTGTTGTATAAGCTTTAACAGTTTTGACTAAACATGAATGTGGTCCCGATGGGTCAAAAATAATCATCGGGATCCCAATTATATATGAAACCTACCGCATGTCAGTAGAAATGACGGTTAAGAAGCTATACGTTTTAAATGTTATTTATTCAGGTAAAATGAAAAGTTTATAGGATAATAAGAATATCACCATTAAAACCAGCTCAATAGGCTAGCGAAATTTGTATTTTTGATCATCTTTGATTAACGGTTCCAGACAAAAGATAAATTTACTGCTCGTGGTAAAAGCAATACGTTGTCTGAGGACGTCCAATATTCATCTTATTGAGAATACTTAAACATCAATGTTATGATTTGTTGTTTAGTTAATTCTATGATTCTCTTAGAATATAGCGCAAAGTTACATCACCCAATATAACTCAACTATAAAGGTTTTGTATTACTTTATTTGGGGGGGGGTTAATAATACTAATAACTTTTAGGAGAATTGTTTAGAAAATTGATGACAATTTTTGAAATAACAACCTTTTAAAAGTACCATTTCAAAATTAAAATGGAAGTGATAGCTTTATTAAATATATGACATTTACAAAGGATCAAACTATGCGTCACTCTACTGATACCATTAATTCGTAAACTTAAATTTGTAATTTTTAGATGGTTAATTGGATATTGTTTGTGTTTTTTCTATTCTGTACGAAATCTATAAACTATTTTATATTATCTTAAATGTAAAGTAACGATAAGCAAACTTTATTTATATGCCTTGATTATGATAGTTTAATCATAGATATTGAATGACTTCAGGACCAAGTTAGCGATTGATGTAACGCGTTACCTTCAGGATGAAAACTCAACTCTAACTCTGCTCCGTGTATGCATATCCTAAAATGACAAATTACGCCTTGAGAACTTTCAAACGCAAGCTTGAACTGTTTATTTTCTGATTATAACTCAACACAGGCCGCTGTTAGTATTGCATCTTTGCAAACTATTTACAATATCACGTTTAATGCAGATCTATTTTTTAACGTTTTCTATAATTCATATGTCCAATGTAAAGCAATCAAGACAAAAAGTATTTGTCTTTATTCGTTTATCGTTGACAATTCACTTCAATTATTTTTTCCATCATACTACATGGGAACGTATATTTTCAATACTAAACAGCGGTGTGAACTTAAGTTCAAACACATTATTTATGTTTCATAGAATATGATCTTAATTAAATCCTATAATTTAAATTTCATTAGTAAAGAGCGATTTTCCATGTCAGTAATGTAAAATACAGTATATGTAATATACATGCACATTTCTTACTCTATGGGGAATATTGGCAATCCTTCATGCCAAAATTTGAAACGGAATAGACGTCATGTGGTCATAGGGACAGCATTTTAGAGGAACTACAAAGTTTACCTTAAGACATATACGTAATCTATTTCCCAAAGGGAAGTAAATACATATTTCAGTTCTAGAACTGGTCGGAAAATTTGATATTTTATGTCATGTATTGCACTTAAAAAGTCCTCCAGTAGATCTTTTGTGTGCTAACTTATCATTATATCTGCAACAAGATTGAAGTTTTGGCGACTATGAGGAACTGGTTGCTTAGATGACTAGGAAGGTTTTTTCATGACTATGAGGAAGAGGTTGTTTTCATGGCTTGAATGAGCTGTTTTTTATGACCTAGAGAAAGTAGTTGTTTTTATGACTAGGATTATGTAATTTCTTTTATTGCTACAAATAATTATATGCTTTAGGCGAAATAAGATTTTTTATGACTAGGGAGAACATTTTTATAGATTGGAAGAAGTAGCTGTTTTCAAGACTAGCAGGAAATGTTTGTGGAAATATTAAATGAATAGAAGAAAGTGGTGGTTTTTAATGACTAGAAGGAAGTGGTTCTTTACATGTGTAGGAGAAAATGGTTGTTTATATTACGAAGCATAATTGATGTAGAGGATATATTTCTTATATACAGAGTTGATTTTATCTTAAGTGATTATACATATATGTGACAATTTTAAAACTGGACTGTTTGGTTAAGATAAGTCGTCTTGACCCGACAAAATATAAAGTGATAACTTTCAATATTGATTCAATTTTTATATGATTATACATAAAGGTTTTTATGTCCAAACCGGTGGTTTGCCAGACTCTCTCTTAGCACAAACACGATAACTTAACCTTTTATCTCTTACTTTAAGAAGTACACAGATGTTGGGTGTATCAGAAAACAATAACTCCCTACAATGTAACGTGTTGGCCAGTTCTCCTCCAAGCGGTTGGCTCGCCGCCATACCGTCATGTTATTCAAGCGTGATTCGTCTTTAACGTTTTTAATTGTAAAGTTGGTTGATCTGGGATTGTAAAGTTTTAGCTATTAAGTATCAGTTAAAAAGAATAAAAAAAAAGAAGAAGGATTTTATGAGAGGAATAGATGAGATGGAGGAGAAAGAAAAAGTGAGGAAGGAAAGGAGAGAGAGAGAGAGAGGGGAATATAAGACTTGATAGGAAGGGAGAGAAGAGAAGAGGGTGGTAGAATAAGATATAGGAGAGAGGAGACAGAGGCTGGGGAGGAATATGATTGAGAGATAAGATAAGATAAGGAGGTGGAGGTTAGAAGAAGAAGGAGTTAGAAGAGGTGAATAAAGAAGTGGAAGATGATGTTGAAGAAAGAAGTGGAGGGATATATCAACCTTTGTGATAAAATACGGAACAGTTCAAGACTATTTATATTGAGATGGGGCGGAGGAAAATAAAAATAATAAACAAGAAAAACGTTAGGTATAAAGTTAGTTTTTTTCTACACCTTCCATAATGTTTTACATTTTGACAGAAAACGGTCCAAACCTTGTTTATTACCTAGTTATAAATATCCATATATGACTTGATATTATCTTATTTAACAATATAGGAAAACGTAAATCGTTATTTTTATATTGTTTTGACAAAACACCGATTAGTTTCAGTTGGAAGGAGGATTTTGTGAGTGAAAACCTTGGTGCTAAATAAACTTTATATTTAATGAAAATCTGTTCATGTAGAAAACAGCTTAGATCATTGATGTGTCGAAAATAATTTTTTCAATTTCTCTAAACAGCTGCTGTCATAACCATTTTCTGCCACTTCCGTTAACTTTTTACGTTTTGCAAGTCGCTAACACCCCTCCCCCAGAGCTTACACATATCCATGTCAAAATACCTTGTCGAGTAATAAGCTATGTCAGTGTGGTACCGTAAAATATTTATCGAGGTTTTTTATTAACCTTGGCAGAAACAATGCGATCACGTCTTGAACGGCGCTAAAGGATGGTGTGATAATGTCTCACATTCATCACAGCGACGACACGTACTGAGCTATATATCACCAAAACTGACCCACTACTCTACCTCTGGCCTGGACAATAATGGGAGGATAACGGACCTTTAATACTTCCAAGGCGAGAATAGTCATTACCCAAGTAATCTGCTTACATACAACGCACAAGTCAAATTATAGTCACAAAAAAACATCTCACTGTTAAACAATTTCTTTACGCTTAGAAGTTGTGAACTGTTTCTAAAAATGTTGTTTAAAATGTATCGCTGTGTGCAAGTTCAATTTTGAGGTAATTTTCTGTATTAAAATTTAACAATGATATTTATTTTTACACTAGCTGACCCGGCGAATTTCGTTCCGCCCAACAGGTTATTCTTCAGTTGATTAATTCGTTATGTTCCGAATGTATAGCTGATAAAAATCCTGATATGAAAATGCATTGATATCATTCCCACAAAACGAACAAATCGAAGTGAATTGATTCACATTGATCAAATCTAACCTAAAACCAAACCATATCCAACTGAAATACGTTTTTAAAGAAATATTAAATGTTCTGAATTACGGAATTGTTAACAATAATACTCGAATAATCGTACATTCAATGATACAACACACATTTATGATAGTTAACACTCAGATAAGGAAAGAATTAACTAGTAATCTATTAGTGTGTTTTTCAAAACAATCACAAGAATTCGCTGAAAATGACAGTGATAATATCTGTCGACTTAAAAGAATAAGGCAACATAAATCAGCTCTTAATGAAATATTCACATTATTGATGTATGCATATGATCACAATGCATCACGTCTTTTCCTCATAAGCTAACAAATACAAACCTAATAGGCCAGTGGGGCTTATACTTAAGGATATATTCATACTACCTATAGCCTACTCAGAGCAGAGACGAATAAAAAAATTAAAGAACATTAAAATCGGTCCAGATGTTCTCAATGTATAAAAGGTGTAACTATCATGACTTTATTGTATATATTTAGATTACCACTAGTTGACACTCTAAATAGTTTTTACTTGTTCTGAGGTATGAATTAGGTAAAAAGAAGCTGTCCAATGACTGATAAGTCCTTTGGATATCCAATGTGACGAGCATCTCTATAACCTTGGTTTCTTATTGTCTCTCCTAGAGGCTAGGTTGAATCACAGTGTAAACTGAACATTCAATGTGACTACAATTATCAGAGAGCGTTGTATGTCCTTACTGTCCAAAAGAGATGGGGTCCTGGAGGAAGAGCACTTATTCAGCTCGCTCTCGTGAGCCAAATAAGAACTAGGCAGGGTATCTAGAGTCAAACTGCTTGATGAAAAGTTACTTAGTTTCTAATGCTGTTACTAAAAGTTGAATTACTTATCTTCCATATTGTAGAACTATACTTCTACAGAATAGGATTAGTGTTCCTTTTAATTATTTTAAAATGGAACGTTTTGGGTAAGTTCGTAGGGGTCCATACGACAGCCCATTTCATTATCGGGTGGACTTGGAAGCTGTTTATCTGTAGTAAATATCCCCTAAAGGTATTACCTATAGTAAACTTACAATCCATATGTATTATTTCCTGCCGGTGGCTACACATAGCTTTAAAAGAAAATGTGCATAGATGCATCTGTTAGGGTTTCCTAATAGAACTATGGAGAATTCTCTGGACAGAACTGGAGAATCCTCCAGAACCTAACATGATGTCATTAACATTGTCAGAATAGGAATACTTTAATACTTTAATACTTTTAATACTTTTAACTGAAATGGCGACCTACCCAGGTAGGTATTTTAAGCCAAGTATGAATGAGTAATGAATGTAGGATGATTGTGGCGCGATCTTGTTGTCTTGTTACTGACTAAGGCTGACATGTTCCTTAGACAGGACTGTTAATTAATAGCCCAACAGCCGATGGCAACTAATGGACCTACAGTTTAACGTGGAATCCGAACCACGACCTCTGAATTACGAATTGGTCTAATTATGAGGATGGTCTTTGTGGATTAACGTAGTATTCAATAGTGCGGACGTTAATCCACACAAGAGAACACTACATCCACCGACCATCTGTCACAACTATCCACAATTCGTGACCTCCAAGTAGCTGGATTACAGGACGTCGCCACCTGAATATAAGAAATAGAAGACTCCAGACAAACTAGGTACTGTGACAATAGTTTATCTTTTATATTTCTTATTATTTGATCTAAAGAAAGAATTCCCGAGGTTCAGTATGGCAGGAGAGGACAGTCACCTCGCAAGGAGAGGCAAAAACTGCAAGCCGATTATGTTCCCATCACAGTCTTCAGTGTTAGTTTACCAGAAATGTATGAAACAGACACAATTCCATCCTGACTGAACCGACTGGGATTCACACCGGGTATCCAAGTTCAGAGTGTGGCTGATCCAAAAGACAAGGAGGGATCAAAAGTAAAAAGTAAAATGATCACTTTTGATAGCCCAAACTTTCAAATACTAAACTTTCTGATGTGGATTCCAGGCCACAGAACCAAACTATAACCTACACTATGTCACTATGCACACTATGTACACCTCACTACAGGACAGAAGAGCAATTTTAATGTACAAGTTTTCTTTCAGAAGCTACTTGATCTAGGAATAATTAGAAAGATGATTTACAGAGAGAAGTTACGTGTTGAGAAAACCAAATAAAATATGTCCTTTATTGTGGATTTTGTTGAGATTCCCCGCATAGAATAACTGTAAAACAATTTATGAGCGACATTTTTCCTCGGGAAAGTTACAGTGGTAGAATTATCTATCAATATGAAACGTAATTTAACGATAGATCCAATAAAATAGACGGTTATCGTTTTGTAATTTTACAACAGTGGGTTGTTTGATGGTTTAATACACAAAAAGGAATTACAATGCGTAAGGGAAAGCTAATTAGTTTGTCATTAAATTAGATCTATTGATAAACAGTTGTTCGTAAATAGCATACCCCAGCCAGGCGGTTGGCCCACAGTCCCACGAGGGCGGGACATAGCGTCGATGACACATTGGCTCCGCGCCAAAATATATGTGTGGCCGCTTGCCAGTCTCTCCATTACAAATGAAATTATTGTTTTCTGATACCTATCCTGTTATGATAACGTTTCTGAAATAGCGATTTGTTTTTCGCAGTGAAAATATACTAGCTATTTTATTTACTTAAATGTTTTCTATATCAACTAAATTAATAAATAATCTCTCACAAACAAAAATTACGTAAGAATAAGAATCCTTCGGGAACAATGTATTTCTATGAGAGAAGTCAAATTACTTTTGATTCCAAGACTATGATTTATGTATAGAAATATTACACCTACAAAGGAGTAATTATATTGTGACTATGCATATTGTGGTTATATTCGCGAGTGTGTTGTCAAGAGCTTTGATTAGAGGCAGTTATGTTATCAGTTATCAGTACCTAGTAATTTAATCAGTTATCAGTGCTTGATATTCATCTTGGTACTATGTCGGCTCAACGGTAAAACTTAACTATATACATAGCTCTGTTAGGTCAGAAAACTATACAAGATAAAACTAAAAGCTAACGATATTAATTTATGACGACATTTAAGTGGTCTAGTTAGCTATATTCTATGTGATAGAACATATGATATAATTTTTTTTCAATAAGTAAGATTTTGAATTGAATTTTTTTATCTAAAAATCAAAGAGAGGAGTGAAGTTCACTATTATTCAGAAATCGTTTTAAGATTTCAATGGTTCAACAAAAAAGAGGGTTATCTATATTGTTAGTTGACTAAATGAAATGTTTGAGCAATAGTGAGATAAAATACTAGCCAGAGAGCGTATTTGAGCTAAAAGCTACCACGAACAACTCATTTGGAATAAATATTTTTAAATTAAGAGAAGGGAAACCCGCTTTTGAGATTTAAGACTTAAAATAATTCTTGATTTTTTACGTTAGGGCTATACGTTTGGTTTTACTTGGTGTATAGCTCAAAATCAAAAGAAAATTCATAAATTTTAAAAGCTGAAATAACTATTTTATTTTACGTTGTAGGGGACCATTAAAATAACCATTAAACCATTAAAATCAAAATTCAAAAAAATTCATACGGTGAATATACACATACATGCCAAATTTCATCTAAATCGGTTCAACTGGGTGGCTGTGGCTCTGTACACATCCAGACACACACACACACACACACACACACACACACACACACACACACACACACACACTCAAATTCAACTCAACTCAAATTCAAACATTTTGACGAAAACAATACTTTCTCCATATACTATGTATAAGGGGAGAAAGTGAAAATTGTACATTACCACACCTACTACCATTGATAAGTTTAACCGAAATTATAGCTTTTAATATATATATTTGTAAAAGATAGGACTCAGCCACAGAACATTGAGGTTAAGTTTAATAACCGTGGCTGCGGTGCACATTGTCACTTTGGTTATGTTGCTAACTCGCTAACGATATTGAACAGTTTGAGGTCAGTTAGCCAGTAGTGTTCCGATCCGATGCACTGAATGCAACAGTAGATTGAAATTTTATCATACTACCATATGCGATTGAATCGTTTCTACATACAAAATACACTTTTAAAATAAAATTAATTCATTGGTTACGCTTTCTATTATGAATTAAAACAAAAAAATCTAGGTTTTACGTTTAATACGATAGGATGTTTTAGCAGTAAGCCCGTTCTTTGTATAGGCTATATACATCAGTGCTAATATGCAATATACTTCTCTTTACAACATACAAAAATTTGAATAAGACCCATTTCTAATAAATAAACAGAACAATACATTCTCAGCTAAATGATTTGATATTACAAGCAACGTACAGATGAAACTCTGATTTTATCTATACAGATGAGTTTATACTCGTAAAACCTTTAAAAAATTTCAGTACTGAAAACAATCAGTGAATGAACGACTTCATAAAACATAAAATTCAATATTACTAAACGTATAACTCAAGATAAATGCACCACAGAGCAGTGAAATTCTATAACAACAATTACATTTTCCATACCCTTATAATACATTGCAAATGATACATAAGGGATATTTTAACTATTTGAAAGGCTAGACAAGTTATAAGGACTTTGACAAAGAATTTCATTTAGAATCTTATTGACTTTCACTCGAGACTAAGTTCTGTAATATTGTCACAGGACTGACTAAGAGGTATCGGTTGGATTTTTGAAATCTCTCTTATAATTTATGCGAAACGTCTAGAAGGGTTTTATATTTGAGAAACTATCATATACTTTTTTGCAAAAGCAATATTTTAATCTTAAATTTATTGCAGGAGATGATGTGAAATGGAGCGAAAGAATATTGAATTTCATAGATATAGTGTTTGATTTGTTTGTTGATAAACTGACACCGTTAAATCATGTTTTTAAATAAAGCCATTTACAGAAATTATTGTTAAAATTTTAAAGTAAACAGGTACCACAGTAGAAGCATTGCGGTTCTTATTCATAAATCATAACAAGTAAACATATTTGTTAATTGGAAAATGTTTTAAGCATTTTGAATTTTAAGCCCACCCACTCGATAAAAATTAGGTGTAACAAAAACATTGAATATGTGGAAAATTTTATTTATGTTTACTAATTTTGACCGAAGACTAATTCAGGTTTTTACACATTTTCATTTTCACACTGTTTTATTTTTGAATAAGCTATTAATCTTTCAATATTTTTTATTACGCAGGCAAGTGAAGCAGATAAAAGCGTATAGTATAATTAACAAATTTTAAAAGCATATAATTTTAAACAACGCCATGAATATACAGGGTGTTCATTAAAGTTGGGGACAAACTTCGAGGGGTGATTGTTTTCATCAAAATAAACAAAAAATTTCCTTAAACATATCTAGAACTATTTAATACCATATAAAGAACTATTTAAGGTACAGGAACCAAACCTCTCACACATATTTATTGGCCAAAGATAAAAATATTCTCAAAGTATCATTAAGTTTGCTTTTATATTTTTAAAATGGCGGCGGTTCTTAAAGTTAATGGATTTTTATTATTTAAATTAAAATATTTTTAACCACCGTCATTTTGAAAATATAAAAGCAAACTTAATGATACTTTGAGAATATTTTTCTCTTTGGCCAATAAATATGTGTGCAAAGTTTGGTTTCTGTATCTTAAATAGTTCTTTATATATAAAGTTTTTGTATAAAATACAAAATGGCGGCTAGCGGCTAAACGAAGGATTTTTCGATATATGTTTATAGGAAATTTTTTGTTTATTTTGATGAGTACTATCACCCTTCGAAATTTGTCCCCAACTTTAATGAACACTCTGTATATTTAGCCCCTAACCATTATAATATAATGTTTAAGTTAACACTGTAAGACGGTTTGACCAATGCAATATTTTATCGGTATAAAAATTAATGTGCTTTTTTTCTTTTCATTGGTTAGAACAATAGATTCTTTTGTATATTACAGTATGTTTCTTAACCTAACTAATCCAACATTATTCCTAGATTTCTGACAGTCTTTTGGTCTGTTCTATCTTACCGAGACGAATTTGACAAAGGTTTACACAAAACTAAACTACTAGTAATTTTAAACAACAGAAACGAACAAAAAGCTGTCCTTTTGTATGTTGGTTTGTGTTAATTACGTTTATTTACTTTTTTACGTTTGTTATAATTTCATAACTTACCCGTAATTTTATAATCTTGACAAAATAAGAAATAAAATTCGTCCTAAAAACATACCTATGCAGCCCTGACAATGGAGAAGTATTCTTCTAGTTCAACTTAAACTAAACAATTTAGTTTAAAAAAGGTTTCGTCTATAATATTTAAATGTAACATGCCAGTTTAAGTAAAACTTTCTATTCTCTATCCAATCCTTTTTACTACGTATTGCCAATTCAATTTCAAGTCGTTCTAAAACAGCATTAATACAAACCTTGTTTTTGGTTATCCTGACTGGGGTAGAGTGGTACCTTAATAGCCTACTTTAAAAGTACTACCATTAGTAACCTAATTATCTTTTGGTTTAAAGTTTTAAGATGTTTCCATCGGAGCTATTGATTTTGAAGGTGGTTGTACGAGCAAGATGGCCAGCACAGCCAGGTGTCACCACATGGGGGATTACAGTTCACAACAACTCTCCTAGGACCTTGTTCACTTAAGTCGGCCAATTCAGCTCTAGCGAATAGCTTGTAACATGTACACTGTTATTGTAACAGATTGTTTTGATAACCATAACCAATTTCGGTGAGCCAGTTTAGAGAGATTATATTGTCATGTTAATGATAATTTTACACTTTGGAAACCTTTGTTGTTTCTACGCCATTCTGGAATTACAGAAAGGGAATTCGTTCGGATATAAACTAAAATTTACCCAATTCAACTTAAATAAAGTGTAATAGATAAAATAGATTTAAGATAACACAACCGCTCCTTATTTAGACGTTTTGTCGAAAAAATCGTTGTGTATTTTTTTATAAGTGCAGTAAAGAAAAACTAGGGGTTGGTTTGTATGAGGTAAATGCACAAACTTTGAACAAGGCTTACGCCCTTTTTTGAAATCATATCAGCAAGTACAAGTGAACAATCTTTAAGTAATCTGTATTCCCTTTAATTTTCTAAGAAACAAATAGAACGATGCACCTGTATTGGTATAAAAAGTAGAAATGCAAAATGAGTTTAAATTATAATATTTCAGACGTTTTAGAAAATAAACGTGTACCGAAATGTTAATCAGTTATATGAGCCTACGGCAATGTTATCGTACGCAGTTAAATGTCATTATCCCACTGTAATTAGCTGTATGAATCTCAAAACCGCATCCTACACTACTCTAAATATCACGTTTCGTATACGCTAATATTGTTGACAGCGTTGTAATAACTGCATTGGAACAAAGGATAAGTCTATTAAAACGGTATATAATCTAAATATGTTTATATTTACCTTAGTTTGATTCGTATTGTTTTACGACAGGCAATATCACCATACCTGAAACACATACAACACAGTTAGCTATATGAATTTGTTGTTTACAATGAACTATACAAACTATTAGTTTTCTTTCTCAGTTCGTCCAAGTTATCTTCAGTGTAGTTAAATACGGGTTAAAAAACTAAATTCTTCCCCTATAAACACTGCAAAAATGTGTGTAATTAAAAATACAGTACCTAATGACAGAGCTTTGCTCGTGTAGAATAAGACATGTCTTATTCAAGTCAATTAGAAAAATTTAAACACATTTATTACTCAATGAAAACATTTATGTGGTTTAAATTAAACCGATTTATTACACCATAACTAATATAAAAGAGAAATTTAATTGACACCAGTTAATTGGTTTGTTACAGTGGCTTCAAGCAATATAATGAATACGTTTTCTTTCAAAACACAAAAGATTTTGGAAACACATTTTTCTGCTTTTATTTCGCACAGTTATGTTACCCTATAGTTTTTAACAATTTTTTTAACTTGATAATTTTGCATTTATTACATACATAAAATAAATATTTATGAAAAACCTCTATTCATGTATGTTCCCAACCATTTTCAATAAACAACTGTAAACGGTTATAAACAGATGTTTTGATTTGTATTGTTTACATTTGATTCTTTATAAGCGTAATTTTAAATTTTTAGATTTTAAACTTAATATTACAAGAAATCCAGAATTTTCCTAGACATTAAACCTATCTAGAACTTATTTTCTACTCGCAAATTAGTTATTTCCAAAATTTAAAGAAATTCCTTAGAGCCGTCTTCGAGATCCTTGTGCAAATATATATATACAAACCTTGCTCGTGTTACAGTATTGGATTGTAAAACTAAATAAACAATGAAGCCGTTTGGCTAGAACTTCACGTAAATACCTATCTTGTAAACATAGTGTTTTACACACAAGGCAATTCGTAATTTTGGTTTTTGTTGTGTTTTAACAGGAAACGTAAACAGGTATATCAGAGAATCTGAATCATCTAGAGCAGAGTGGAAAGTTTATACATCGTAGCGACTGGGCCCGAGGTTACTCCTAGTAATCCTTTCAGCCCACGGTCATTATTTACCTTGCTTACCTGTATTTATGGGTAGCTGCCCGGATTTAAAGGCTACACGGAGCTTTAATTATGTTCTAGTACTCTATTCCCGGACAAAAGTTCTACTTATGTTCATCTGGAGCTCAAATCCTTTATATACTGCAATTCACTGTGGATTTAAAAACTGTTTCGAACTTTAAACCTCATCTTTATAAATTTTCTATCAATAATATTATAAAGAAGATGTGTTTTCTGTATGTTTGTGGGTTTTGGTTCGAAATTTTACACAAAGGTAGAACATTAACTCATCGACACGTTCATTTCCTAAAAACCCCTTCAGACTAAACCCAATGTATGTACTATGTTTCAATTTTTAAAGAATGGAAATAAAAAATTACTTTAATGACAACAGCTGTGGACGCTAAAATTTGACAGTTCGGGAAGGAGAAGACACAGTTGCAGTGAATGTTCTATGTTTCAATGTTTACAGTTTCTAATTTAACCATATGTTTACACTACCTTTTACAGCACAGGAAGAAGAAGAGAGAAAGTTTATTTTTACGGATAAACCGCTGGTCGAGATTAATACTGTTGTAAATGTTAGATTTTAAGTTTACTCCCGATGCCTGTCTCTATTACGTCATTTCTAACCCTTTCCCAATATTACTTAACAGTTGGTACTTTGTTATATTGTAGACACTCTTGTTAAAAATTCTTTCAATCGTGTTTAGTATAAAATACTATTAGTAAATACCTATTTTAATATGAATACTATTTTACATCAAATAAAGTATTTTTTCCGTAAGCAAATTTCATGTTTTAGAATATTTATTTGATGCAGAAAAGAAAAAGTAACCTCTCTTAAACCTTTATTACCCGTGCGAACGTGGTGTACTTTCGCAAGTATTTTACAAAACTAAAATTTAATAAAAAATAGAAAGTTTTGTTACAGTATACCAAAATTAACTAATTTTCTCCCAAAACCTCTCCCAAAAGTCAAATGTTTCACAGAGTAAATAAGAGATCGATCCTTTGACTTCTCGACTGTTCCACGTTGCCTAATACAGATAGCCGAAGGAGCTGAAAGCGCCTGAAAAGGAAGTAATTTTGAAAGGGGCGGGAGGGCAAAAGTCGTCCACGGCAGGCATTAACAATGCACCTCCCGCCCAAAGCCTCTTTACTGCTAAACTTCTTTGGCACTTCCCACTTTATTTTTTTGAGCCCCGGTCACGTAAACCATCTATCTTCGCCTTAACCTAGCTTAACGTTCTGTTTAGATCCCTTCACTTTTACCGACCAGCCGGTGGTAAATCAATGAGTGTTTAGTGTCAACTTCGTTTCCGTTGGTTGACAACAATTATCGCGTCAAGTGACCATCTCCAAAGCTGAACCTGTGATGTTTTTCTTCATATCCCGGTGTTGTCATACAATAACTTTCATCCAACGTTGTACCAGCTCAACACTAATTTTACCTTACATATCCCACACACGTTTTTATAGTCCATACGGGCGATGAAAAATAATTTAGATCTAAAGAAAACCGTAATTATAAGACAAGTTTAATTTGAAAGGCCTGTGAGTCTGTAAGTAGCAGGCCAGACTCTAAATCTGAAGCGGATATATCCTGTTTTAGATTGCACAGCTATTTTTTCAGGGCGGCATATTCTATGAAACTTATAAACTTACTTGAAAAAATTTCCCTATCACTATCTTGTAGACTGTGTAACCTGATGGAGTATATAAAACGAGCATAAAACTTTCTAGCTGGTAATAATTGGTGAGGTAGCTTTAATTGTACCTACTCTAAATTATCGTTGTGAGTCTGTTACAGTGACAAAACGACTTAAAAATTAATTCAAATCAATATAAATTAGTTTTTAAATAAATAGTGAAAACAGTACAAAAAAAGATAGTCAGAAACTCACTTAACCGAGAGCCTATATTGCATTTTGTTGAGAAAAGACTGCTGAAATGGTATGAACATGTTAAATGTACGTCAGCGGAACGGTTACTTAAGACAATAAAAGGTTTAAGGTACAGAAGGGGGAGACCAAGTAGGAAATGGAAAGGGCAGGTAGAAGAGCCTTTGCGAAGGGGCGTATACTCTATGAGAGGCTTTGCCACTCACCGCAGACAAGAAAAGATGGAACCTCCTTGTCACTGCTATACCGAAAGGTAGAACAAGATTGGATTAAGTGAGTAAGTAAGTAAGGTTCCGTTGTTTCTTCACTGAAGGCCTTACTTCGCTTACTTGGCTCCTTCTTTAAATAGGAACTATTTTTCAGAAAGCCTATTGTTATAAGTTGACGGTCTGTTAGAATGAATTCCACTAAGAAAACCCTGAAGAACATTCTGGGTATAGTTATTATTGACTGGAACGGTGGCGACATCCTGTAATCCAGCTACTTGGAGGTCACGAATTGTAGATAGTTGTGAGCGATGGTCGGTGGGTGTAGTGTTCTCTTGTGTGGATTAACGTCCGCACATTACTCCACATAATTAGACGAATTCGTAATTCAGAGGCCGTGGTTCGGATTCCACGTTAAACTGTAGTTCCCTTAGTTGCCATTGGCTGTTGGGCTATTAATTAACAGTTCTGTCTAAGGAACATGTCAGCCTTAGTCAGTAACAAGACTACAAGATCGTGCCACAATCATCTTACACTCAATTCTCATGCATACTTGGCTTAAAACACCTACCTTGTAATAGGGTCGCCATTTCAATAATCTAATCTAACCTAATTTAGTTAAATGAGTTTACCAAAGAACATGCCTACTTCCAGAATAAACCAATGTCACAGAACACTACACCGCAGTATCTGAACTCTGTTCTAGCATTCAGGGCCAAAGCAAAGACTGGTTTGCATCGGTAAAAATGGGAATGCTGCAACTGCGTCTCGTGTCAGAAATGTCCCAATCTCCTGTTGCAACTTCAAAAACGGTCAAAATCTATAAGCTATTATGGATATGTTAGCTATATGTTATTATGGAGCAGGGAAAAACAAAACAAAACTACTTGGTCATGAATAATACCCGATGTCCATATAATATTCATCATATTATAATAACATATATAACACTTCTCCCGCTAACAATTCTCCCGCTTTACTGTGACTCACATGTGATTAAAGATATTTTTCAAAGTTTTATAAGCAAATGTTTATTGTTATGCTTATTAGTTACTTTCACTTGTCGTTTTAAAATTGCTTGAAACTGAACAAAACCTTTTCTGTGCCTTTCTTCAAGCGTGAGTTCCTCAAATAGTCAAGAGCCAATTAGTCAGAGCATTTTGCGATGGTATTGGTGGTTTAAAACACAGGAAACCTACTGAAACGTGAGAATCCTGGTCGACCAAGTGTCTCTCTCGATACAATAAATAGAGGCAGGCAGTGCTACGAACGAAGGTCTCAACAGGCGTTAAGAAATGCTAGCCGTGAACTCGTCTTACCTAAGTCGACTGTTTGGAATTGTTTCCGAATAAAATCTGCGCTTTAAGCCATATCGACTACAGCTGGCCCATAAATTACAATAGGGTTATTTCCAAAAACGTAAAAAATCGTGAAATGTACCTAACTCAACGAACAGTCAGTTACAGTCTTTCAAGAAAACTTCTATCATATCTTAAGGCACAAAAGGATTTTCTTCAATTGCAGGCTTAAAAAAAATGAAAGTAAACTAAAAGTGTAACAATGAACAATAAACATATCCCTGTAAAACTTAAAAAAATTATCTCTAATTACGTGCGAGTTACGTAGTCGTGGGGAAAAAATAAGTGAGATATATGTTATTAGAATAGGATGAATATTTTATAGACACCCGGTATTAAAAGTTAAAATTTACTAATTTTTAAATACAAATTTAAGTTTCACTGTTATCAGTAATTAAAAAAAACCAGCCAAATAACCAGGTTTCACGCAGGATAAAAGGATCAGTTGAACACATCCTTTTTGAGGATTAAGTTTCGACTCTCGGATTCACTGATTGCGAGGTGCAGTTGGTATATAAAAATAAATTATCATATCATTCCGTTTCGGTCACTAATATTTAGCTAATGTTTAAGTTTCACGTTCAACTCATTAGATTTTAATAAGACCGTGGTTCCGACTGTTCTCAATAAAGTTAAAACCGGCTGGTTGGCAGAGTGGCTATAGTGTCCAACAACAAACTGAAGGTCGCTGAATCGAATCCCGCAAGAGTCAAATCTGGACCCAGTTGCGATTTTGTTATTGAGCTATTAATTATTGATCATAACAAGACTAGGGTTTGGACCACTCCCCAACAAAACGATAAAAATACCGAAATGTGTAATAATACACAAAAACACCTAAATTTTGTAGAAATATTAGATTATTTCTCCCATTATTCCAAACCTTTCATCTGGGGATTATAATACCATATCAGCCAAAATAAACAGTACTGAAACTGAATCAGCTGTAGTTGCCTTCTCGATCAGCTGATTCAATTGGTGATTGTTGCCACGGCTTCGTGTTCATTACTTCTTTCTTATTTGAGGTTAGTTTTTGTTAACATGGTGCTAACAACTGTAGAAAAAACTTTTATCGTAGAGCATTATTTTCGCTCATACGGAAATGGACGTTCGGGTGGTCCAAGCTTGTCACACACTGCTTTACGTTTTCAGGAACATTTCCACAAAAACCCGCCTAGTAATGCTGTGATTCTTAGTGTTGTTGAAAAATTTCGAAGAAAAGGTAGTGTTTTGACACAGCGAAAGGGCTTTTCAGGTCGTCCAACTACTGTCTGTACAAATGAAAACCACGCAAGAGTGTTGCAGCAAGTGTTACAGTCACCGAAAAGAAGCCTAATGCGAGCTTCTCCTAAACTGAATATTAGCAATACGTCAATGAGAATAATGTTCAAAAATATTGGTGGTTTTCCTTACAGGATACAAACTGGACAACCATTGAACTGTATAAACGAATAGCCAGAGTTCAGTACTGTTTATTTTGGCTGATACAGTATATTGGGAGATTTTTGGTAGTATTTGGGTGATTAAATAATGAAAGTGGTCATGAGATATTTTTTATAATATTTTGAAAGGGTTTTAGATCATTTTAAAGTAGAGTCTATTCGGTTTCGTATTTAGTTTTAAAATTAGCAGCCCACTTAGGTAAATATGAATGAAATGTAAATGCGTTGCGGGTTGCGTTTAACGGATTTAGTGGCGTGTAGCTTTGTTTCCGAGATAAATCAGTTGACTCATTAAATGGGCAAATTAATTTACAGCCCGACGAACACAGTCGGATGGGTTCATTATGGAATCATGACAAAATTTACTATTTGAGAAGCGTTCAGTTAAAATGAAGTCCATAAATTTACCTTAAAACTATATGCAGAGGTGGACTTTATAACAATTTTGAAATAAAGTTTTATTTTTTTATTTAAGACTAAGACTTTGGCTTTTGGATTAAAATACTTTTTGATTTTGTGTTTTGAACAATAAAACAGATATGGAAATAATATAAATATGAAACAATTGAATTTTAACCTTTTGGAAATTGTTTATATTGAAAGCATTTATATTATAAAAGCAAAAGTAAATAATCGCATGAATAAATTGCTAGTCTGTAAATAAAATAAAAGAAAATCCGTACAACAGTAACATGTGTATGTTTGTCCGGCTGCCCCTAGAGAAGGTATTTGATGTCACACAAACGGTGTAATTCAATGACCAGGGTTGAGGGGTTGAAGTGTACTGTGGAGGGGGGGTGGGACGACATGTGGTGGGGCAGGGATTGAGGTTGGGGGGGGGTTGGCTGTGTTTGTGACGCACTGCAGCTATTGCGCTCTGGACCTCTTGATTGTGTGGGATGTCGTCCTGCCACCTTTACAAGCTATAAAACCGCTTTAATGTTTGAAGTTCTGTTTAAAAATGTTTTATCTCAGGTATGCATGAAAGAGATCATAAATCTAAAGTTTGCTCATTTTACTTTACCGTTTGAGTGTACATTTTATGTATTAAGTTCTTTATAAAATACTTTTTTCTCAAAAAAAACTTTGCCATAGGCTAGGGGTGTGTGTGGTGAATTAAAGGCAGCAAAGTACCTAAGTGTTATTAGACGTAGACCAGTCAGAAGCGACCCCACATCAATGGGTGGAGTTAAAGGTTACATATTGGGAGGAGTGTGGAATTAATTTCTTAGTTTGTTGTAAATATAGCCAAAAAATACGGAAAAAGAAATATTCACTTTAAACTAATACTAAACCACAGTAAAAACTCATCAAAATATCTGTGATAAATAAATATTATACTTAAACTGTTATGATTGGTTATAAAAATTCAAAAAACTTAAGAGATCTGGGGGGCATTACCCCATGCCCCCCACCTCAACTCCGCCCACGATCTGACTGGAGTCATCGGCCGCTGACTTTGATGCAGCGACCGGGGCAGAGTGTTACCGAGACGGTATGAACTGCCGTACCGTTACTACAGTACCTGTACTTAATAGTACTGGTAGTAAATAGAACTTAATAGTATTTACGTACTCAATATCAGGAATTATGGATAGTTATAAGTGATGTCCGGCGGATGGGATCTCTGGTGAGGTTTAACGTCCGCACTTGAATACTAAGTTCATCCACATAGACCTTGCTTATATTTACTAACTCATAGCTCAGGTAGAGTGGTTTGGATTCAAAGCTAAGCTGTAGGTCCATTGGAAACCTTTGACTGTTGGACTATATATTATAGATAATAGTCCAACAGTTAACTGTCCTGTCTAAGAAATATACCAACATTAGTCAGTAACAAAACTACAAGATCGAGATACAATCATATAATAATTATTTTTCATTCATTCTTGAATTAAATTACCTACCTTATCAAAGTGCTGTTTCAGAAAGGTATAAGGAAATAGGTAATAATATTTTTCGTTATAAGACCTATAAAGTAATTTTTCATGCAAAGTCGAGTTAATAGGTGAGAATGAAAAGTACCCATTTTGTTAGAGAACTATAATTGTTTTGTTCTTCCACGCAATATATTAAAGCTTATTACTGAAAATCCAAAATACTATAATGCGTTTAATTTAAAACTTTACTTTCCTCGTAATTTTCCTGTTATTTTAAACGAACAAATGGTTCAAGTTTATACATTATTGGATTAATTCATTACCTAAATAAATATCAGTTTATTTATTTTCATCCAAGGACAAATAAGGCATATTTTTTACCTCGTTTCATCAATAAAAACCACTATTTTCCAAACATTATGACAAAGATATTATACAGAGTGTCCCTAAGTAAAGTGCCACTCTCTGCGAAAAGATTGTAAGGGTCAAAGTAAATAAAAAGTTGCTTCATTTAACAGATATCCGCCATTTTTTATTTTTGCCAATTGTTATCTACGATATTTCCCAACCGTTATTTATCAAACTTGGTTTGTTTAAATAAAAGAAAACTACAGTAGACTACAGTAGGAATAAGATTCAATTTGGTCCAATTTGATATTTCAAAATGGCGGCTATTTAAAACTTTTACCGTTTTCCCACCATTGTGGATTTAAAGTTTAAAATGTGTTTCCCCTCTTTAGTTTCAAACTAGACCAAGTTGAATTTGTTCTACTGTAGTTCTTTTTTATATGAACATATTGAGTTTTATAAAGATAGGTTAGTAAATTGCGTAGATAACAGTTATTTTGTAAACAATACAAAATGGCGAAATTCTGGTAAACAAAGAAATTTTGCAGAAACATTTATTTGTTGGTTTTCTCTTTATTCCGACCCATATGACTTTTTATCAGAGTTTGGCGCTTTACTCATTGGATACCCTGTATTTGGATAGGTTTATTTGGAATAGTTGTACTATCCACAGACAGTTTTCGTAAATATGAACTAACAATGAGGGTAGCGTATGTAAGGACCAGCGTAATTGTTGATTACGTAACCATTATTATTAAATGCATTTCAATACCCAGAAATCTTCGTCATAATTGCGATTTGATTAACCACAAATACCCATAGTAGATTGGAACGTTAAAGAGCGATCTTATCAACAGCATGTGGTTTCCAATTATTAACACTTCATCAGACGCACTGATTTTAAAACGCAATCATGCACATGTGAAGATTACCTCCGCATTTGGAAAGATACAATTAAATACTGGTAGATATATTGTTAACTATTACAATCATAGTTGTATACCATAAATGTTAAATAACCTTTTTTCACCCATATAAAAATTATTTGGACATTAATCCTTATCCTCTCCCAATATTTGACAGATGTTACTTTGAAATGTTGTAGACACTCGTGTTTTACTACTTAGCAATAACTTAAATGTATCAGTAGAGCCTACACCTTTCAGCCTTTTTAACCCGTGCGAAGAACGGGTACTTTGGCTAGTAACAAACAAACATAGTTAAAAGTAACATCTAACCATATTGCTGTCAAGGTTTCCATCACTTGCTAGTTTTTAAACCTATAAATCATAATGATTACAAAATGTTTGTGAAACTTGGTTTATAATAAATACATACTCCCTTAATGAAATTTAAAAATTACAACCCTCAATAATACCATGATGTAACTTACTTTAAAGCTTAGCTAGACAAAGTTAAACGTTCTTTTTTCTAAAAATAATCATCCAATTTCTTACACTGACCAGAGAAAAGAAATTAAATTAATTGTTAGGGATATTTTGGGGGGCTTTACTCCCACCCCCTCAAGGTAATACAAATGTGTTTTGAGTGGGTTTTGTTGGGTGATGTGACCTTACACTGCATACTAATTTTTATAGAAAAGAGTTGAGAGATAAGGACGAAATTGATTTGTTAATAATCTCCATGAGAATAAAAACATTGATTGTTCTTAGACAGCGTATTGCGTTTACCACGGACATTAAATTTAAATTATCTCTTGAACCGTTAGCCATAGACTAATGATTCAAAAAAAGAACTTTTTTTGTTTTCTAAGTCGATTTTAATGAAGCTACTACATTTAGTTTCATATATTGTTGTTTTGCTAGAATAGTAAGTTATGGGCTTTAAAATGTCAAAAACCTTTTTTTACATTGACTAACTTTTGAACCATTAGTTTTACTGGTTATACCGGTAGATTCATATTATTTGGGACCCTAATTAGTCCTTAAAACCTTTAATGACTGAATGAACATAGGTGAACTTTTACTTACTTATAAATCATTGCAATTATGAGTAGCTTTATATTACAAATTATCATGACCGCTTGTTGGTGTCCCTAACTACCGTACACGACTTTAAAGACGAAGGAACCTGTTTTTACTGAAAACAAAAAAGTAATAGTATCATGAAACTTGCGCAAACTTTAACAAATAGTGATATTTTCCACTTTTAAATTACACCGGAAATTGCCTGTTCTGGCAGGAAATCAATTTCCTTAAACATAAAACCCAATTTTTATCGCATATTCGGGTTATACACATGAAATACGGTATGTACTTTTTCTGAAACTGTGTTCTATAGCTTATAGCCAACTATCTAATCAATAAGATAGAAAGTAAATATTTTCTCTATTTGTTTGTGTTGCTTAAAACATTCTATAGGGTATAAGTATAGGGGAATGATGAACATCTAAGACATTTATTTTTAAATCTGAAATGACTTTACCAATTTTAAAATAGGCCTGTTCCAATTAAAGTACGTTTATCGTACCAAAAAATAAAAACAATTTTACATTTGCTGTGACCAAACACACGGTTCTTTATTTGTGCTGTGACCTAATAATTTACATATTTTTCAAATTGCGAACCTCTTGCTTTGTTCGGTATTGCCCGCCATGGCGGGTAATGGCGAACACAGCTGTTGCCATATAAATGACAAAGGAAATCAATTGTTTCCGCAACAAAAAAGAAATCTGTTTTGTTATTGAGTATGAATACATAGTACAGTTAATGTTCATACAAATTAAATCTATTTCTTAAGGAAATAGATCGCTTTTATTAGTGATGGGACTTTTTTTACAAAATCTGTAAACGTATCAGTCTTTAAAGCTTCTTTTGACCACTTGGCTTTTTCAGTTGTGCGTTTCTTTTTATTTGGCATCCAACCGCTATAAAACTTTTAAGACAAGTTCAAAAAAATGTATACCGAACAGTGTACGCAAAACTGATCCATCATTAAAAAAACACCTCATGAACGAACATATCCCCATTTACTTAAATTCCAACTACAAGTGTTGAGTATGCATATTTGACAACCTAGAAGACTAGTACTAAGACATCAAAAATGAAAAATATCAGAAGATACGTTAAACCATGAAGTGATGCTCTTAGACCAGAAGCGACAAAATCTCACTTTTGACATTAACATCCGTAGTTTAGTACCTGTTTGACGTCTTTTGATATCCTGTAGTTTCGCATTTATCCCACTAGAGTGCAGCCCCTCAAGGGACTAAGACATTACATATTTAAAGTGAGAAAGGGGTGTGTTCGGTATTGCCCGCTGTTCGTCATAACCCTGCTCTCCCCACCTTTCAGACAGAAACAGCTGATTGATTCTCGTTATAGAGAATAAAGACACAGTTGCTGCAATACAACAGATGTTTTAATTGTTGTCTGTGTTTATGTTTTCATTTTATTAAAATTGAGTGTAGCAGGAGAGCTGAGTGCAAAAAAATTAAGCTAAAAAAACTAAACAAGTTAGTATTTTTTAATTATTTGTCTACGATGGTTCCAAAGAAAAGTTAAATTTACCGTCCATGATAAATGTGGTACGTTGTCTGACAGCACACAATGTTATTCTTACAGAGAATATTAAAAATTAATACTCTTCCTTGTTTCCAAATCGTTTTCCACGAAACTTGGTATGCAGCGTAAGGTCACATCACGCAACAAAACCCATTCAAAAAGCTTGGTATGAAAGGGGGGTTCCCCCCCATCAATTTCTAACAATCAATTCAGCTTTGTTTCTCTTGTTGTTACTTTCGAAAATTAAAAGATGATTTTTAAAACAATAAATGATTAAATTGTATGTAATTTATAAATGTAGCTATACATTACGAATAATTATAAGATAATTATTAATTGAAGAATATGATAGTTTTATTACAGACTGTATTTTTTTATTTAATAAAGGGAGACAGAAAATGTTAGTCCACTGATACTGTTTTTTTATTTATCAGACGAATTAACCGATACTATTTTTCGTATATTAGACCCTAGTACGTACAACAGTAAGGTATTGTGATACTTTAGTCCTTACTCATTAAGGCTGACATATTCCTTAGACATTACTTTTAGTTAAAAACCCAACAGCCGGTAGAATTCAAATATCCTACATTTTTACGTGAGATTTGAACGACTTTTGCCTCTGAATTAAGAATTGGTATGATTATGAGGGTGGTCCTTGCTCTGGATGTAGCATTTAATATTGCGTACGTTAATCACATCTACCGTCCATCGCTTATGACTATTTACAACTCGTAACCTCAAAGTATCTGAATTACAAGACAAGCTACTTCGAGGTGTCTTTATTATTCGTAAATCATAAAAATGTAATAAATAAACTAAGAGTATATATGTAAGAACAAGTAAAGCTGTTTAGAATAACAGAGAACATTCCTTCTAGGCACATCCATAATCTAACCAGTTGTTTTCCACAGGGAAGTAAATACATACATTTTTTACTGAAAGTTTTCCCTATTAGTAGTTAAATAGTAATAGTAATGTCAGTTTAATTTACGAAAAAACCATAATAATTATTACTGATAAACTTTAGTTCAGTTATTTATTTTTATAAAATTTTAGATTAGTGTTTTTACTATAATAACTCACTTGCTTTATAACATTGAGTAATGCCAAAAAATACAAGATTTCCTAGATTAAATAAAAATGCAATCTGATATTAAACTGTTTATCCAGATGCTTAAGAACTATTATTAGTGAAGCTAAACCAACTAAACACCTTAGTATCCCTCTGCATTGAAATAGAGGTTTGATTTCCTCGAACGCCAGGGGTCGGTACGTTAGGTGAAGGGTGTAAATATTGAAGCTGGTTTACAGTAAATATTCACCACACTGTGGCCGGACAGGATCCCCAAGCCTCCTCAGAGAACCTAATATCCCAAACCCATTCATCACGGTTTTAACACCACTACTTGAGGAACTATCTTACTTACCCTTAGGTTGTCATTAAATTATTACGATAATGCAATTTTACGAATTGAATACCTTTGTACCATAATTAGCTTGAACAACAATGAATCAAATTAAATCAATATCAGAATTAACGCAGCTAATAGAATCATGTTTTCTCTACATAAACTGCTAACTTCAAGAAATTTATTCCGCAAAACTGAACATAAATAAGATAAAACCATAATAAGAACAATCCTGCTAACCACAGACAAAACTTAGGTGATAAACTAAAGTAAAGGAAAGAAACTTGATAGATTAAAAACAAAGAACTAAGAAAAGTATGTTGACCCACAAAGGAAAGTAGAATTTGGAGTATAAAATATAATAGAGAAATCAGGGATTTTATAACTCAGTATATTGTAGTGGTATGCCAAGAGCCGGATATTACGATAGGCAAGACATGTTATAAGACGAGAACAAGACAATACTGAAACAGGCGACAGAAAACCCTTATGGAAAAAGACTCCCAAGACGGAAAAAATGGAAGGACGAAGTAAGTATTGATATAAGAAGAATTTGAGAGGATGTAGAAGACAGGAAGAATTGGACGTAGGTAGTTGGTGAGGCCAAATAAAAGATGCCAAATAATGTAATACAAAACTATTTATTTTTTACCTTTAAAACCCCGTAACTTTTAAAACCCAATGTTTTGAGAAGTTCTGGGTGTCATTTTGTTTATCTCATAAAGGACTATGAATCATATAATTTCCATCAAAATCGTTACAGCTGTTTTTGAGAAACTTTCATTTTACGTATTTAGGGGTAAAATACCCTAAAAATAAAAATTAAAAATTAAAAAGTGTTTGAGATAGCGTGGATTATTACTTACATACCAAATTTCATAAAAATCGGACTAATATTCTTGTCTCTAGACCTCTTCTCATCCAAACACACACACGCACAAAGAATGAAATCACTCTAAAACCAAATTTTTTTCGATTCAGGGGCACTAAAATTTATACATCCACCAGATACACAAATTAAAAAACGTATGACGAAAACAATACTTTCTCCATATCCGTAAGAGGTGAAAGTAAAACTTCAATACACTTACCACACTCTTATTCACTTTTAAATACCTGAGTGTTGTGGAATCTTAACTATGAATGTAAATATGGAAAACTCATTAAATAGGCTTATTTTTAATCCTTAATAATGATTATATATTAATATTAATTAAACAGCAATATAATTTTATATAGATAATGTTGGAGGCGTGTCAGTTTAAGAAACTGTTATAGGAGACTGTAAATCAGTAATGACAAATTCATATTATTAAATTAACAATTAGTTGGACTTTTCCAACGCGCCTTGTGTTTAAAATCTACACAACGTTTCAAGCGTTGGTTAAACTACCTCCGTTTTCAAGTGCCTAACGATATTTAAATTTATACAAAATAAACGGTACCAGTGAACTGACACATACTTTCTCCCTTAAGTAAGTTCAAGAAAGACAATCTGTAATAAACCATCATGTTCTTCAAAGTTCATCTAAATAAATACCATTTAATAATTTATTGTTTCAAAAATAATCATCCCGTTTCTGATTATAAAAACAAGAGAGGCAAAGTTAAATTAATTGTTCGAACTGTATGGGGGGAAACACCCCCCCCCCGGTAATACCAAGCTTTTTTGAGTTGGTTCTGTTGGGTGATTTGACCTTACACTTCATACCAAGTTTCATGGAAAACGGTTAAAAAATAAGGAAGAAATTGATATTTTAATATTCTCCATAAGAATAACGTTGGATGCTTTCAGACAACGTACTGTGTTTATCATGGACAGTAAATTTAACTTTTCTCTGGAACCGTTAGTCGTAGACAAATAATTCAAAATACTAATTTGTTTAGTTTTTTAAGCAGGTTTTAATGGTGACAGTCAAATTATACTTTACTTTTATTGTTTTCGCTGAAAATTTAAAAATTTGATTTTTCTGACATTTAAAAGCCCATAACTTTTGAACCGTCATTTTTACAGACATGCGGGTGGTGTCAAATTATTTAGTACTCTGTGCACTATAAACTATCAAATTTTAATCAAAATCGTTAGAGCCGTTTTTGAGAAAATTGGATTTTTCACGTTTTTTAAGGGTTTTTAGGGGTGAACTACCCTTAAAAATCAAAAATTCAAAAAAATGAAAAAAAACGCCTGGAGATACGGTGACTATATATATACATGCCAAATTTCATCTAAATCGGACCAACGGGGTAGGCTGTGGCACTGTACACATCCAGACACACACACACACACACACAGACAGACACACGGACGGACAGACATCACGCCAAAACCCACTTTTTTGGATTCAGGGGACCCCAAAACGGATATATCCACCCTCAACTCAAATTCGAAAATTTTGACGAAAACAATACTTTCTCCATATACTATGTATAAGGGGAGAAAGTAAAAAGAAACCGGTCAAAAACACAACAAAAACTATAACTATAGAATTAAATGGTAAACAAAACACTCTACTTTTTTGCATTTTTTGCCTATTTTGTACATTCGGGAAATTGCAATCCAACGACACTAACACTCCGCCTCCGAGCTAGTGGACGTAAAAACAAATAAGACTGCACAACACGAAGGTCAGACACGTCTGGTCTACGTGGTACAGTAGTAGTATACTAATTAATATCCCAATGAACTAAGATATTATTATTATTACATTATGAAATTGCGACCAATCCAGGTAGGTATTTTAAGCCAAGTATGAATGAGAAATGAGTGCAAGACGATTGTTACGTGCTCTTTTAGTCTTGTTACTGATTAAGGCTAAGATGCCCCTTAGACATGACTAATAGCTTAACAGCCCATGGCATCTAAGGGATCTACAGTTTAATGTGAGATCCAAACTACAATTTCGCCTCTGAATTACGAACTGGTCTAATTATGAGGACGGGTTGCGGTTGGACTTAGTATTAAATAGTGCTGGTGGTAACCCACATCATGGAATATTTCATCCACCAACCATAGCTCATAACTATACACAATATAAAACCTCCAAGTAGCTGGATTACAGGACATGCCACCGTCCCAGACAGATAACTAAGTCTGTGTCAACTCATTACAAATTCTCTTTAGGAATACTGTAACCACTGATAATGAAACTTTCATTACATAACGCAATTTTAGGTTTTGAATCGTGTACAAGGTTATCTATACGTATAGTGGTAATAGTTGTTGTTGGAGTGACCTAGACCCTCCCTGGCAGTATGCCTAGGCAAGTGTAGCCTACAACCCAGGTCACGGCCGCCATGTCGGCTGCATACCAACCTAGCTAATGACTGGTACACGCTTGCCAACTACTGCGATTACAAACCTAATCCAGGATATTAGAGGTAATCTGTGTCAATTTACAGTGGTATTTCCTAAGTGTTGTGGAAACTGGAATATTTTTCGCTGAGAGAAAATTACTTCTCAAAACTTTTCGCGCCAGAGACATTTCAATTAAATCAATTCGAGATACAACAAACGCTTTTAGGAAAAGTGGTACAAACCCAAATGGGCATTCCAGGATTCGAACCCGTGACCTTTTGCACTGAAGTCCAAGACGTTAACCACTAGGCTAGCAAGACACCCACTTACCACTTATAAACTTAACGCTTATTTAGTTTATCATTTTTAGCACATATAATGAATTACATGTAACGAAAATTTTAACAATCATTACATTTACCTCATGTTTTGGTATACAATAAAAAGGTTTTGTCGATTAAAAAAACAATTTTCTCTCGATCTCTTTTTTAGTTTCACTGGACGCATGTAACTATAACACACATTGACGAAAAGCATACTGCATACTCTTTTCCCATGTTAATCATATGGAGAATAGCCAAACTCCTTTATTTATGGACAGATGTTGATGAAAGTTGGTATAAATGTTAAAAATAAAAATTTTTGATGGTAAAATGCCTACTCTCAGTGTTCCTCATAGCAGCAAACTTGCTCACTCTTTCCAATGTTAATCTTATGGAGAATAGGCAAATGATTCTCATGTTTATCGACAGATTTTGACCAAACTTGTCATATATTATTATTATTATATTATTGATTTGGAAATTCGCTGAGTACGCAGGTCTGCTGCGACGGGGGTATTGTGACTTTTATTGATTCATATTCTTTATACGTTTTCCGACTGATTTAAACATTGTCTGAAAGCTTTACAACAGGTTAGTCCGGATTATTTACTAATCTTGTAATGCTATAGGTAGCTCACTTGAGAACTGATTCTGATTCCAAATCTTGAAACTTTGTGAAGCTTTATTTTAATTATATAGTCTATTTCACCACTAGGACCAAAAACGGGCGTTTTTATACGAGCACAAGTTTAACAGCTGAGGCGACATAGTTAAACGATAGTTCGATTTAATAGTCGATTACCAGTTTCACAATCAATATCCGCATCGTTTGAAATACAAAAAAAATCGATAGTTATTGTTGCAGTTACTTTATCGATTATTTACAATCGAATACTGACCTGGAATCGAAAGTGTCATCAACAATGATCTTTTGCAGCCTCGGACTCAAAAAATCATGATAATGATAGGTTTAGTATTAGGACGAAAAAGAACATATTTTGCTCTTCAATACATGTAAAATCTAAAACATCTGTTTTTGAAGCAGTATGACGAAAAAGTGTTTATAAAATATTTGGTAAATGTCCTCATTAACATAAGTTATCGGTCGCTATATTTTTAACGTCACATATTAAAAGTAAACTTAATAAACATCCCTATTGTGACTACGGTACTAATAACTATACAGCCATAACACAACTAATATATAAACCTCCCCCGTTTGTATTATATTTGTCGATTTTGTAAAGTACACGCATCCAGCGGTGGAAACGAGAGACGTTAATTCTACCAACCCCGAGGGCCATTATTTATTCTGGGCTTGTGTTTAGAGCGTGCAACCTGGCTTTACCCTAACGTGTTGTTTATTATAATTATAACATTAAAAAATAATTAAATTTTATTACAGCAAAAATCAAGGAGTGACAAAAATAAGGATTTTTAAATACTAAAATATTTGGACATGTTCATGTTATAAACGCATTTGATATAAAAAATAACACAATTTAATTTTACTACCGGTATAGCCAAATAAAAATACACTCAAACTGTAAAAATAAGTTTGTATTAGTATTGTATTATTATATTATATTAGTATATTATATTAGTATTAGTATTAGTATTGTATTGTATTAGTCTACGACTATTAGAGAGAAAATTTAAAGTGTTGTCTGCAGTAAGCACAGTACGTTGTCTAAAGAGCGCTCAATGATATTCTTAAGATGATTACTAAAATATTAATTTCTTCCATATTTATGAACTGTTGTTCATGAAACCTGGTACAATGTTTAAGAGCAAATTTTCTCAAAAAAACCAATCAAAAATGTTGTTATTACCGGAAGGGGATAGTAAATATTGGGTACACCTCTTTTCAACATATTTAAATTTTTAGCAAAACAATACATTGTTAATAACTTGAGTATTACTCAAGTATTAACACCAGATAAAAAGCTACAAAATTAATATTTTGATTATTCAACCAGAAAAGTTAAATTTACTTTTCCGTGGTAAACATAGTATGTTGTATGAGAACGGCCAATTTTATTCCTAGAAAAAGTGGTACTAAATTAACTTCTTCGTAACTTCTCAACGGGTTTTCATAAAACTTGATATGAATTATTTTTTGATCACGTCACCCAATAAAACACACTAAAATGCTTAGTATTATCCCGTTTGGGGAGGGCATTTAACCCAAATTTACAATTGTTTTTAATTTGTAGGGGTTGAGTTTAAAGATATTTGATGTTTCTGTTTAATACCTTTTAAGTTCATATTTAAATTAACATTAAACTACGTAAGTGGTATAAAATATATGCACTTTTAAAGGTTTACTAAGTAAGAACATTCATCTCGTTTATTAAATTAAATGTCACAACTATATTAATTTATTTAGTGAGCATTTAGCTAAAAATAAAACATTTTGGTTTACATGTTAACCCCTGTCAAATAGCCTAAAAAGGTTTTAAGCATTGCCAATAATTTTATATGCCACTACTTTCAGTTTACATTTCATGTGCGTTCCTGAGTATTTAAAAGCTGGTACAAAATCTGAGCATATCATAATTAAAAAAATGAAAACTACACAATGATGATTTTACATGTATGATTCAGATTGAACATTAAAAATTGGGAGGATGAGTATAAAGGTTTATATACGTACTTTCCCAAAACCGTTCGGACATCGGGTATTATTCATGACAAAGTAGTTTTGTTTTTCCCAGCTCCATAATAACATATAGCTAACATATCCATAATAGCTTATAGATTTTGACCGTTTTTGGAGTTGCAACAGGAGATTGGGGCATTTTTGACACAAGACGCAGTTGCAGCATTCCCATTTTTACCGATGAAAACCAGTCTTTGCTTTGGCCCTGAATGCTAGAACAGAGTTCAGATACTGCGGTGTAGTGTTCTGTGACATTGGTTTATTCTGGAAGTAGGCATGTTCTTTGGTAAACTCATTTAACTAAATTAGGTTAGATTAGATTATTGAAATGGCGACCATATTACAAGGTAGGTGTTTTAAGCCAAGTATGCATGAGAATTGAGTGTAAGATGATTGTGGCACGATCTTGTAGTCTTGTTACTGACTAAGGTTGACATGTTCCTTAGACAGGACTATTAATTAATAGCCCAACGGACGATGGGAACCAATGTACCTACAGTTTAAAGTGGAAACCGAACCACGTCCTCTGAATTAGAAATTGGTCTAATTATGAGGATGGTATTTGCGGATTAACGTTGTATTCGATAGTGTGGACATTAATCCACACAAGAGAACAATACACACACTGACCATCTCTCACAACTATCTCCAAGTAGCTGGATTGCAGGACGTCGCCACCGTCCCAGTCTTGACTATTTAGCTGAAATATGGTGGTCAAACAGAATAAAACAACAGTATGAACTTTATATCAGTTGTTTTTCAAATTATTTTTAACAGAAATTTGAAGAAACAGAATTTATCCAATAGTATATTTTTTGAATTAACTAAACCTACAAACTAAAGTAATAAATTAAATTAACGTCTAAAGCTTATGAAGTGAGCTAAAGAAAATTAGGTTCTATATCGGCATTAGTTACAATCACATATTCTAGAGCTGCTCATAATGTGACTGTAGTCGCTCACCCCTGGTTTCAAACCATGGACGTTTGACTTACTAACCCTGCACGTTACATTGTAGATGATTAGTATGGTCTCATAGTTTGTACACAGGCTGACAGACATACAGACAGTCTGTAAGTCTGTATGGATTCAGGAAGCCTAAAAATGAATATATATTCATTCATAACTCAAATTGGAAAATGTAGAAAAAATTTAAACTTTCTCCATGTACTCTAATATATAAGGTGAGAAAGTAGAAAGAATATATTTCTTATGAAAGGCAAAATGAGCACACAGTTACTGTTACCTAAGCTTTAGAGGCAAATATAAATATTGATGGTCCAATGTAAACTCTTGTTGACCCCCAAGGGATGCTGGGTGTATTTGGTTACGCCGACCCTCCAGGCGAGAGGCAACTGTCAAACAAGAGGAATCAATAGTCTCCGTGTGGAGGGTTGGGATTAATTTATCATCGAAGGAGTGTCAAAGTGGTTCTCCTCAAACACTTCATCCAAGTATGATTTCATATCGAGACCTTTCATTTCGTTAGCAATTTGTTGCTCGTTTATCTATTTGAATTATTGAGTATTATACTTATTTGTATGTTGTTTACAATATGTGTCTATAAGTAAGTAAGTTAGTATAAAAATATAACTTAAAGGCTAAAAACTAAAGGATAGAAATCGCAAAATGTGATGGGCCACAAGAAAAGGGACCTTATCTTCTAAAAATCTAGATTTAGACCTAGATCTAAAAATACTGAAAAAATGGTGTTTTAAAAATTATTCTATCTTAATAAATACATATTCTGTGATTTTTAAAACCTTTAGTATAAAAATCTCACGAACGGAGAAAAATCAGTTTAAACTTTAGCTTTTTAATTAAAAATATGGATTAAAATCTTTCTTACGGGTTGAGCGATATGAAGGGATGGTAATTATTCTTGTTTATTTAATAATATGAAGTCTGCACAACTTATTACACACTAAGTAATACAAAAGACAATACATAAAACATGCTAGCTTTAAAACATGTAATTACAGTATGAAGTTATTGGATATAAATTGAACCAAAAAATTATTTCATTTTAGTGGTTTTAGAATCCAGATTAAGGGTAAGTACTACAAGCTGTTTAAACCTGTTTTCATGTGATCTACTGAGTTGTTAATGGTAGCAACTAGTTTCTCTGACATTTTAGTGAATTTTGTTCACTGTACACTCGTTTGTTTCCGTGTATCAAATTATTAAAAGTTTGTAAACAACGATAATTTCCAAATTAAGAGAACTACACAACCCTGACAGGTCTGATTTTTATTCCATACAGTAACTGAAACTTGTTGCAAAAGACTTATTCACATGAAATAAGGTATTTTAACCACTTTCAGTATAAAATATTAATCACGTACTAAACAAAGATAGCGAAATCTTTATTTTAATCACAAATTATGTACTTCTTATTTCATTTTTAAAGATTTAGCCATTTACTATGAAATGATTGACCACACATATTTCGTATATGTGATCGGGGTATAAAGCAAAGCTAATAAAACCCATCAAATTTTAATGTAGGCATTACTTGTAAAACTCGATTGGTAAAACCGAAGTTTGAGATCTCGTATAATTGCCTCAAGCTAAAAAAACAGCTCGTGTTTTCTATGTTTAATATCACAGTTTCTTTAAGGTTTATTTGTATGCGTTTTTTCAGTAGGAAATAAACTCTTAACGTCAAAAGTATTTAACAACGTGGGAGCTGATGGGTTATGTTTTGGATAAGTATGTAAAAATGTTCTGGTCTGTGTTAGATCATGTGAAGTCAGCCCTAGCTGGTCTATGGGACTAACTCTGCTAAAGTACCTCAATCCTACTACTAGTGAACAACTAAATGAAAAAATCACGATTTATTTATTCTTTAAATAAAAAAAGTATAAAAAATTTTTACATTTACTTCCCTGTGGGAAATATGTTATATCATGGATATGTCTAAAGGTAATGTTTTCACTTCATCTAAACAGCTGTTCTTATTTTTTTATATTAAAAATTCAATACAATAGCTCTGGTGGTTTCTATGGAAACCTGTTACATATTTTCCACCTTAAAAATTGCCAACACCCACCAGAGCCAAGACATATCCACGTCAAAACACAAAACGGGTCCCCTTAACAATTCAATAGTGAAATAAGCAAAAAAGGTGGCCATCGAATTCTCAATTAAGTCTAAAATCTCATCAATTTCCACCCAAGCCAGTCACCATTTATTTAAAGTGGGCCCTCCCATTACTGTACCACACATTTGCAAACCAAATTAATTGGGATGGCTCACGGTCTATATTTGAACAACCGTTCCGATTGACTTTAACCGCTGGACTCGCGAGTACAACGGTTTAGACCACGACACCAAAGGACCACCGTCTGAGAAAGCGCTTTTAAGTGGCAAAGCATCGAACTGAATAAGTTAATTCCAGATTATAGCTCACAGGTGGTGGTGAGTTGGTTAAACGATGCAGAAAGTAAAATTTGCAAAATTGAGGAAATAAAGCACCACCTGCCTGTAACCTGTCTGATATTTGTACCAGTTGTTAGGTTAAACAAACATCATCGGTCAAGTAGATCTAGTCTACCAGGTGTGCTGCCTAGCCTCTTTCATCTTCTTCTTTCTCAGCATAGCTCATCTTGCCCACCTGCCCAGTAGATTTACCTTTCATTTAAGGTATCCCTTTATCATTCCGGTCCAATTATTTCTTGGTCTCCTAACTTTTATTTTGCCACCAGTTTTCTTCTCCCACTTTAGTCACTTCCTTCTTCCATCCCCTTTACATGTCTAAAACCACGCTAATCCATCTATAATATTATAAAGAAGAGGTGGTGTCTGTATGTTTATTTGTGGGTTTGTAGGTTTGTTTGTGGGTTTGTTGTGGCAAGTAAATGCGAAAAATACTGAACCGACCGGTTTGAAATTTTACACAAAGGTAGATCTTAAACTCATGCAACACATAGGCATATTAGTTCCCTTAAAATCCCCTCGGGCTACGCCCCATGAACGTCCTAAATTTCAATGTTTACATTTTCAAAGAATGCAAACATAAAATTACTTGAATGTCAACAGCTGTGAACACTAAAATTTGACAGTTCGGGAAAAAGAAGAAGAAAGAGCTGCCGTGACCGTCCTAGGTTTCAATGTTTACTTTTTCTAATGACAACATCCGTTTGCACTATATTTTGACAGTTCGGGAAGAAGAAGAAATAAAGTAGATTTTTCAGATAAACTGCTGGATCTAAATTAGTGAATTATTTGAAATAGTGGAATGGTAGATTTTAAGTTTTTTTCCGACGACTGTCTCTATTACATTAATCCTTATCCTCTCCCAATATTTGACAGATGTTACTTTGAAATGTTATGGACACTCGTGTTTTGTCATTTTGTAAACAATGAAGAATTGATTAACAATAACTTAAATGTATTTCAGCCTTTTTAACCCGTGCGAAGAACGGGTACTTTGGCTAGTAATGCTATAAGTCTCTTGGACCGTTCTATCACAACTAAACTGTTCTCTATAGTAAACCGCACGAAAATGGTCCGATGAGGTCTTGAACAGATGGTTCCCTCCTCACCCCTTCTTGTCCAGCAGTGTTGCCATTTACCATTTAGCCTATCAGCTGACGTAACAATATGCTATAATAGAATAGTGCGATTTAGCAATACCGAACTGACTAATGTTTTTGTCCTTGATTCTGTCTCTTCTTATTTTTCGTACATATGTTCTTAAAATTTCATTTCTGCTGCTTTTTCGTTTTGGTTATTTTTATTTTATTTATCTCTTTCTAATCTGTAAGTTAAGATGGGTAAAAGTATCCTACTATTTTGTTCCCCGCACATACTATAAGACCATGGTGATGAGTGAAAGTAAAAATGTGTTTTTAAATCAAATAAGTCTCTTACTTAACTCAAAAGTCCTGAATTTTTGAACCTGTCAATTTTTAAACACTTAGGTCAATTTTTAGTTTTAGGAATAAAAGATTTTTGATCCGAAATGTCTTTTAGAATAACAACAAACAAACTTAAATCTAATAGGAATAACCTCTTTACTAATATTTGTTGAGTATCACGTTGCACAAGTATATCGGTAAATCTCGTAAATGTAATAGTTCTGCCCTGAGGAGGAATGTGAGAGGGAGGAAGAGGATAGCAACAAGTGTAGGAGGTCTAAGATTACAGGAGACAAACGTTGTCCTATCTCTGCCCGGTGCGCTATCTGTAGCTGTCCCAACCATTTGACACCACGCTTTCTTTCCTTCACGGCAAAAGAAAATCCGTTTTATAGCTTTCTTCCTCTTCCAAACTCATCTTATATTCGTTGTTGTATTTTAAATACAAAAGTAAAATGTAAAAAATATTTATCTTTAAAGGGGGTTCGTTTAGTTCCCCTCATAACAATCTGTAACAATAAAAATTTGTTTAGAGTAACGAAATAAAAACATAGTATGAAGCGACATTTTTAGACTGATTTTCAGAGTAATATCCTTACAAAAAAAGTCGTGGTGTTACAGTATACTTTTGCACCAGTGTAATTTGTGATTATCTTTTTTCCTTACTTATAAGCATCTTAACCTTCTACCTGTGAGTGAGGTTATGAAACCTGTATACCAGGATCCAACTAAATATTCGATCTCCCGCTGCCTCCACAGTCGAATACAAAACCCTAACGAGAGCTTTAATGCTACCATATGGCAAAGACTATTTTTGTAGGCCTGTAAGCCCATAGATTAGGAGTTGCAGATGCTGTCATCAGTATCGATGAGGGAGCTGTAGTAAAAGCTAATGTATTAAAAACCCCAGAGCAATCCCCTGAAAACTCGTGGTTTTGGGTCCGAAACGTATCAATGTCAAACATATAAGAAAGGATGAAAAGTAAATGAATGAAGAAAACAAGAAGAGAAGAAAGATGATTAGAGGACAAAATAGATGAATCCTACAGTACTAGGGTCTTTAGTTATGGAATGAGATGAGTGTGTATAGGCCTAAGTTTACATTCAAATTTACGAAACTTGTGATTTTCTTAACGGAAGAACATGTATTTTAAAACTATTACTCTTAGAGATACATAAAATGATCATTTTAAAGCAATTTTCTAAAGCATTTTGATACCACTTTAGTTGAAATTTGGAAACAAAATTAGGGTTGTTAGCTCAAAAAAGATTAGGTGATAATTATACAAAAAGTTATGCTTGCTAACCCATTTCATTACATTAAATGCTCCGGTAGAAACTCCGCCAAAAAAATATTTTCATTTAATAATTGATTGTATAGCTTTTGAAAATGTTAAAAAATTATAAATAACCTACCGATTTGAAATTGGTAATGACCTAGGTTAAAAGGAAATCTCAATTTTTGTTTAATTTGGTAGGTTTACTTTCTTCAACGTGACAAATATATCTTCTTCAACATTTATATTTTCTCAGCGTTTAACATTTTTTATCAGTATAAGCTTTACTTTTTTGAGTCATTATTTTGAAACTGAATTTTTAACTAATTTTTAACGTAAAATTATCCTTAGTAATACATACTGTTTACTTCCTCCTGATAATTTATTCATCAAAATCCTGTTGTACGTTGTTCGGATCTATGTAAGCTACAAAATGTTATTAAAAATTGTATACATCTATGTGAATTATTGTGAAAAATACCGCGTAACCCTATATTGTATTAGAATACACAATATTGAGATAACCCCTTCTTGTTATGAGATACGTTGTTGGGTATTGTGTTGACATTATTGTTGTTATCATAGTTATTGATATCGTCGTTGAACTATTTTTGTGACAAAAATATGTTCGAATCATGAGAGCCGAAACTCATTTTTCCCTACTAGGCAAGGGAGACGTTATGCCAAGGTGAGGTGGAGAGACAATTGGACTAGTTATGTTCATGAGGCACACTGCGGCAACACATGCAGGCTGTGATAATGAATCGATCAATAAAGATAATACAGACAAACAACAACTAATAAAGATAATAACACACATACAGAAATATATAATAATAACCAGGACTGCACCTTAATAGTGTGCGTAATTATAAACCTTTTAGTATTCATAAACGATGACAAAGAGTTAAAATGGCTGCTTTCAAAATAAGGATTTTTGTGTAGCTTAAAAGGTTTTGAATATTATTGAGTGAAACTTAGGGAAATATTGGAAAACTATGCTGGAAACAGTAAAAAATGTAAAAACTTCAGTTTCATTTTATTATCAATATGTCATATTGTAACCCTCAAACATACTGAAGAATATAAAAAAGAACATATATCTCAGAGGTCCATAATAATTCTATTTTAAAATATGTATGACAATACAGCTTAAAATACCTACAGGTAGATGAAAACACAATATTATTTTGATAACAAATTAATTTTAGACGAATATGACTTTCATTTTCGGTAGTTCTGAAAGTTAGCATTTAACTTATCTTTCTGCAGGAGCACAATAAGAGGAATGGAACAAGCTAGTTCTTGAGAGTTATAGACAAAGTTAGTTCAACTTAGGCCAATTTATATGAGCCCATGACAGTCGTCCGAAAATTTCTCCATCTTAATGCTTTTCATTTATTATGAAGAAGCTAAAAGTGTTGAAGGATAAGTAATTTAATTTCACACAAACTAAAATCTGTGTGAACATACTAGATATAATACGATTCACTTGATTCTTGGCGTTTGAAGACATCGTGATTAGTAAATACTTGTGAAGTGTATTTAGTAAACTTTTTAACTAAAAAATAATTTCTTAAATTATGTTCTTCTGGGAAATTAAAAAAGGCGTACTGTTTTAAGGAATTAAAAAAATATATAGTTTTGTCATTAATTTTAAAGTATTTTACAAAAAAACACGATTTATTATTCGTTAAGATTTAATATATGGCTTGTTTGAAGATACACGTTCTTTGGGGTTTATGTGAAGAGATTTTGGTAAGTTTATAGATGATTTTGAAATGAATTTTAATCTCAAACAGTTTGAGTTTTAGGTAATATACAAATTTGGTTATCTAAAAGGAGTGGGAAAACTGGATGGTTGCCAGACTTGAGTCACATCTCTTACGTAAACAAATTTTGGCAAAGGGTTCGAGATACGTTCATCAATTAATACATTTTCCTTCCTCACTGAGAAATTGAATATTTAAACATCTCAATACACTTTTGTACGTTTTGTTCTAATAAATTCTTTGATTTTTATAATTTTATAAACAATTTATAAAAAGTGTGGAAATTAGTTGTTAGTTTTACTTAAGGTATTAACTAGGACAAATATCATACATATCATATATCATACAAGCTTCATACATATCAGTTTCATGAAAAACAGGTGAGAAATAAGGAATAAATTGTTTTTACTTTACTCCATATGGATAACATTTAGCGTTCTTATAAAACGGATTTTAAGACGGTAATTTAAATTTACACCAGAACCATTCATAGTAGAATAATAATTTCAAATACTTTCTCCCTTAAGTAATTAAAAAAAATCTGTAATAAAACTTTCGAATTCATCAAAGTTTCATTGTTTTAAAAATAATCATCCCATTTCTGAAAATAAAAACAAGAGAGACAGAGTTAAACTAACAGTTCGAATTGTATGGGTGAAACCACACCCCCCGCGTAATATCAAGTTTTTTTAAGTTGGTTTTGTCGGTTAATTTAACCTTACGCTTCATATCAAGTTTCATGGAAAACGGTTGGAAAATAAGGAAGAAATTTGTTATTTAATATTCTCCATAAAAATAACATTGGGCGCTATGAGACAACGTACTGCATTTATCATCGACAGTAAATTTAACTTTTCTCTGGAACCGTTATTTGTAGACAAATAATTCAAACTACTAATGTGTTTAGATTTTTAAGCTGGTTTCAATGGTGCCACTTAAGTTATACTTTACTTTTATTGTTTTCGCTGAAAATTTAAAAATTTGATTTTTTTGACATTTAAATAGCTTTTAAACCGTCATTTTCAGAGACATGCGGGTGGTGTCAAATTATTTAGTACTCTGTGCACTATAAACTATCAAATTTTAATCAAAATCGTTAGATCCGTTTTTGAAAAATTAGATTTTTTCACGTTTTTAAGGGTTTTAGGGGCAAACTACCATTATAAATAAAAAGCTCAAAAAAATCAAAAATGCCTGGAGATACGGTAAATATAAACATACATGCCAAATTTCATCTAAATTGGGCCCACATCAAATTCACAGTTAAACTTAACCCTGATGAATAATTCTTTGTAGATAGCTAAATTGTCAATCTCAAGTCTGAATCTTGTGTAATATACGTTTCTCTGATAATTTAATCTTAAACAATGTCAAGTTAATATATAATTTTTCTAATTCAAAGACAGGTAGGTTTATCAGACCGGACGGCAACAGGTGAGAGGGAGAAAGACGGATGAGCTTCTATCTTCCCTCAGAACGTGATCTGTTCGTTCCTTAATCAAGCTTCTGTTGGGTTAGGTTAAGCTTTATTTTTCTTTCCTCAGGCTATGTCACTTTTTACTCTATTAAAAGGGGAAACAAATTGGAGTAGAGTAAGCGCAAAAATAATGATAACAATGTAATGTCGCCGTAATCAAGGTAACTCAAATAAAAGGGGAGGAGTGGTAAAGATTACGTAAACATAATCTTTACGTCACGCAAGCAAACCCGTAGACGTTACGTAAACATTACCGATGACGGCACGAAAATAAACCCGAAGAAGTCACGTAAACATAACCGATGATGGCACTCAAAAAACCCAAAGATGTCACGTAAACATTACTGATGATGGCACTCAAACAAACCCGAAGACGTCACGTAAACATTACAGATGACGGCACACAAACAAACCCGAAGACGTCACGTAAACATTACCGATGACGGCACGCAAACAAACCCGAAGACGTCACGTAAACATAAACAATGATGGCACTCAAACAAACCCAAAGACGTCACGTAAACATTACTGATGATGGCACGCAAACAAACCCGAAGACGTCACGTAAACATTACTGATGACGGCACGTAAACAAACCCAAAGACGTCACGTAAACATTACCGATGATAGCACGCAAACAAACCCGAAGACGTGACGAAAACATTACTGATGACGGCACGTAAACAAACCCAAAGACGTCACGTAAACATTACCGATGATAGCACGCAAACAAACCCGAAGACGTCACGTAAACATTACCGATGACGGCACGCAAACAAACCCGAAGACGTCACGTAAACATTACCGATGACGGCACGCAAACAAACCCGAAGACGTCACGTAAACATTACTGATGACGGCACGCAAACAAACCCGAAGACGTCACGTAAACATTACTGATGACGGCACGCAAACAAACCCAAAGACGTCACGTAAACATTACCGATGATAGCACGCAAACAAACCCGAAGACGCCACGTAAACATAACCGTAAACATACCATTTTGGGGGCAGGTTTGAAATAGTGATGGACCCAAAAAGTCTTTTTTCTTTTTTTGTGGCAACGAATACCATGTTTTGTCATATTCATTCGACCCTTCTGGGAGGAATATCTACCCTTTTGATTAACTCTTTTATCTCAGTAACCGATTGACGTAAACGATTCTTGTTACTAAATCATATGTTTTTAACTGATTGTAATGGTGCTATGAAAACAAGTTATTACATAAATTACCAGACACAATCCATACAACACAATTAAGGGGTATAAAAACCCTCCAAATTTCCTTTAGACACAATGATGTAAGTGGTTTTCTATAAATTTAGCCTAACAGGAATGTATCAAATATTTAATAGATTAGACCGTTTTTAAAAGAGTTATCATGTATAAGTGTACCATGGTAACTACGGCATCAGCCTAATTTTCCAGAGAAAATATGCAAAAACTTGAACATAATAAAACAATATAGTGTAAATTATTAATTTTTCAAGCATACTATCTAATGAGGTCAGAAGGATCTGGTGGTGATAGTAACAAGAGTGGGGGGAAGGGGTTAAGGGAGGGGGCAATATAGGGGGGAGCTCAGTGTCAGTTAGTTGTCAGATTATAGTCTCCAAATGTGACGTCTTTTATCTCATTATTTTAGTGAAGATCTAGGAACCTCGTGGTATTTTGATATACGATAGAAGATGTTTGATAAAAAATCTTGATCCGTTGTAGCAAGCAATTCGATTCCATAAGTTATATTTTATAATCATATAAATACTTTATATTTTATGTTTTCTAAAATTGAATATTTTGTCAGCCTGCTCCATGAATTGTTGTTACAACAAAGTATTTTGAAATATGTACAGTCAATGATTGAATTTTGTTAGGTTGTTTTGGAATTTTTGAAATCAGAATACTTTTCATATGATATATGGTATGATAAAGATACATTTTATATTATTGCCTGTATTGTTGTTAACCCTTTGAGTGCCGAGCGTCTTGGATCGGCGTTTATGCACTGCGAGAATGCCCGGCGTCTCGCTACGAGATTCTCATAAAATCACTATTTATAGCGTGTAACAATTTTGTGTAGGTTTAATTTAGACAAAACGCTGCAGAAAGAAATGGTTTTATTTTTATGTATCTTACTCTATGGTTGATTGTATTCTGAAATCGTGAGCCAATCAGACACAGTCCCGCGACAGCTGCGACAACCAATAACGGAAGATGGCTAATTTGGCTAACAAAATTGTAATATTTATTATTATTTATTGTCATTTTTAACATCTTATAAAATAGTACCTATTGTTTAAACTATAAGTCTATTTTTTACAGTGGAATTAATTGCTATGTAACAATAATCAAAAACATTTTTTGACAGTTTCACTAATTTAAATTCCTTTCTTAGTTGAAAATGAATAAGAATCTTTCTCTTTAAGATTATAATGCATCTAAGAAGAAAGTGTAAGTTATAAATAATTGTTATTACTTCAAACTTAATTTTTTTTAAAGAAGTTCATTAAAAATGTTTACTCAATTTTTTTAAACTCATCTTACTTAAAAACTATTGTATCTATGCACAAATTATTGTATTATTGTTTGATGCACAATTTCGTTCTAAGTAAAACAAAAGTCAGAAAAAATAATTGTTAGTAAATATATGTTGTATGATTGCTTTACTAAACGCTGGCGTTTTCTTTAGGAAATCTATAATCTCAAACTTCATGGTAGCTGGTAGCAGGAATTGTGACTTATATTCATAACTGTATGCCCAGCTGGTCACACGAAAGCAACGGGTTGGTTAAAAGGACACACTTAAAAATTCATAAGAAATTTTAAAAATAAAAATTAAAAATGGTTTTCCATGTAAAAACTATTTCATAATGAAGTAAGTGATATCACACAAGGCATTTGATAATGAAGTCTATTAGATCGCTCGTAGTCATAGTCAGTACCTTATGAGGTAATGGTATGCAAAGTAAAAGTCAAAAGTCAGCTATTGGCATCTCATGAGGCAGAAATTGGCATCCGACATTGCCACCTTGTCAGATGCCAATTTAGAGCTAACAAAGTGGCAATCAGCATTTCACATGATAATAATTGCCATCTCACAATGATACAATGAAAACCTCATAAAATGACAATTGGAATTTTACAATGTTACAATCATTAGCATCTCACAAGGTCACAATTTCATTACCTCACAAAATAGCAATTGGCATCTCGTAACATGATCAATTGGCATCTCACAAGAGGACTATTGGCATCTCACAAGAGGACAATTGGCATCTCGTAAGATGGCCAATTGGCATCTCACAAGAGAACAATTGGCATCTCATAAGATGAGCAACTGGTATCTCACAAGGTCAAATTTAGCACCGCAAAAAATGGTAATTGGTATCTAACAAAGTGGCAATTGGCATCTCATAAGATGGTCAATTTCATACAGTATTCATATTTATCCTAATTTTCAAATTCCCGATTTACTCTTCAACACATTGTATATGCTAAAAACTGACTATTAGTTACCTGTAAAATAACTTGTGTTGATTTATAGTTACATTCTGATCACAATAAACAAACAGTTTTTACCTTATTACATACTCAATCAGTTTAATCTTTTATTAAACCTTATTTGTTATATCTAATATTATTTTTATCCCGCAGAGATCTACCATAATAATAAACCGAAATTGACCAGATCTACTAGAACGAGTTAAAAGTAATATGCAATTAATTTCTGATCAATTTATAAACCATTGTTTGAAATAGATTATGTAACTTATAGGTGCCCGAAGTTATTATTCAAATTTACCAGTTTCGTTCAACTAAATAAAACATAATGTTTTGTAAAATAGGAGTATTGGTTTATGTGCTAAATGCGAGTATACTTGTTTAAAGTGAACAGAAAACGGAACGTCTCAGGCTCCTACAAGACTTTTACATTACATGTAATATTCTTGTTACCGAGTATTCCGGATGCACTCTTTACATAAGTGCAGTCCTATGTTAAGCTGATCAATTCTTTTACTTCAGAAACGTAAGTTAAAAATGTACTCTTAATGTAAATCGTGTTAGACCAAACCTTGCTGTTCTTTTGCAGCACTTCCTTGTATTTTCCCTCCAGTGAATAAAAAAAATATCTCAACGTTTTTTGTATATTTCAGATACACCGTGTATAGTATTTTTGACTCATGAAATATTAAAGGTAAATGTAAGTGTTAAGATATTTTATTTTACAAATCAGATTAAAGTGACGAAAATATAAATATGGTTTTTGTAACTGGGCTTTTAAAAGCAATCTAAATTTAATTATGTAAATTTCGATTGAAGTTTGTGTTACTAGAGTGTATAGTTTGTTAAAAAATAAACATAAACATTTAAACCACACGAAATGTTTTACTAAATAGCCTACCAACTAAAATACTCGTAAAGCATCTGTTAATTAAGAACGTTATGCTCTTTTTATCTGGCCGGATCCAGCCTGCTAAGCCAACGGTGAAATTTCCTCTTTCTTTACTTCCTCCGGCATTTATTATAAATATTTCTCAAGATGTGAGTTTTAATTACACTAATAAACTACACGTCAAGTAGCATGAATTGAATAGAACTATAATTGTTAAAAACAATAAGCTGCTTTAACTTTGTAGTCTTAATGATTGATTTATTTCCTCCTTAACGTATCATATCATTACATTCGTAATACGCCAAAGTACTATGTCTATATTGAATTCACTGCACATTTACTATTCAAATAATTTCCCACACTTCCTCACAGTATAACTAATTTTCCTACAATCTAACCACTTTCCCACAATATCTCATAATTTGACCACTCTCCCACAATCTCCCACTTTCATATTCAGATAGGTGTTTCATTTGCTAGGCCCGTTGATGTGGTGTAACATAAACTATTTATACCTCATATAGTAGAACTGCTATAGTAAACCCTGATTCATTTTCCGAATACATGAATTTTAATAATTCAAGTGTTAAATTAAAATATTGTATGACTAACTAGCCAAAGTACCCGTTCTTCGCACGGGTTAAAAAGGTTGAAAGGTGTAGGCTCTACTGATACATTTAAATTATTGTTAATTAATTCTTCATTGTTTGTAAAATGACAAAACACGTGTGTCTACAACATTTCAAAGTAACATCTGTCAAATATTGGGAGAGGATAAGGATTAATGTAATAGAGACAGTCGTCGGAAAAAACTTAAAATCTACCATTCCACTATTTCAAATAATTCACTAATTTCGATCCAGCAGTTTATCTGAAAAATCAACTTTATTTCTTCTTCTTCCTGAACTGTCAAAATATAGTACAAACGAATGTTGTCATTAGAAAATGTAAACATTGAAACCTAGGACGGTCACGGCAGCTCTTTCTTCTTCTTCCTCCCGAACTGTCAAATTTTAGTGTTCACAGCTGTTGACATTCAAGTAATTTTATGTTTTCATTCTTTGAAAATGTAAACATTGAAATTAAGGACGTTCATGGGGCGTAGCCCGAGGGGATTTTAAGGGAACTAATATGCCTATGTGTTGCATGAGTTTAAGATCTACCTTTCTGTAAAATTTCAAACCTGTCAGTTCAGTATTTTTCGAATTTACTTGCCACAACAAACCCACAAACCACAGAAACCACCTCTTCTTTATAATATTATAGATAGGTTAGGTATTTTACAATTGCTCTACTTGTTTGAGCAAGACATTGGTCGCCATTTAAAATATATTTTTTGTGTTTAGCACTCTTACTTAAAATTGATTTTACAAAATTAACAATAATTTTTCAAGGCTAAAATTAGTAATTTTTTAAGTTTAATCATTTCGAATATAAATTAGTTCAATTTTTCTTTAATAAACAGAACTAAACCATCATTTATAATATTTATATATATAAATTAAATTATATATTCAAAATTCGATAATAATTATATACTTTATATAAATACACTATTAATCATATTCTAAACCTGTTGTATCTAAATATAGAATTTCTCCTAAATATTAAAAATGGTTTCAAGAATAATTCATTTAAAGTAATTCATTTTATGAAAATTAATTTATTTAAATATATTATTTTTGTGTTGTTTTAAACTCCTTTATTTTTGTTGTTTTTTACATAATAAATCTTATAAAAAAATTTTGTTTGTTAAAGATTCTGCTAAGAAAATTAATTTTTTATATATTCTAAGCAATTTTTTATGTTAATATATTTTAATTTTATATATTAAAATTATTTTATTTTTTCAGCTAGATTACTTTTAGTATCGTGCAAAGTATGGAAATCTAAATGAATACGGTTGAATACAAGTAATTAAAGGAATGCTTTCGCAATAATGTTAATGGAAAATCTTTATTCCTTGTGTTCCTGAACTCATTGTGAACGAGCAAACGCAGGTTTATTAACTTTTGACTTTCAGTATTTTTAGACTTCATTGAAAACACGCTTGTATCATATGGTGTTGCAATAAAACTTGACGTCAAGAAATAAAAAATATAACAACTTTTACAGTATATTGAACTTTCCATTAAAGTTTAATTAGGTTGCTCTGGCATTATCTTTTAATTCAAATAAATAGTTTGTCGAGGTTTTGGTGAATAAACTCGTTTATAGATTCAGTAAAATATTTTTTTTAATTCAACCTTTTTTGATATCTGCTGTCTTCCTGAGTAAAAAACAATTTATATTACATAAAACCATTTTAATTTACGAAAAAGTGAAAATACTGGATAAAATTGTATTTTATTAAGTTATTTATATTCAGAAAAATGACAAACAACTTGTAACACAGCTACTTTAACCTTAAAATTGTTTATTTTAAAGCTAAATTCAAGAATTTTTCTGTTTAGTTCTTTTTATGGTGTTTTTTAATTAAAAAAAGGATATCTTCACCCCACAAAGATATAGTTTTTATTTATATATTTGATACCAAGAATACCACGCTTCAAAATTGGCATTTAAAATAAGTAATATATGAAGTTTAATTTGATTATGATAGTGAAAATAAAATTTTTGAATGCCAAAGTTGGCGAAAAATACTAATGCATAATTATATTTACAACAGAACCGCCACCACCATCTCTTTTCCTCCCATGATTGATGAATTAGTGATTCGATTACAAACGTTTTCAATGAAATATTTCAAAATATTATTTTAGCTTTTTACTATTAATAACTACAATAACAGTGCGTTTTATTCACGTTTTGAAAATTTTACAGTTAGTAAATTATTCTCAAAATATATTTTTATCTCAACTAAATTAAACAAAAATAACATTACATTAAATTAAGAATACTAATATTTTATTAAAACGCAAAATACAAATATAACACACACACTCTTACACAGAACACATTATATATGCTTTAGATGGCATAAAATAGTGGACTCATCTTTACTTTAGCCTCCCTTGGGACCCTTCCCCGAAGTATTAAACTTACAGTGGTTGGTTTGCATTTGCATAATGCCTACATTGCATCTTATCTGGGTGTCGTTTTGCCAAGAGCTAAATTTTACAATCATCCTCGTCTGGCACACCTTCATAAAATAGTTATGTTTAATTTTAAAAATAGACAAATAAACTCAACAATTGAAGAAAATGTTTTTAACGTGTGATTGATTGATAATAGTAAATATAATAAATATATTGAGGAAGACCTACTTAAACGTCATCATTAGCATTATCATTCATCACCAATCTCTTCTCAATTAACGTTTGAAAGGTTTAACCACCCTTTAAACTATTCCACGTTGGCAAATTTCTTCCATCCGTACTTGTACTCCTTGCTATTCTTAGCAGGGCCTCTTTTTGTCTTCAATGGCGGGATGTTCTTTGCTCTTTGATTTAATTTTGTTAATTTAATGTAATTTAAGACGGGGGTGTTTACTTTTTAGAGAATGTTATGCACAAATTCAAAACGTCGCTCAACCAAACTTAGACCAAGTTGAGATCTTGGTATCAGACCTTCGCATTGTTCAAGAATCGCTCGGTCGTGTAGGTTAGGCCACTTGACATTACTTGCCGCAGAAATCCTTCCGTATCTTACAATATTTCAGTGACGTGACTATGCTCCTCTCGTTTTTTGGCCATCTATGATGGAAGACTCTGTCCGGTTGGCAATTGCGACCAACAGTAGGCCGAATCTGGTTATATACATAGCGCAGCCACTGTGATACTTTTGGACATGTTCTGGCATCAATTTGAAGAAGAGCATCAATGACTACTTATTATTAAACGCACCGCATTTAATATTTTATTAATATACGACCGTTGGATAACAATATTCCAGTTACATAAATATATTTGCATATCACACGTCAACATATAAACGTTTAAAACATCTAAGGCGTACTTAGGTACGTCTTAGGACGTAGGTAGGTGTATCTTAGGACGGAAAACTCCTATTTTTGACATGTAAAGAAAACGTTTGTTTTCAAAGCAGTATGACAAAATTCATCAGTGAAAAAACTATACAAAGTACCACGAAACTACACTTGTGAGAAATGATTCCTGTTTAGAAACATAAACACCCCTCCCCCAAATAAAAATTAGTTATTTATAAAAGCTATACGCGCATGATATAAATTTAACAGATAGAAAATAGTTATGAGTATGCATTCGTTGCAAAATTGGTTTTGGCTTCTATTACAATACAATAATTTACCGGCAAAACTGGGGAAAGGATGATTTCAGACCTTAAAAGTATTTATAGATTTGTTGAGCAGTTAATCGTACATTTTTAAACATTTTTTAATACTAAGCAATCTACTAAACAATACAAATATGTAATATTAAAATTTTATAAATATAGCACTGCTTTATTAAATAGCTCATTATCTATAAGACAATTTAATCATGATTAACTCAAATTGTATTATCTAAATAGTATTCAACGCTAGTTTATGTTTGTGATGACAATCATTGCATTTTTGAAATATAGTGTTGTGTATAACTACAAAAAATTGTGTATTTTTCTATTTGCGGACCGGAAAAAATGGTATCGGGTTTAGTTTTACGTCATGACTACGTTATCCTGTTTTCGCTCCAGGTCAAGGTATTTGGATAAAAAATGTTTACGAAACTGCATAAAATAAAAAATGGAGAGGCTTTAGGAAATTTTTAGGAAATTTCTGCATGTAAAAATGTATCAGTTAGGTGCCTGCCTTAAAATCTTAAACAGGAAATACAAAATATTGTAATTTTAATACATGTATGTTTTAGACTTCACAGTCAAGTTTAAAAATGTGGCGATGCAAAAAAACTGTTAATTCAAGAAAACTGTTAATTTCTGCATGTAAAAATGTATCAGTTAGGTGCCTGCCTTAAAATCTTATACAGGAAATATAAAATATTGTAATTTTAATACATGTATGTTTTAGACTTCACAGTCAAGTTTAAAAATGTGGCGATGCAAAAAAACTGTTAATTCAAGAAAACAAACTATTTAAATTTCGTATTTTCATTTGTACTTTTGTATTTGAATTTGTAATCAAAGAATTGTTATTCAAGTTGCAACCTGAGTAGTGTTTGTCGCGTATTGCAGAGTGAGGTTTTTATTCTGTGGTGACCGAGGGGGGTGTTGTGGTGCGGGGGGGATGGATGTTGGCTGTGTTTCATACCAGTTTGACGCAATGCACCACCCAACGTTTGCCCGAGATAGAACCTGGCTTACCATTTAATTGTTTTCGACACAGTTTCACTCCAGTTATTATCAGGTAACTTGAGCTGAGGTTGTAATTTGACCATTATGTACCGCTACATCTTTTTGCAATGACTGGTAGTAAACCCATCCCTACGAGATGCAGAATTCAGTGTTAAGGAAAAGGACATTATGGTGACAAAATGTAAAATTGAAATATTAAACAAATAAACAGAAAGAATAAATAGCATTAGTTTACAAATAAATAATTTTAATTAAATTAGTTGTTCATTAAATTTTTTAATATATATTTTAATACATTTTAAGACACTAATACTAAAACTAACTAATGTTTTCAACTTGACAGCTGTTTTTTATTGAATCCGAATCCATTATTTAGATAAAATACAAACCTCAAATCATAATTTAATAATTCAAATAAAAATCTAGTTCTCGGCTTAATTACTTATTAACTTATACTAAGTTAAATTAGATGAAATTTCTAAATGTGTATCATTAATCAATTCGTTGTACGTCACGAAAACATCAAATGTAGTGTGATTTTTTCATAGGTTTAGGATCAATTCATTATCTGTGTAAACAAACAAATATTATCTCAACAAATATTATAACAAATATAATCTCAGTTTGACAGCTGTTGGTTATTAATTTCGTTGAAATCTATATAAATAAAATTAGAGTTTTGTCTGTACATTGCTCAGAACTATTTAATTTTTTATCTCAATTTTTGTCTGTGTGTCTGTTTGTCTGTGACGCTCCAGGAGGCAATTTACACCGTCTTCTCCGAAAAAATGGGAGAACTGAAAACAATGGAACTTATTTCATACATTCTCTATATTCCAGAGAAAGTTATTAAACGATTAAAATTGACCGCCGACCCTTGAGTAGTAAAAACGAGCATTTAAAAATCCAATTTTACGCGATATTTGTCGCATTTTGCTTCAGTTTTAAATGAATAACCTACTGGTAATAATCAGCTGTCTTTGTAGTTTAAAGATTTAATAGAAACAAAAACAAACAGCTGTTGAATCAATATTAGTTAGTTTATATTGGTCATTGATTTAAACCCATTTTGAAATACTATTTAAAAAAATATTTTAACGTATAACAAATAAAAATAAAGCTGAGTATTGATTTATTTCTTTGTATTGATTTGTTTAGGATTCAGGTTTACATTTTGGTATGATGATCTTCCTTCTTTAAACTGATTCCTACAACCCGTACAAAGGACGGGCTTACTGCTAGTCTTATATAGGTCACTCATGTTCTTCATAAATGAAAAAATATGTCTAATATTGTATAAAAATGGATTTTGAGAGCTTATTTATTTTATTTGAATAGTTCGTGGGTTAGTTTACGGTAGACAAAAACAGACAGATAAAAATTTAGATGAGACCCATTTGGCTTTTGGGTTTCAAACGAAAAAATAATGAAAAAATATCATAATTACAAAGAATGCACAAGCAATTGCCATCTTTTAAGTTCGTCCATACACCAACAAATAGTGATCAGATGTCCTTTATGTTTCATGTTAGATGAAGTTCTTTCCTTAGCTGAACCGGAGGAATATTGTATTTTCTATTAATTAATAGTTGAATTGCCTTTTAATTATAAAAACTACCAGAGTGAAGTATCGGATAACCTGTTTAAGCTTGATGGAGTAATTTGCATCCTGATGAAAAGTATCGTTCAATACTCGTTTCAAAAGTTTCATTTCGGGGCTGGGCAGCTTTGTCAACGGTCTATTTCACCTTTCGTTGTCTCGTTCCAAAATTAGTAAAATTTCTACATATCAATATCAAAACATGCAAGCATGCTTACAAGAAACCAAAATATAGTGAAAAAATTATTCAAAATATAAAGATCTGGGAAAATAATAATTGCGAATCATCTTTTCTATAAAGAAAAATAAATTAAGCCACTTAATAGCTTAATCACTAATTCATTTATTTTTCATTACTATTTAATTATTTACTTCACTCAATCATCTAAATCACTTAATAATCCAAACAATAATTATGAAGTACTTTAGGTCGAACCCAATATTATATTATAAACATTCAATGTGTATTTCCCACCATCCTTAAAAAAGTAATTTATTATAGTTTAATCTTTGATTATCCATGTCAAAGGTTTAATCTGAAAATGACTCAATTTTTTGTCATATAAAAATTATATTATTTATTTAAGTATTTAAATGTATTTTGTATAACTAAAATATGTAAATGTTTGTATTTGTATTACATGTATAGTATTTTATCTAAAATTGTGAAGTATTAATCTGTTATGTTTTATAAATCTTTTATTTATATATGCACTATTATCATCTTATCACTTTAATCTACGAGTAAACTTGAATGTCAAGTCAAATACTTTATGTTCGTTTTCTGTAAAGTCTGTTAATTAGTTAGTAAATGTAAAATATAAAAAGAATATGTAAAAAATAAAGATTTATTTAACAATTTTTAATTAGGAAAAAGACTAATGCGGTTTTTGTCATAAAAAATTATATTTAACTTTAATTCTTCAAAATATGTAACATTTGTATGTATTATCAAAAATTCTAAAATTAGTAAATTAAATCTGTTTTTTATTTTATCATCATGATTATTTATATTCACGAAAACTGAATGTCAAGTCAAATACTTTCGTTCAAAGGTAAATTTTTCTTGTTTCTGAACATAGTAAAATGGGATAAAAATATAAAAAGAATATATAAAAATACCATCCTCATTATTGTTATCAGGCATGTTTTAAAGACGTTTTTGACACAAATTGCAATTTAAACTTTGATATTTTTGATTTCAATAATATTATCATTTTTAGCACTTATTTTTTTTATTTCAATTATTTATATTCCCCAAAGGGAACAGAGCAGTTCAATAGTCGATTACGCTTGACAAAGAAATCTAATTAAATCCCAATACATGATTCCAATCATAATTTATCAGGCATTTTTGAAACGTTTTTGACACAATATCCAATTTAAATGTCTATCAGATTTTCCGGCTGTTTCAATAATCTCATTTTGACGCAGCTTTTATTTGACTTTATCTTAAATGGTTCTATCTGTGGATTTAAAACTAATAACTATTATAAATGTGTACACTAATAGGTTTTTGTTTCAAATATTAAAATATATATGTTTCTCTATTCTATGAATAATCTTGATCTACGACCATTGCTATATTTCCTTCTATAAATTTACAAAAATAATAGGTTATATTTACTTACATTTTATTTATTATAGCAGTTACAACATTTATGATAAATTTATACTAATTAACATTATCAATTAATATAGATTTACAATCAATATTGCTTCTATTGATCTTTGTTTATCGTCAATAATTTTAAAATTTAATCATAATAATTTTAAGTTTAACCCTCAAGTGACTATACTTTAAATTTTTATTTTCACGCAACTCTTCCTAAAATACTAAGTATACAAAAAAACACAAAACATGCACAAGCCCTTATAACCCCTAACCATAAAAGCAAAACAGGTGTCCACTGAAATCCCAATTAAGACTTCTAATACCGTCAACTTCCACCCAAACCGGGCACCATATATTTAAGGTGGGCCCTCCACTCCACTATACCACACATTTTCAAGCCAAATTGGGATTGCTACTGGTCGGGATTCTAAGCCTTGTCCTTCTGAATGGCTTCAACCGTTGTACTCGTCAGCACAACGGTCTAACCACTACACCAAAGGACCACCGTCTGAGAAAGCGCTTATTTGGCCATCAAAGTATAATCTAGCGGCAAACTAACGAACTCAAGCAGCAGAACAGGGAACTGCACGAGTAGTTGCATGTATTAGCTTGCAGATGGCAGCAACATGACGGGAATGGTTGACTTCAATAGCGCTATACAATTGCACCTCGCTGACATCTCAGATAGAGATGATAGCCCTTGGAGGGAAGTTTGTTGGTGGTTATCAAAATTGAACTAAAAATAATTAAAAAAAGTTTATTTGTGCTTTGAAAACTAAATATTAGTCATATTTTCATGAGCGTATAGTATTGATATATTTTAATTTATAGAATATAAGTGATTCTATGAGAGAATGGCTGTGACTTTATAGTTCTTCTAGCACTTAAACTATAATATAAATTTAGATTAAATTTAAAAAATCTTCCAAACTTACCTAGTTTATAATCGCCACGTACCTGTAACAGAAGAATTGTTTAAATTCAAGGATAATTACTTTTTCAGAGTTTAAATCTAAATTTATTCAGTTAGAACCTTTTATACTAATTATATTTATAATATCTTGAACTTCAGTGAAGATAAATTATTATTATTAAAGTAAACAGTATTCATACTTCACAGAAACTCTCTATGTTGATTAGCAGATGGCTTCCCCTCTCTCTGGGGAGGAAAATGTGAAACTATCTTCAATAACCTTTTGTTATTTGTACGAATAATACGAGGAAAAATCTGATTGTTAGCGAACACCTTTTACCTGTGATGTTTTCGTCAAAAGGACTCTGAAATAAATACATTATTCTGGTTAAAGTTTTGACACACTTTACATTTATTGATTACTAGCCAAACTACCCGTTCTTCGCACGGGCTAAAAAGGCTGAAAGGTGTAGGCTCTACTGATACATTTAAGGTATTGTTAATTGATTCTTCATTGTTTACAAAATGACAAAACAGGAGTGTCTACAACATTTCAAAGTAACATATGTCAAATATTGGGAGAGGATAAGGATTAATGTAATAGAGACAGTCGTCGGAAAAAAAACTTAAAATCTACCATTCCGCTATTTCAAATAATTCACTAATTTCGATCCAGCGGTTTATCTGAAAAATCAACTTTATTTCTTCTTCTTCCCGAACTGTCAAAATATAGTGCAAACGGATGTTGTCATTAAAAAATGTAAACATTGAAACCTAGGACGGTCACGGCAGCTCTTTCTTCTTCTTCTCCTCCTTCTCGAACTGTCAAATTTTAGTATTCACAGCTGTTGACATTCAAGTAATTTTATGTTTTCATTCTCTAAAAATGTAAACATTGAAACTTGGGACGTTCACAGGGCGTAGCCCGAGAGGATTTTAAGGAAATGAGTATGCCTATGTGTTGCATGAGTTTAAGATCTACCTTTGTGTAAAATTTCAAACCGGTCGGTTCAGTATTTTTCGCATTTACTTGCCACAACAAACCCACAAACCCACAAACAAACATACAGAAACCACCTCTTCTTTATAATATTATAAGATTCCGAACATATTTGCTCTACCTATTAGATTTTGAATTAAAAGGAAGTTTCAAATTTTCTTATAATTTCCTAATTTACAAAAAGCCCCAAAAGAAAAAAATAATTATTAAGTTCCATTTAAAATTATAAATATCAGTAGAATATTTTTCATTAAAATAATATAATTTAAGTTTGTACGGTTTCGGTTTATTTTGTATTACTTATTATTCTTAAATCTAATCAAGAATATTTAGGTTTTCGTAAAAGCATAAGTTTGTTTTTATTGGTACTAGTGGAATAGGTTTTGTTTGAATAAAAACAATTTCATATTTCAACACTCTTGGTTTTAATGATTAATTTAAATATCTTTAAACATTACACTTTATTAAGGTCTATAGCTATTACAATCGAAACTTTCAAGGTAAAAACTAAATCAACTTCTTTTCTTTAGTAAACAAATTATTTGAATATCTACCGCATATGTAAATGTATTTAACATTTCTACGTATTTCATTTGTTATACAAATTAATCGTTTTTACTAAATATCTATATAAATGAAATTAGTTTTAGTAGAGTTTTATCTGTACATTGCTCAGAATTATTCATTTTTAGTTATTTTTATTTTTCGTGCGTTAGAGAAGCCGAAACCGGTCTTATCTTAATTTTTGTCTCTTTGTCTGTGACGCTCCAGGAGGCATTTTACGCCGTCTTCTCCGAAAAAATAAGAGAACTGATAACAATGAAACTTTTTTATACATTCTCCACATTCCAGAGAAGGGTTTTAAAGGCTTTAAAATGTCCGCCGACCCTTGAAAAGTAAATAACGAGCATTTAAAAACTCACTTTTTACGTGATTTTGGTTGCATTTTGCTTCAGTTTTAAGTGAATAACCTACTGGAAATAATCAGCTGTCTTTGTAGTTTAAAGATTTAATAGAAATCAAAGCAAACAGCTGTTGAATCAATATTAGTTAGTTTTAATTGGTCATTGATTTAAACCCATTTCGAAATCATACCATATTAAAAAGGTATTTTAACGTATAACTAATAAGAATAATGGTATAAATGTTCTAATATATTTAATTGTAAAGTAATGCTAAATAATAAAATTGGGTATTCCTTTATTTTTTTGTATTGGTTTGTTAAGGATTTCAGGTTTACGTTTTGGTATGATGATCTTTCTACTTCAAACAGAATCCTAAAACCCGTACAAAGACGGGGGAGTATTTGATTTAAATACTCTTTAATGAAACTTCAGATGTTTTAAAATTTTAGTAAACAATAGCAGTAGTAGTGGTGACGGTAGCAAGGATGCATACAGGGTGTTTTATTCAGAGAATAGTAGTCCGGTGTTTTTGAGTTGTTGATGTGTCCGTGGGAGAGTGCGAAGTGTTTGTTTAATACATGAGATCCCACCTATCAACCGGAACCCTGCTTTTATTATCAGTCCGCCCTTTTCCAATGAAAATCTGAAAGCACGTACGTTCAATACCTTTTTTATACTTTTTAACTGAAATGGCGATCTACCCAGGTAGGTATTTTAGCCAAGTATGAATGAGAAATGAATGTAGGATGATTGTGGTGCGATCTTGAAATCTTGTTACTGACTAAGGCTGACATGTTCCTTAGACAAGACTGTTAATTAATAGCCCTTTTAACGTGCCCTTTTAATAGCCCTTATAACATTTTAACGTGGAATCCGGACCACGGCCTCTGAATTACGAATTTGTCTAATTATGAGGATGGTTTTTGCGGATTAACGCAGTATTCAATAGTGTGGACGTTAATCCACACAAGAGAACACTACATCCACCGACCATCTCTCACAACTATCCACAATTCGTGACCTCCAAGTAGCTGGATTACAGGACGTCGCCACCGTCCCAGTCTTTACCAAAGCTATTTATCTTATTTTAAGCTGAAGATTTTTTTTAATTTTTATATGAAAATAATTATCTTAAATCGTAATACTACAGTAAAAAAGGTATTTACTTCCCTTTGGGAAATAGCCTAAATTATGGATGTGTCTAAAATAAAACTCGTAAAATAAATGTGTTATCAGTTGCTCTAACAACATATAACGTCAGTTAGTTTCAAATTTCGTTCTGATGGATTGCCTACATCCACCCAGAGCTATGACATATCCATGTCAAAAATAACTATTTATTTTTAAAAAATTATTTCAAATTATAACAGTTTAACGAAATAAAATCAACTTTGTAATAGTTAACTGATATTTATTTACAAAATCCCATTCCAACACACTACACACATTATTGTTATTCATCTCGTTTATTACAGTCCCAGAAAAACTTTTGAGAATAGTAAGGTAATTGAAAATGTTTGAAAAATATTTATTTCCATACCAAATACATTTCTGGATGCATACTGATTATTATACGTAAATAAACTTAACATTAAAGATAACCCACATAAGTTATATTTAAACTTTATACATTTTTGTTCTTATTAGTCTGTAATACAAGTTTATAAAACTTATACCTGGTGTCACATAATCCTAAAGTCACCCTGACATGCTCTTTGAAAGCTTCTTTTACCCAGTATCCCGTCTGACTGCCTGTTTTTATATTTGTATACTTTACATAATACTCGTATTAAACTAAATTATACATTTTTATAATTTAAATTATTTATAAAAATGTATATGCTTAAATACCAGTAAAGTTTAGTGCTTAGCAAAAGTTAATAAAATAGATTTTCTCTTTTCCTATGAATTAGTTCGGATAATGAAACATAAATGACGGAAAGAGGGTAATTCAGTTTTCAGAATAATCTGCTTGAAGATACACACGGCTAAGTCAAAACTGGTTATGGAGTAACCCCGTAGTGCTAGAAATTGCTCTCCTGGTGAGCCTACATTTCTACAACGTTTAACACAAGTTACATCGGTTTAGTCTTCCTCTAAATTTTTATTTTGGCTATCACATACTTAGTTTTAAAGTCTTTGAAATCTTTTGTATTTTTTCGTCTGTAGCAAAAAACTAACCGAGGTTTGAAATCATTTTAAACATTCAATGTTTATATCCAAACCACATATAAAGAACGTTTTGAGTTTATTTTGGTTTTATAAGAAATATATACTTACAAATAAATCATCCTCTCCTTTTAAAAGGTTAAATATTAGATTTTGTTGCTCCATATAATTGTTAAAGGGTTCCCGCTAAGCTTAGAGCTTCAGTAGCAGAAAAAAGAAAAAGTGAAGAAAATCTGTAGGAATAATCAAATTTACTTATAAAATGTAAATTTTAACTATCACACACCTATTTGAATTGAAAAGTTGTTTCACACGCAAAAAGTATACATCAGGAAGCTTGGGAACTGTTTTTATATTTATATCGGAGTTGTGTTGTTTATAACTTGATTTATCGTATGAAAATATTCAGATGAGCTTAAACACCATGATTGCAGGATTTTGTCTTAAGCAGACTGTTCTGATAGCATCGTAAAGCCAAACTGTTTTCAGACTTCTGAGCGGAAAATCCTCTTAGTGGAACTTCATCAACTTCGCCTTGATACAATTTCTTGTCAGTTTTGGCTAGGATTAAAAAAATATTATATCTTAGTTAACAAAAATAGATGATTAATAAAATGGTTTTGTTGAAATTTATAATTATGTACAGGAATATACTTTGAAATATTAACTTTTGTTCTGATACCGTTTTTATGATATAACTGAATTATTTCCATTTCTGACTACAAGTCTATAATTTTTATTAAGCTATATAATGAACAACTATACTTAAACGTTCTTTTACGTATAATATTAAAAGTAGCTATTAATTTTTGTTGAAATATCTGTTTACACACTTTTATATTACCTACTGTTTGATAAAGGGGAGATAAAGTGAACAAGACTAAGGTTGTTTGGCCTCATCTTAAAGGAAAGTAATCAGATGCAGTTGAATTTGGTTCTATGGGGAGATTTGAAGAAGTGAAAATAAGGTGGAAGTCCAAAGACCAGGTGTTGGAATTAACTCAGAAAATATATGAAAAATATACTTGTGGAGCAAGATTCAGGGAACCATCGGAATCGACAACATTTTTTTGTGAGACAAAGTACCTACTTTAGTACAAGTGACCATTGTAGTGTAAGTATAATCAAACTTCTTACAAATTGCAAAAAAAATCAAATTGCTAATAAAATTCTACAACATGCCATTACTTTTTACATATAGAGGTTTAACAGTTGAGTTTAAAAGAAGCACGTTATAAAGACTTCAAGTAAAGAATACGGCTTTTGTTGGAAACAAAAATGTATTCGCAAAGACAAACGGCAAAGGAGGCTAATTAAGAGCGCCTTATCTAACTGAGGGAGGGATAATGAGGTTTCGTCTCGAGCAGCTTCCTGCTCCTGCTCCTGCTCCTGGCGACGTTTACTTTACATTTATTTCGAATCACATACTAGGCAATGTAACAAATATGGTACATATCAGTCATGGATGGAGAAATAACAGTCCAGGTTAAAGTATAGAGTATGTTATTTAAATTATTACCGTGGACAGCACGATTAGCAAAACAAAGTTTCAAAACGTTTCTTAATCTGGAGGAATCCCACCCCGTCCCCAAGTAAGCTAGAACAACATCCATACATAAACGCACAATCTGGAACAAGCTAGTGCAGAGGCAAAAATAAATAGGTTTAAGCTAGTAAAAAAACACTTGTATTTTTAACGAAGTTTCGTGTCTGGAATCTGATCCCTAACTTGAGTGAGCTTGAACCTAGATTATGACAAAATTAGTACAAGAGTGCTTATTGAACTCTTGTGACGAGTGCATGACTTTTACTGCTTGAAATTCCTTGTAGTTTTGTTTATGCTTTAAACATTTTGGTTCTCCACTATGTATTGGCTTAGCCCTAATTGTATTGTAATTTTGGTTTGTTCTAGGTTCCCAGTTACCTAAGGAATGGGAGTTTGATTCTACATCAATAGCAAAGAATTTCAAAGAAATTAATGAGTATGTTTTATTATTTCGTTTTAAATACTTTTATTGGTTTCACCATAATTAAAATTACCACTAAAACGAACGAGAAACGTTTCTCTTTAGATAGTCAAACTCTACAAGAAGCTCTACTTGCTGTGACACGATTGTTTATCTCTATATATAAAATTGAATGTATGTATGTATGTCCTTTATGCGTTGCCAAACTACTCATCCGATCGCCATGAAATTTTAGGAAGTTGCTCTATATGTGTCCGGGAAGGTTTTAGTGAAAAAATATTTTCGAAAACCCCATAAGTTTCCATTTTATGGCGTTTTAAATTTTTAATGTTAACCTTATGGAGAGTAAGTTTGTTTACAAATTGTCTACAATGAAAACATTTGATTTCTTAGCTACAGCTGATTGGTTTACTTTCCATTAGCAATACCTTATGCTTTACTATCCAATGCCATCTGAATCATTCATTAATGTTAAACTATGAAGTAAATGTGTACTGTAAAAAATGAACAGCTTTATTCACCACGTTAATAGTTAACGGTTTTGGGGGATTATGTATTTATATTTTTATTTTCCATCTGATTAAAGTCAGTATTACTTACCGTATTACAGTTAGGTTTCGTTTGGGTTTGGATTGGATTTGAAAATTGTGAATTAATCCACTCAGATTTATTTCTTTTATGGGAATGTTATTAATATGTTTTATCATTTCAGTATTGTTATTCAGTATGCAGCGACCCAGAATATATAACCTTTCACAATGAAGCCGTATTGCTATTCGACTTCAGAACATGGCCAATCTTAAAGTTAACATGTGTTTACTGTGAGGCGTTACGAAGTTCGCCGGGTCAGCTAGTTACTTATAAAATTAGATCATATGGATTTTAAAACCTGGGAGAGGTGATTTATACTGAATGTACAAATTTCGATTTTTTTATGATTGGAACTTGGTCATTGGTAGAGAGTGAAAAGATAGGTGAATTAAAAATTAAATAAATTAATTAGATCAAAAACTATTTGAATCCCAGTGTTTATTGCTAATATATTTTCATGATCAGAAAGACGTATCCACTTTAGCTCTTTAACATGTTATCAACTTACTTCTAGTCCTTCCTGTATAGTTTCAGTATTAAAAAATTAACATTGGTTAGTATAAAGTATATCAGTGTATATTAAACATAGTGTAATATGATCTTAGATTTTAGGTACTACATTTAAATGTGCAAAGGATTAAGAAACTATTTAGCATGTGCTAGATTATCAATCTGTACATCCTTATTTATACTTCTTTATAAGATTAGTTGATTTTGTTTATATTTTATTGTTATTAATTACACATTTATCCTGTATAGTTAATGATACATGGAACATGTGTTATTGCAATTTTTCATTCATATCATTTGTATATATTACAATATATTTTTACAAATGAAATATATTCTATTGAAATAACGAATACTTTGATTTTAATCACCAAAATCTACTTTTTACTCACCCTTAACGCTTTGAAACATGTTTTTCATTTGAGATTTATTCATGAGCAGCAATACTCAAGTCCGGGACCCTTAGATAACTCCTTCTTATTAGAGTGAAATTTACGTTCAAGAGAACGAACCGTCTGACTGTGCTATAACTCCAGATTGTTATGGGAGTTCTCCGCGGACAATCCTCTTTGAAAACTTCATCAGGTTCATCTTGGCAAGAAATCGTTGAAAGATTAGTACCAAAATAAAAAACGTATGATACAGTATTAAATGCATTATTTTGATAGTATATCACAAATGTTTTACTTATTGTAAATACCGTTCTGTCTATAAATTCGTAATTATAAACTGTAACAAAATATTTGACAAAAATCGTGAAACTTATTTCATTTGCATACTGACTTAACCTGGATAAAAATGTTATGATAAAACATTTAATTTATAACTCAATATTTTGTTCAACATCTAAGCTTGAATGGTACATATGAAGTTGTACTTTAATACTTAAATACAGGAGTGAAATGGGAAAATATTGTACGAGTATAGTATATGAAAGTGGTATAAGTAATAAAATTTACACGGTGGTTTTTAAGTCCATTCCCCTCAATCATTTTTTTTATTTGTTGGAAGAAATAAATAACCTTTGGGAAACGATACAAACTTAACCCAAAGTATCTTTTGAAGTCATTGAAAATTTTTAGTGCCCCCGAAAATGGGGGATTTTGGGGAAAACTCAACGTTGTATCATATTTTAAAGGTCTTGAAATTTAAAGACTAGCGAAAATGGGCGGAAATTAGGGGGGGGGCAAGGGGGGGGGGGGGGGGGGGGGGGGGGAGGGGGGGGGAGGGGGGGGGGGGGGAAGGGGGGAGGGGGGGGGGGGGGGGGGGGAGGGGGGGGTGGGGGGAGGGGGGGGGAGGGGGGAGGGGGGGGGGGGGGGGGGGAGGGGGGGGGGGGGAGTGAGGGGGGGAGGGAAGGGGGGGGGGGGGGGAAGGGGGGGGGGGGGGGGGGGGGGGGGGGGGGGGGGGGGAGGGGGGGTGGGTGGGGGGGGGGGGGGAATTGGGGAGGGGGGGAGGGGGGGGGGGGGGGACGGGAATGGGGAGGGGGGGGAAAGGGGGGGGAAAGGAAAGGGGAAAAACCTCAACCCAGTACAAAATGGCCGCATTTTTATTTATATGGTGGTTATTTTTTTTTCAACAAATGAAAAAGATATGGGAGAAGGGACTTTATAACCGCCTTGTATAGTTAGCAATAGAGGAAATTAATCTGTGTATCGTACTATTAAATTTTTACTAGTGTTAATTAATTGCAAAGCCCCTAACAACTTTAGAAAAAAATATTCTTAAGCGAAACAAATAATAAGCGTGTATGAGTTTTTTTTTAAGTGATGAAATATATAGCTAACTTTGTAGCTACGTAGCTTAGTACCACACATTAAATTTTGAACTAGCTCACGTATAAATTAGGAATACAATTTCAGGTTATTTCAACATGGCCACCAATTTAAAAAATGGCGTTTAACATAAAAACTATGGAACATTCTGTATTTATACTGTACCCTAACAAGTAAAACTGTTTTTATTATCTCTAATGATTTCGGAGCTTCGTGGATTATTTAAATTGTTAAGTACTATTTTGACGAATACCGAATGACTTAAAATTGATGCAGTTCCCAATTCAAAGTGTCATACCAAATGACGATAATGAAATACTAGCTAGCGAATCCGGTAAAACCTCATATCAAAGAAATAAAAACTTAAAGTTCTCCTAGCTTCTAAACCATTAGAGATACTCTTTTCCCATGTTAATCATATAGGGAATAGGTAAACTCCTTTATTTATGGACAGATGTTGATGAAACTTGGTATAATTGGTCAAAATATAAATTGTTCATGCTGGAAATTCCTACTTTCAGTATCCCTCACAGCAGCTAACCTGCATACTCTTTTCCAATGTTAATCATATGAAAAATAGGAAAACTCGTTTATTTATGGACAGATGTTGATGAAAACTTGTACAAATTGTCAAAATAAAAATTGTTCATGCTATAAATGCCTACTTTCAGTGTTCCTCACAGCGGCAAACCTTCATACTCTTTCCCATGTTAACGTAATGAAGAATAGGCAAGTAACTAACTCATATAATTATCGAAATATATTGATAAAACTTGACATATATTATTATTACATTATTATGACAAAAAAATTTTAATTTCAAAAATGGGCTATAAGAACAATTTTTCCCCTGCCCAAACGCCATTCATGCAGAAAAGATTTCTCAGATTCCAAAATTCTAACTCTTCCATCGATCTACATTCTTGAAACCCTCACATTTGTCAAACAAAATCTTTACCTATTCACCGATTTAGAAAACCCTCGTATTCACTTATATTCACTTCGAAATTCTCACAATTTGCCAATCCCTAAACATATTACAACTTTCTTAAAAAACCACTGTCTTTACAACGGAATCAATTTGTATAATAGCCTCCCCCTTTTTTTAAAATTAGAATCAGACCTCTTAAAATTCAAACGGTGCATGAAAACACATTTGATTGAAATCTCGTGTTACAGCGTCCAGGGGTTCTTGAGCCAGAGGGATTAGGCTGTTGTAAGCAATGGTATGTAAATTGAATTGTTTTATATATTCTTGTAAATACCTTAATCTAATGAAGAAAATCTGTATCTTTATGTTTGATTTAGCCAATGCAATGTATTGTCAACTTGGCTCAATAAAATGATTTGATTTGATTATTGATTTGGAAAATCGTTGAGTACGCAGGTTTGCTGTGACGGAAGATTTTTTTAGTATTTTAGAGAGTAGAAGCAAAAAAATAAATAAAATACAGAATGTTCCATCAATTGTTTCAAAGCTAGCCACCATATTGAAAAAAGTCTGAAATTGTATTTTTAATGAGATTTTAAATAGAGGAAGTTCCAAATTTAAAGTGTGGGGCTCAATGTCATGTAATTAAAAAGTTGGCTATTGGATATCTTAAAAATCTCACTCAGTGTATCGTAAACCTTAATTGGTTACTCTTACTAATACAATTAAATGTGTAATTTCTCCAACAGAAATTACGAGTTCAAGTTAGCGAAAGATTATACAGTAGTAGAATTTTCGAGGTAAGGACACTAGGATTGAGAGAGTCCCCGAAACTGGGGTCCCGTTGTGTCAGGGATTGGTATCCTGCGGTTTTGTGGTCTTGATTTCTTTTAAAGGAACGTCCCGACATTTCCAAAAGCAATATTGTTGCTTTCAGTTAACAGCTAGGGTATAAAATTATTCAACGTAACTTTATTGTTTCCCTGTGATTTATCACGTGAGTCAATAATAATTAGATTCCATAGTGAAACTGCTAAATTACTTTTGTAAAAGACGTTACACTAAATTATCAAAGTGTAGTACCTGCATTTTTAATCCATAATTAATGTACTGTGATGTATTAATATTAAAAATTAACATAAACTAATTTTTTATAAATAGTTTTAATTTCCAGGGATATTAAAGATCTATTTAAAGATTAATAATATATTACATACATAATACATTATTGTGCGTTGTCTTTGAAGAAATTACCTAAACACTTTTATGTTTATCCTAAGAGGTAAATTTTAATGACATTAGTTTATTTTGCAGCATGGACATATTTTAAATGGATAACATGGAATAAAACTGTATTCATGAATTCTCTAAAAATAACCTATAGCTATAGTTAACTATAATAACTCAAATAAGTCAGTACGTTAATAGTTTTGTTATTTTAAAGCTCTAATCAATCATTCGTTCTATTTAGCTGTCAGTATTTAGGTTGAGATGTGTGCTAATAATTCGTCAGAAAATTGTACCGCACTGTTAAACCCTAAAGAATCACAAACTCGCACAATTTATTTTGTCTGAACAGCTTAAAAATAATTGAAAATAAACAGACACGCGGACGGTAAGCCCTGCAGTGTGCCGTCTCTTATCTTACCCAATCAGAAATAACGGCGACACCACCTCGTTAACCCACAGTCCAACGTAATTGAAAATATTTTTCACCCCCCCCCCACCAAAGCCATCCCCATCAGTTACTCCTGACCTCCAAATCAGGCACAAAATGCGAGCATCGTTCGTTACCAATTGAAATTGTCTAATTGTGAAAGTAAAAGTTTTGCGAATGTATTTCAAACAATTCTGAACTTTTTTCCATCCCTAATTTAGATTTTTTGTAATTAGGAAATTTTTAAAACTTAGGACTTTTTTTACCGCTTTAACGCTATATTCAAAAGACAGATATTCCATACCCACGTTATTAGGTTTATCATAATAAGGACTATAATAAGTACAAGTACATTTGATAAATACATCTTAAGCTTATCAAATCACTGATATTTCGCAAATTCATCAGGCAACTTCACATATTTTATATACCTTATGTTACACACTAACATAACATTATGTAAATGTCAAACAGCTCTAAACTGTTAAAAATATTATTAATTATTTGTAAATCTTACCACAATCGAATTTAGTTTAAAATATGTAATAAATGTTGAATGAGTTGTAATTAACCACAATACAAATTCTGTTTACTTTAAATAGCTCCAAAAGTGATTCTGACGGTAATAAAATAATAGACCACGGAATAAGTGTATGTTTAATAAAATGCAAGTACAATGCAAAACATGAACCGCCATTGTTTTCAGGAGAGAGTCATTACAGCGATAATAAGCTCTCTAATTAGAACCGGAATACTCTTCATTTGTCTCCCTTAAACAAGGAAGAGCTGGAAAGAATGCAGTAATCTCATTATCTAACTAAATACATATTCTAATATTTAACTATAAATTGTATTATTATAATTATTTTATAGATAATAGAAGAATAACAGGAGAAATGGATACAAACCTTTCTGTACTTAGCCAAACAATGTTGTTGAAAGTTAGTTCGAGTGTCAACAAAATATTGTAGGTTATTCTATGTACCAAACCAAATATTTATCACAATAATGATAAATATGATATTGTCTTTATAAAGCAACCATTGAACATAATGAATTCAACGGAATATTATACATAGAATAAATTGACTAGGTTGTAATATATCTTCTAAAGAGTCATATATTTTACCATTTTGGGGATGGTTTTTAGTAAAGGATTCTAACCAACTTTTGTAATTTGTATAAAATTATATTTAATATATTGTCATAGTAAATCATTTCAATTAGTTAGTTAATTATATTGTAGAAATATAATTTACTACACAATTTTTAATCTATAAATTATGGGTCAAAACTCAATTTTAAATTAATTTACAAACAGTATGTACATTTAACAATGCTCAAAATTTCATAACGCTAAAGGTTCAATTTCTGTGCCTAATACTTATCGATATTTGGGAAATACTGCACGAAGTAGTGTGGAGATCGTTAAAAACTTACAATCATTGTATAGTGATGTACGAAAATATGAAACGAATTCGGAATACCTGATCCATAATTTATATATCTGGTCAATATTTGCCAGATGCTTCGCAAAATTACATTAGGCAGTCAGATTTTGTGCTCAAGATGGCGTCAGTGGTATAATGTATTCAACAGAGGAAATGTGTTGCGAATATAGATTTCCTCTTTTGAATGGAATATATTCAATCATATTTACTTTATTTATTCTTAGAGCCCTTATCCGTTATCCAGCTCTGACACATCGACTAAATCTAACAATTCTAATAAATATATTTTTGCGTCTCTAAACATTTTTGATTACATTTATTTTGATTGGTCCTTTCAGTTTTGAAAATGTGTAAGTGTAATAATTGTATATAGATTAGTTTTGACATGTTAGATAATAATAGTGAACAGGCGTAAAAAATTCCATCGAAGAAGATCCTATGAAACAAAAATCTGTACTTCTTTCGACACCATGTTTGCAACAACGATACAAATATTAATTCCACAATCTGTTTAAGTTGTAGAAGTTCACTATAATTTTCCAGAAACCCAATAACTTGTTTTGTCCTCTCCCATTCCTTCCTTGTGTTTGCATCGAAATAAAACATAAAAAGTATGAATTTAACGAAACCCTTGTCAAAGAATCACTTTTAATAGGATAACAATTATAACTACTCAAATATATGGGACTCAGTACTTGGAGACGTCCTCACTGACACATCCACTGAAGACGTCCTCACTTCTATATCCGCTCAAGACGTCCTACTGACACATGTACTGAAGACGCCCTCACTTCTATTCTAGCCCAAGACGTCCTTTGTACTGAAGATTTCCTTATTGACACATCCACTGAAGACGTCTAACTCCCATACCACCTCAAGATGTCTTCACTCATACATGTGCCGAAGAAGTAGCATCTGTAGACTCTGGAAAAATACCTTCAACGTGCTCTCAAATCTACTCTTGCTTATGACGTATGATTGACGCTTATCGTGACTGTTACCAAAGCTATTACCATGTCGTGGTTGGCGATGACAGTCTACTTGGACATCACAGTAGATTGTAACCAAGTACTTGAAGTAAAAATTGTAATCTTAATTTCTCTCTTTCTCTTCATTGGTAGGTGAAGTATCACCAAACTGGTACAGAATATGTAGCCAGAGTTACGACCGAAAATTATTGTTTGAGAAAAGAGTTTATGTTTTATGTATAATTCAATTGACGTACACTATTGATTCAAGAAATAAATTCAATTAAAGCATTCGCCAATATTTTTGCGTGTTTTGTTATTTTTCAATGAATTAAAATTATAGTCAATCACATTTAAGTAGATAAAAATTATAATTTTTATACGCAGCATTAATCATCATTTAAACATCAGCATTAATCACTTTTATAAAAAATCGTGGCAGAAGAAATTTCAAAAGCGTCTGTACCGGAAGTGGCCGTAAAGCCTTGGCAGGAAGGCATGTCACGCTGGTTCCTCTTTGGACGATATATTTTATATTTTCTTCTTTTTTCATTACATATCCTGATCCAATAATAGTACTTAGAGTATCATCAGTTCTCATTCTTAGTTAGTGGATACGAGAACAGGAGTTACTATTTAAAAAATAATAATTAATGCCGCTATAAATTATTATCTATGAGGGAGATTTGCAGCTGTTTCAATAATGTCAGCCAAGTGATTTTCATAACGATATTGTTATTTCTTTTATATAATTTAATTATTCCATTTGATACTCGTAATTATCATGAGTTCACTCGTATATCATACGTAAATCATCCATTGTTTGACTATACATATATATTTTCATAGTAACGTAATTTTATATTTTAATATTTTATTCCTAATATTATATTTTTTTAAATATATATGTTAGTTTCATATGTTTCCATATATAATCCTACCTTAAATCTTACCTACCTACCTTAATTGAAACATAAAAGGAAAAACTATGTTAATAAAATGTTTCAAATAACATCACTTTGTCGAAAATTCATACATATCAAATCTATATAGATTCAAATAAGATTAAATTAGATGCTAAGAAAAAAACATTAAAACACTTTTATTATTTTAAATGTCCTGGTACTTTCCTAAAGTACGAGTATCTATGATTAAAAATTGACATAGCACTTGTCAGCAATTGACATGCCAACACTTCACAGCAGCACCATCGATAAATGGTAGCCAAAAAAATCGTTGCATTGATTTTATCATAAGGTGCTAATTTAAACATATTTATTTAGGCCAAGATAGGAAGTTATATTTATTTAAGAAATAAGACACTTGCTTAAAAACAAGTAAACGAAACCCACATGTATTGATGTATTGATTGTATCTTTGATTAGGTTAAAAAAATTACTTTCGTTCAAACAAAATTGATTATTTGTTGATTATATCACAAATAAATATGCCAAAACATATTTTTCCAAGTATTTAAAAAACTAGTTTGAGTTACAGAATAACTAATTTGGCGATTTGGCATAATTCATAGGCAATTTGGAGTTTTTAGTGCAAGGAGTGTGAGAAAACTGCATATGTTTTTGAGCTGAAATTTTGGAAAAGTGGATGAATAAAGGACTTTTTTCTTGTAATATATGTGAAATTTTAAATAAAATATATTTTCGTATACTACCTATAGGAAATGATTTTAATCCAATAATCTTATAAAATTTGTCTTTTTGCAGGTCTAATAATCTTTAAAAATATACAAAAACTGAACTGTTACTTAAACAGGTCACTCAGGACGCTCGCACGAAACAATCAAATATGCAAAACGAATAAGTGATAACATAGCAGATTTCAGTTGTCCCTAACGCTGCTCGCACCGCCTTAAATCACTTATAAATCGATAAGATTTGGTTCATCTACACTACATCAAAAATATGCTTTTGGTAGAAACTGTCAGTTTTTTGTTACATAACGGAGACCTCCCGTAAAGGAGTTGGAAGAAAGTCTTAAACATGGGCAAAGGACAATGTGCACCATATGTTTTATCGATTCGAAATAAAATCACTGCGATTTTAAAATAAAAGTTGTAAATTTAAAATTGCCATCACTTTGTTTTGGACCTACTTATGGAGACCCATTTCCTCTTTCTCCCAGTAGATTGACCTATAGGGACAATTTTACAAACCTACAGAACAATCTTAAAAACAATTTGGTGTCAAATATTAGATTTATTTAAATCGGGACACCATGTTTCAAACTGGATCTTGAAAAAAACAACTGAAACAAAATTACAGTGTTTTCCAATGTTCGCAACCTTCAATTCTCCTAACACCATTAAACTCTAAACTCATTAAACTCTAGATAAGCATTTTAAAGCGATGTTCATATTTACCTAAGGTCCTATTTGAGATTTGCTTCAGACCTCTAGCAGGATGTCCCTATGATATGACAGAAAACTGATAACTTCTTCAAAAATTAGATTTTTAAATTTAGTGTTGACGTATTAAATCCTATTGATTTATCCGCTATCGTTCATGGCATACGCAAACCTCTATATTCCCCCCTACCCACTATGATCATCGAGCTTTCAGCATAAATACGTTTACGTTTTCCTCTCTGAACGTCTTATTAAGATATTGCAAGAATTCAAGTAAAAATGCGTGTATTTACTTCCCTGTGGGAAATAGGTTAGATCATGGATATGTCTAAGGAGAATGTTTTCGGTTCATCGAAACAGCTGTTCTTATACCATAACTATGACGTCACTTTCAAATTTTGGTTGCGCAAATTGCTACCAACCACTCTCCCCCATAGCTAAGACATTTCCATGTCAAATGTCAAATAGTTTAATTTTAAAGGCAATCTTTAACCCACGTGGCTGTTAAACCCTTAGTATACATCTAACAACTATTCACGTTCAACTAGTTTCAGGAAAGGTGCTACACTGCTCTCTGATTTCGTATTGGCCCCAATTTATTGATACGTTTATGCGAGAGTCGTGTTTAGTATTCTACCGGCAGCCATGTTGAAACACTGTTCACGTAGCGGTCCAAGTGTACCGCTTGACCCCTTACCTACATTTGAACCCCCGGCATACCCTATCCGGCTCATTTAATGTGCTGATAACTCTGCTCACGTACTACAGTAGTAACGTTGCGGCACCTATGGTACACATTCACTATGTTGTTATTTAGTTCAATTATTAAATTAATTAGTGTTTTCTTTGAGTGGGAAACTAACTCTTTCGGCCTAGATACTACTATAGTTCTGGATAGATTGAGGGATGTTGCCTTAATTGACAGGTTTTCAGAGAATTTTTAAACAATTATATTTATCAATAATAATAACCAGTTTAGCAATTTGTGTAAGAAGAGCGCAAAGGATGTCATATTGCACGAGAGGTTAATATGGCAGAACGAAGCGTCAGCTGATTGCTACCAAAATTTCGAGGGTGGCCATGACAGTTTGCGCTTGCATTACACACAATGACTTTCCTAAATAATAAAGTCATAAAAGGTTATGTTTGATTTTCCCACTTGGATAAAAGTAGATATAAAGTTTAGGTTTCCGGTAACCTCAGATTCATTGCACAAAACCGGAAGTTAGTGTTGTAGGAACGACGACCGTCTATCAGCTGACTGAGCACTTAGCGAATGCTATTGGTTAGTTTCATATGATTTGGAGCGTTCCGTACGTGTGATTGGCCGGTTAATTTACCCCACTAGGGTGGTAATAAGATCATATCCACCCTAGTGCGGGAATGTACTACTTATACGTTCTGCCAACAGTGCGAAATGTACGTGTTATCGTGCGGTTGTAGGAAAAATAACTAACGTTTAAAACATTTTGTTCAATACTCTTTATTTGTGTTTTTTGACACAAATAATCAATTCCTTAAACCAACGTTTGGATTTTTAAGAATCTCAAGTTTAAAAATATAAGTAGAGTAAATAAGGATTCAACAGATATGTGTTTATGGTTTCTATCTCTACTGTTGCCCAGATACGACGTTTTTAATCTGTTAACTAAGTGATTTGTAAACAATTTACTTAACGAATTTTCAATTGTACGAATTGAATTCACATTATTGCAATATCAAAACTTTTGTTTGGAAAATTGTAATACATAAATGGTAGAGATGAAAAATTGTAAGGTACTTGTAAAAGACCGCTACATTCCAAGACTTTGAATCTTCAAAATATAAAAGTAATAGGTTAAAGTAAAAATAAAATTATTTCAAAATTTGTTTCTGCAAAAAATTTTGAAGGTCAAATTACTCTAACTCTAGCTCTCTTATACTTTATAACCTTATTGTTTTACTATACTTACTTCAACCGAGATACTGTATTTATAAAACGCAGAGAGGAATGTAAAACATTGTTGAAAATGCTTGGGTAGATTTGGTTACACAAATATGCTTAGAGATACATGATCAATGTGAACGAGTTTTGATCTTCTAAAAGGTCTGTTACTTTCTAGTTGCTACCGTAAAGAGATGAGGGAATATTTTCGCCGGTGTACATAGAATATGTTTTATTCACACTCTTTGTACCGTCGATATCGTATCATGATAAGAAGATGAAACAAAAATATGCATGTGTAAACAGCTTTCAATACCTATAGTGGCTACACATCTTTAATACAGTTAGCATCAAAAGCCAACTTTATAAATGGTTAGTATATTTGTGTATGAGAAAGAAATAATCCATCCAAACCCAAAGTCGTATTTCTACATTATATATTTCATTCATTACATTTTTATATACATTTTTTTATTTCTGCGCTCATCTATGGGTTATAAATAAACGATGGTGTCTCTACACGTTTTAACAAATAATACCCCTATCCCCAAATCTTTCCATTTTTTCTTATAAATAGTTTTAAGTTTCTCAGGATTACTGTTTTAAGTTAGTATTTTATTTATCGTTAGTTTTATTTCTATACTATCATAGTTTGGGGTTTGTTTATACTGTTTTCCTTTTTTTGAATAACATTATATTTCACATTACTCATTTGTCTAGTTATTTTACAATTGACCAAATTTAAAGATCCGGTTCTTTAATGTTAAAGTGGAAGAATGTAATATATTGTACTTTCTGCTACAATCAGCTGTTCTGACTTGACAGATTGTTTTGTTGATATCGTTGGTTTTTGTTTATATTGTTTTATAGTTTCTAGTAATTTCATATTACTCAATTTTTTAGTTATATTTTGTATTTATCAATAAAAATTTAAAGCTTTTGGCCTGTACTGTATCATTTATTATGTATTTTGGATTAAACAACAAAATGCTCCAAAATATTACCATTGTAAACATATATATTTAAACTACTCTTTATTATTTTACATTGTATAAAACGAACTTTCAAAACCTATTCACCATAGACTGTACACAAATCAACTTAAAAGATCCCGGAGGTACGTCTGACGAAAAAATAGTGAGAAAAACCTACCTCTATAACTAGACCGATCATATAGCGTGAATGGAAACGTCGGTTCACCCAAATTGTTGCACCAAAGAGCAGTGAGTTTTCCCAAAAGGTTTGAATTTTTTCTTCCATCCATTTTCTCACCAAGTAACTAAAATTACCTGATAAATTAGTATTTACCCATTCATTAACCCGTGAGGGGTCGCGTACCTGTATTTTCCACCGGTTTGTCTGTTTTCGTTTAATAGCTGTGGGTCAAGGCAACGAGCTTCCTAACTTCGTATATCTTCAAATAGACTTTACACTGACTACTTGACTATACTTCACCTCTTTCCTGCGCGTTAGTGTTTGACTGAAAACCTGTGGATTCCAAAGTGCGAGACTCATGACGTTGTCGTGATTTTGTGGTTTTATCCAGTGATATTCAAGTGTTTAAGATATAATAGCTGTTACATACTGATATTGATCTCAGAGAGGAGTAAGTTCTTCAAAATTTATTTTATGATGAACAGAAAATAACCGTGTGGAAGCAAACCTATGAAATCTAGGAACGATTAGACCGGAATGTTTAGTTGACAATCCTTCTGAGTCGTCCAGTGGCGGGAGTTTAGACTCTTAGAAAAAAACTTATTTGTTGTAAAAGAATTGAAAGAGTGAGGAAACGTGCAACATGCAGAGAGCATGCAATTTTCATTGGCGTGCAGAAGACCAACCTCCCACTAGTGAGGACGACCGCGACTAAAAGACTGATGACTTGAGATTTCGTTTCTATTGTACATAATTTTCGTATTTAATTATTAATATTACTAATTATTTATATTTATTTATTTGCATTTACATAAAAAATGTGTATAAATAATAATCTTGACTATTCCATTAAAAACGTGTACGTTTTTCGTTTTAGAGAAGGCAAGCTCATTTTAAAGATACATTTTTGCCAAAACCCATATCACATATTTAAAACAAGAGATACTACACTACCTACAACGCAATACCTACAATATTTGAATATGCAACATTTCTTTAATGAAAACACGTTCTCTTAACACTTTTGTAACTTTTTTTCTAGCCCGGCGGAATCCACCGAGCGCGATCTCTGACGTAACGTTTTTAACGCGACCCCTCGCGGGTTAATAATGCACGGGCAATAATTTTGAAAATTTTTACGAATTAGTTTTGTAAAACATTTAGCTATTTCACGGTCACAGTTTTATAGCTTTTCGCATCCTCATATCACCCCATTAGTCTCTGACGAGATTGCCGTTGTTGTACTAATGGAGTACTGACATATGATACTTTCCTAATGGTCTGTTATCTTTGACATGTAGATACACCAGAATCGAGCCGACCGTATACCGGACATGAAATTTATCTTAACAGTGAGGTTTAGTAGCATTTATGAACAAAACTAACCCAATATTCTTTTCAGCAGGTTATCTTTAAAACTAATGACAGTAGTTATGAAAATAAAATATAAACTCTGGAGCCTGAGACACTAACACATGTTTTATAAGGAGAGCCATGGGGTATGAGAGTAATAAAACAAATAATTTTGTTAGATAACATATATTTAATATGACCTATATATGATAATAATAGTATAATAATAATATGAGCTGAAACCCCCTTTTAAGAAACATCACATTCTTTTTATTCATAAAAGTTCTGTCAATTATGTAAAATCTAAGGAAAATATTGTGAAAACAAAAACGAAGTTACTCCGTCTGTGTCATCTAATTGACACACTTTACATTCTAAATCAATATTATAAACAGATTCACGCACATATTGGATTAGTTCATTTACAAAACTTGTTAAAGATAAGTTTCACAAACGTCACTCGATACTCTTATGAAGTAATGAGCTTCGTATTTTATTACTTTGCAACGGATCGTCAGCTAATTTGAAAATAAATCAATTATGAAACCTAAAAAACCAAAATAATAAAACACTAAAATAACATTGGTGTAAAAACGTAGCCACGCAAAAACCTTATCTTGCGGCACGGCTAGCCACAAAAGTATGCTCTGAGAGAGCGATTGAGATGTTTGTATATTTCTTAGTGAATACTAGACAGACTAACAGAAAATCAAAGACTTAATAGGTATTTAAGGTATAAGTGCCAAAACCCGATTAGACGCTGACAAAGTGTTGCTATGGAAACAAATAGGACCCTGAGCTCAACTAGGGCATCTGCTGGAATAGTAAACAAGCTATCCCGACCTATACTCGGGCTTAGGCCTCAAAGTGTTAGTTTTATTTTGATTATAATAAACTCAAACCGTACGTATAGTAATTAATAAATTTATCAAAGTCTGTCAATTACAATTCCTACAATTTACAATACCTGATATATTTTTGAAAGATCCATCACTACTTCGTTTTTGAAACATTAAACGTATACTGTTAAGAATTTTTAGAATATATCTACTTATAAAACTATAAAATAGGAATATTCTTAACCCAAATATTGCATAATAACGATTAGATCTTATTTATGAAGTAAATTTAGTAGGAAATCTTTGAAATTTAATTTTTTCAAGTATGTTTACTTAGTTATAAAATATTTGTGGGTTTTAAATCCAATAGCAATACCTACAGTTTAATATTTTACTCACTAAAATCGTTTACAAAAATAAAATTAGGTGACACTATTTCACTTAACTAAACAACCGAGAGATTAATTAAAAATCAATAAAAAAGAGATATGTTTGATTAGTACCTCAAAAAGTCATAAAATGTACCTTTATAATTTTATTGATTTTTAATAAGAAGAAAAAAATATTTTGACTATATGGGGTTCTCCCAAAAAATTAATTTTTTGTAGCCTTTTGAGCTCATTACTTATTTATTGGTCTACGTTGTTCCTGGACATTTTTCGTAAGCACGTCAATGATAAAATTAAAACCTTTTACTCATATTTCATTTCACGTGTTTAATGTTAAATAATATTAAATGCATATTTTAAGTTTCCTAGTTAGTAGAAATTTTGTTATAAATTAACCGTTTAAGCTATACCTTTATACTGTATTGCCTGTCAATACTGTCTAACCGATGACAATACCCGCTTGATTACGGAAGCTCATGATTCCTGCTTCAACATGTACAGGAGTAACTCCACATAAGTCGTTGTATGTCTTAGTATCTCTATATTTATTGCTCAACATTACACAAAGAAAGATTAAATGTTTAATCTTTCACAATTTACTTTGGAAACATTATTTCAAAATAAAAACTAATTAAAATGGTAAATCTACAAAAAGTTATTATTTTTTCTATAAAATTTACTAGCACGGTAATTCTCCGACCCCTATACCGTGTGCTTAGTACTATCCTGCTAATTTGGAGGTAGATTGTAACATTTCTGCAGTTTTACAGTTTTTTAGAGCATGTAAAGTACGTATTGAATTGTGGATAGTTGTGAGCGATGGTCGGTGGGTGTAGTGTTCTCTTATGTGGATTAACGTCTGTAGAGTTGAATATTACCTTAATCTGCAAAGACTATTCTCATTCAATTCGTAATTCAGAGGCCGTAGTTTGGATTCCACATTTAACTGTAGATCCATTTTCCATCGGATGTTGGGCTAATAATTAACAGTCCTGTCTAAGGAACATGTCAGCCTTAGTCAGTAACAAAACTACAAAATTGTGCCACAACCATCTTACTCTCCTAGCTTAAAATACCTGTCTTGTAGTATGGTCGCCATTTCAATAATCTAGTCTAATAACCTAGACATTTACTAATGAACTGTAATGAACATGAAATAACGTATATGTATGTACATTAAGTTAATATAAAACTTTTTTGGGTGTATTTGCAGTAACAATGACTATGTGACTAAGTTTTAATCGGTCCTTATCGTTGTCTTAAATAATGTTTAAAAGTATTGTTGGATATAATCAACTTTAAAAGGGATTGTTTCCATCACCTCATTTTCGTGCACTTTTAAAACACAAAACGAATAAAAAAAACGTTAGTTCTCATATTTGGAAACAATAAAACCGTGTATAATAGAGAGGTTATTGAGAGAGTTCTCCGCTTTACATTATTCAGAATTCAGTATTTGATAGTGCTTAAACCTTTGTTTCTTGTCCGTTACAGTTCCCATGTATGAAACATGTACATACCTGTACATGTAATTAATCACCAGGAAAAAATTACTAAGTATTGAAAACTAATAAGTATTAAAAATACGATGTTTTTTATTCTTAGTACTATTTGAATACTTTTATGATTATGGAGCGTAGAAATGTGGATTTTAAAAGTATATATAGTTACCTATTGGGCAGTTGTTCGCTGTTAAAAAAATACAATTTTTATCAGATAAATAAACATTATTCTATTAGTTAACTCCTTTTTAATTACAGATTCATAAGGTTAAACCAGTTGCTAACAATTTTTGATTTTATATTAACTCTTCTTCTTGTGCAAATGGAAAAAGAAAACCATTAGTGAATTCATCTTTTTACCTTTACCTTGATTATTTTGACTGTTTAACTCAGGAGGCAGTACACTTAAAAAATTCTATCACTGTGTTAATTTTGTTTAGTATATATTTTATAATCCATTTTTAACAAAACCATGGTTTTCAATGTAACCATCGGTTATCTTAAAAAAACATTCTAAAATCACTATTACTTAATTTTTCCTCATATATTTTAATTATTGGATAATGTTAATTAAAATTTCTATTTCATTGTTTAGTCTTAATAATAGATATGAATCATTATTTAATTATTGTTAGTCGTGGTTTTAGTAGGGGTTTATTAGCTGAGTCTACTCTAGAGTTGAGTCCAAAGGGTCCATTAGCGAAACATGCACCCTGTTATCAAACTGGGTCACTTTGATGGGAATGAAGTGGCTTGATAAGATGATGGTTACTACACCAAGGGCCTGAATAACGGATATTACGATATCCTTTAACAACCTATATAGATTAGAGGGTATTAAAATGTGTACATTGATTGTACCGTTTCAAAAAGTGTATTTGAATATAGCGCATTAGGTAGTTTGTATTGATTTTCAGCAACTCCCGATGTGAAGGATCGTCGATCTATAGCAATCGGTTACCGAGATACAGAAATTTCTGAATAATACCGTAAACAAACTCGGTAAATAATTCCGTTCTCTTTTTAAGTTCAAATTTTAAGGAGGGTTTACACCTTTTTAAGTAAACATTGGATATCTCGTTTTTATTTCAAAGCTATTTTCCCATTCATTTAATTTCACTTGATTTATTAGAAAATATTGCACTGTAAAAAAATATATACAGTAAGCGCCGCACATAATCAAATAATGTGCATATAAAGCCTTGGTGTGTTTTTTCCAGAAATGCCATGTTTATTCAATTAGGTACGCATAAGTAAAAACCAAAAATAATATTTGCATAAAACTTACCAAACACTTACTATATTAGTAAAAGTTACTACTACTACTAAATTGCTCAGTTACTAAAAGCTTCCTAAACTATTAAAACCCGAATTGACAGTTGTAACTTCAGAAAACCTTTTGTACTCAGACACGTACTAGGTTTGAAACTGATAACTTAAGTGGTTTCAAAGCTATAGCATGTTACGTAAAAACACATACACACCAACACACAGAAACAAAGCGAGATAAGCCACATGTTCACAGGACATTTTTTTACTGAAGGAACTATATCCCAAGGTTTTTGATGTATTTCAGATACACTCTGTATATTACAAATAAATTAACAATGTAACGTAACACCTTGAAGGTAAACTAAACAGTTTCTAGGTGTAATTAATAAACATTCACACTTCTCGAAGGTAAAAACACTTTGAGCAACTTCGTCTCACGTGAGTCGTTACGAAGTTCTTGTCAATAGAGTAAGAGCGTAGGGCCTACTCACTGTTTCGTCAAGAACTTCATATTGAAGGGTATTTGAATGACGTTAGAGCGTGTGCGTACTCACTTCACTCTTTTCATGTAGATTATTGGTACATATATTATTAATACAAACTAAAAAGGACTAGCACATTTTTCATAACATAAACTTCAGCTGATTCACTTTACGTACTTAGGCAGAAGGTGTTTATTTACCTTACCCAATGGCTGGAAAACAGCTGTTTTAAGCACTATGACAAAAATAAAAGGTTTCTTAAATACGAGTGGAAGTGCCTCGTTTTGATACGCAATTGAAGCTCGAAGTTTTCGCTCAATGATCTTCATGAGCTTTCGATCCGTGTGACAAACTACTCTTCCCATCATACTGCGGAACTCATTTTCTAAACGTTGCAAAATTAGGCAACATAATTTTTGAGGTTAAGCCAATTTGACGTAAATATTGACATTTCCGTTGTTTACAAACAAACTGACAAAAGATATTTGTTTGGCAATAAATATTTTCGCTTATATTCAAGCATTTATTCGTCAAGATCTTTTTCAGGGCGGATATGTTCCTGTTGATTTGTATAGGGTACCTGTCTTAGACTCGTAATAAAAAATTATTGTTTTAAATTTATCTTAGTAATTTATGCGTTTTAAATAGTAAACAGCATTTATACTGTGCCATTTCAAAGATAACGAACCGAAAAACTGACCATTATTTCGTCTTGTAACCTCTTTGAAGTTCCAGAAAAAAATGATTTTGCAGACGGTTTAGAGAACTAAAATATGTTATTTTCTTTACAGAATGATAAAAACTATGTTAATTACATATCTATTTAAATTTCAATTGATATGCCAATTCGTTTTCCTATCTCTGCAAAAACGGGTTTAGTATTCAAGTGTAAATTGTCCAGCGGCGTGGGGTTGGCAGCACCGGCTCCGAAGTTCGCGCCATTGTAATCATCAACAACTCCAACTATTCCACTTTGTCTCCGAAAATAGCGGCATTCCAACGTGTATAATGATTGTTTTGAACATTTATACCCTTTCATGAAAATCCTAAACAATTTCCACACTGGATTTTAAACATGCTAATGTATGTATTGCAAGGTCATAAAATTTAATTTTAATAAATTTAGTATGCTATTTAAATTAGGTATGTTTAAATGTCTACGTTTTTTAAATAATATTTTCTAAAGTATATACTTTTATGGCAATTCACACAATTTCCACGCTATATTATTAATAAATATTGATTTCTAAATATGTGTGGAAATTTTTGTAGGTACAATAATACTTTTTATTTCTATTCATTTTCATTAATAAAAGAACTCAAAATAAAAATTTAAAAACTCACAACCTTTTATGACAATCGTAAATTGAATATAAAGGCAAATACGTACAGTATATGTATCTATTACTTAAAAGTAATATATTATAGTTAACGTTTAATATAACACGCATGGCTGTTAATGAGTGAAAAGAGTTAATATTGCACATCATAAATACTAGCTCATATGTATGTAGAGTAAATATGAACTATAGCCAGGAATATATACATTTCAAACACTATAAGTAGTTTCCAAATGCATAGACGTGTTGAAAAAAGACATGGAACCTCATCAACGATGAGAGTTGACAAGCAAGATATCAGTGTTGTCAAATGGCTGCAGCTGACTACAATCTGTTCCCGCCAATTCCACTCGACGCGTGGGTGTGTATGAAATATGTCATCTCAGAGGCACCGATCATAATTCATAAATAGACATAAAACCACAAAAAAGTGCCACAATTTCTAACTAAATAAACGGTTCCAGTGGACTGACACATACATTTCCTGAAATTAAAATTAAAAACTACAATCTAAATATATAAAACAAAGTCGTGCTAGTTACACGCATTAAAAGTCGAGAACGGCTGGACCGATTTTAATGATTTTTGATTTTTCGGATTCATCTCGGCTCCGGTCATGCTTTAGGAATATTTAGTTTCCATAAATTCAATTAGTTTCCATTTTATAGCGTTTTAAATTTCTAATGTTAACCTTATGGGGAATAAGTTTGTTCATTAACAGCTGTTGGTTTACTCTCCGTATGCAATATGCTTTACCATCCAATGCCATATGAATTATTCATTAATGTAAAACTATGAAGTAAATATGTGCTGTACAAAATGAACAGCATTATTTGCCACGTTAATAGGTTACGGTTTTTGGGAATTATGCACTGTATTTATATATTTTTTATTTTCTGTATGATTAAAAGTCACGTGTTTATATGTTTGCGAAATAAAATAATTACAATATTATACATATTAGGTTTATTATAATAATCAGCTGTTGAATATTTAAAGCTTTCACAATGAAGCCGCAATGCTATTTGACTTCGGAACATGATCAATCTTAAAGTTAACATGTATTTTCTGTTAGGCGTTACGAAGTTCGCCCTGTCAGCTAGTCTAAATATATAAAACAAAGTCGTGCTAGTTACCAACCCTTCATAAGGGTTGGTCAATCACTGTGGTCTTGGGGTTTGTACACAGACATACAGACAGAGATCAGTCCGAAAACAACGTTTTTTTGGATTCGAGAAGATTTAAAACTAAAATATCATCTCACAGCAAAAAATTTTCACAAAAATAATACTTTTCCATGTACTATTTATAAGGGGAGAAAGTTAAAGTAACAATTTATTAATAAAAATTTTCAAAAACAAAATGTTACCATTAAAATTGTGGGTGTAAAGTTTTACAGTAAACATAGAATTTACTGTATTTTAAAAATTTTAAATACGTAACTTACCTTATAAATGTGGTTTAGTTTGGAAGAATAAAGTAAAGAAATATGTGTGGTGAAACAACAGTGGGGTAGTAAATAAACAAACTTTGGAATTTATTGAAACAACATAAATATCACCCTTGCCGAAAAACACCTCCGGTGGACCGTTTGCGAAAATTAAAACATGCCTCTCAAAAGTTCAATTTGTCTGGAGTCATTTTAGCTTTATTGGTTCTTTCAAGTTATGAGGTGGTTTTACGTGTCAATTTGATTGATATGAGACGGCTGGGTTCTGTTCTACGTATAGTATCAAGCTTTTAAATTTGTATAAAAAGTAAATAGATGTTCAGTTATAAACCAGTGGCTATATTTGAGTGTTTTTTCTAATATTTTACCCTAAAATGTAAAAATAGTAATTCATTCTCTTTAAATACTATAGGTTATACGTATACTGGGATCTATAGCTTAGCGAAAACTGTGAATTTATTATGTACACTACAGTAAAATTATATTTTTATCTATTACATTACTATAGGGTTAATCTACAAGTACAGTCATTCTAATAACTATATTAAGAATACAATCGTATTATCATCTTATAAAAGTTTTTTAACCTCATATTATATCATCACGAAATAAAAAGGTATTTATGTATAAAATTTCCTATAGTTTATCTACTATACATAACACATTTATTTATTACAAATTTATGTATTACTTTGTAGAAAATTTTACAATGTTTCAAGTGTGATTTGTTACATCCATGCAAACATTTTATTGGCTCTAACTAATTGTCAATTTTATCTAAGCATTGATAAATGAGATCAAACTGCTTAAGAATATTATAATTCTTGACTTTCATCAATTATTTTGTTTTTTGTCAATCAAAATATTTTAATTTAGGAATAACATTATGTTTAACTCCCAAGCTCGACAAAGCGCTACACACCAATCCGATTAGATTGGTGATTGTAAACAAAGGTTTTACAGTTATTTACAATTCTCTTGAGTAGTATGAAACAATATTCTAAAACAACAATGAACAAACCCCATTAACAATGCATACATTCTAGTGAATGTACACAACCGCAGTGCCAATTGAATATCAGGCAACCTGTGTACACAATGGAAGGATGTGGCCGAGAATCATAATGAGAAAATCGACATAAGCTAATATTAACTCATGACACTACATAAATTTGTTGTTTTCACGCTTGGGTTTATAGTTTCGAATAAAGTGATATTCAAGATTCAAGATTCATTTATTTCCATAAAAAAAATATAAAAATACATTAGGGTATATAATTTCAAGTACAGGAAATCTTTTCCTCACAAGACTATTGAGCCTGTGTGTGAGGAAGAGTCTAACATCTAATAATAGAGTCCCACAAATCAGCGGCAACACTCGCACGAAATAAACTAATTGTGATATAAAGCACTACTATATAAAATGAATGGAAGGAATACAAGAGAAATAAAACATAAACAGAATAAAATTATAATTGTCAGAACAAAAGCATTAATCGTCAGAACACTCGAAGTCACAATTACCGGTTCCAAATTTAATGAAATTAAATTAAAAATGAAATGAATTTTGAAATTAGACATTATAAGGGGAAAGGAGGAGCATGTCAGCTGCGGCAGGGCCAATCCGGAGTAGCCAGTCCTCAACCCTCTGCTTGTAAATAGAGAGACTGACTTCATCAGAAGAAGTAATTTCGATGGGTAGATTTCTGTATAACTGGTGTGCTAAGTAGAAAGAATTAAATAAATTTGACCTATAGGTTAGCCTAGGAAAATTTATACCGTGATTTGATTTGTTTCTAGTTTCATATCTGTGTCCAGTTGTTTTAAAAATGTGATATTTATTTTCTCTGATGTAAGTTATCAACGTTTTCAAATAAAGTTGTCTAATATTCAAAACTGGAAATTCGAAAAATAATGAATTAGTGGGATATCTTACATCTTTGTCTAAGATTGTTTTGATTATTGATCTTTGGGTTATGGCCAATGGTCCCAGCACTGAGGAGGAGGCCCCACCCCACGCCAGGATCCCGTACTGCAACACAGACTGCACATAGGCGTAGTACACACTCCTGCAGCGCTCCACAGTCAGCACCCGCTTCAGCTGCCCGAAGGCGTAAATCATCTTTCTCAGTTTTTGCTTAACATATCGAACGTGTGGTTCCCAGTTCAGTTTATGATCTATTATTACTCCAAGATACTTGTACTGGGTCACACGCTCAATTTCATCGCAAGCACAGGTTGAAGACGTGGGATCGCCGCAGGAGTGTATTTTTAGCATCCTCAAACCTGGACCACTGTCATTCTTGAAATAAATTGGCAAAACCTTAGTTTTATTGATATTAAGAGAGAGGATATTATGATCAAACCAGTTTTTAAGAAGTAGGAGATCCGAGGATGCGTTTTCGTACACGTTATCCCAAGTGCTGCCGTGTGATACCAGAGCTGTGTCATCAGAAAAAAGGAAGATCCTGCCCTTAGTTTTTAAATTGAATATGTTGTTAATGTAGATAAGAAATAATAACGGGCCCAAGGTACTCCCTTGAATCACTCCATAATCAACTCCAGTGGGCTCACTGTCAACACCGTTAATAGTGACAAATTGTTTCCGACTATCGAAATAAGACGAAAACCAGTTTAAAGAGTTATTTTTAATTAATTGGAGCTTACTTATTAATAAATTTCTATTTACAGAGTCAAAAGCCTTTGTTAGGTCAAGAAAAGAAATTAAAACATGTTGTCTATCAGCTAATAGTTCAAAAATGAGCTTGTTTAAGTCAAATAAGGCATCTGAGGAATTTTCCCCTTTCTAAAACCATATTGGATATAACACGTGACAAATTCGTACTCTGGCTCAGTTGGTAGCAAAACGACTTCTAACCGAAGGTCGAGAGTCGGATGAATCAGCTGTGCTTTCGACACAGGTGCTGCCAATCACTATATATCATTACAGACCTTTTATATTATGTGCGTGTCCTTTATCTGTTGCTTCCAATAGAAGACTTTGTTTAAAATACCTACCTGGGTAGGTCGCCATTACAGTAGCTAACCATATTTCGCAAATTACAGTTCAAAGAGATCGCAACCTCTTTGAAATTTTAATTAAACAGCCATAATTTTATTTTCCAAAAATTGAGATTATGCATGTTTAGAAATTGTAAAATACCAAGTCATAAAAATGAACTATGCTAGCTACAAGCTAAAATAAATCCATTCTTAAAATGGCTTGGCCATTTTTATTATATACCTAATTCCTAGGAAACAACATAACGTAAAATAGAACCAATTTATTGATCCTAAGAAATTCTGAATTGACACAATTGTGGATTCTAACAAAATATGGTGTCAAAAGACAGGGAAGATTCAACTAAATTGCATTCCAAATACGTAATTTCCTACATAAAAAATATACTTGCAAAGGTCCTTTAGTTAACTTTTACTAAGGGCCAAAATAATTATATAATTTTTTATTATTAATTGTTTATTATTAATCTGTCATTCCATTTTATCTTTAATCCTACACTTTACCAATATACCTGTACGGTGAGTTAAAGAGGATTAGTTACCTAGGCTACCATATACGGTAATGCATGTTAATAGTTCATATTTAGTATTTTAATATGGACTCCAGGGATTTGAAATAAATCATCATTAAGATTAACTTTTTTTCAATACTTATATCTTTAGATACAATATTTTTTTAATTGCAGATATACACAGAGAAGATATTTCAACCTCATTAGTATTCCAAGTTCGTAGTTTTATTAATAAAATAACATTAAATATTTATTTAAAAGGTTCTAAGATACAAATATACTATTACAATAAACAATGAAAATAGCAATACTACCTTGTATATATTAGATGGTTATATAAATTAATGCATAAATCGTTTATATGTGTGTCACATGTCAATTAAGTTGAGAGGGAGATATTTGATATTAATCTGTACATTATAAGCTGTCATTGACCATTAGTGATGCAAAATAGATACATGTAACTGTGATTAATATTATGTGTAATGCTATTGCTATGCAGATCACTATCTGTAGTCCACAATTCAGAACAATAAATAAACCGGTTTACATAAGAAACAAGTTATTTAGATTCACTAAGATGGTATAGTAGTTTATTATTTCATTTTTCCTAAGTCTTTAGAGATTTTTTACGTTTTATGGGAAACTGTCTAAACCCCGGCCTTGTTTATTTCTATTGTTTGGAAGAATCCAATGGCAAATTGGAAACTGGGTCCACATAAAATCCCTACGGAAATCAATTTGGTGACCTTCAGTTTTGAAGGCGGGCGCTATAAACACTCAGTCACCCTGTCAGTATAAAATACTCGTAAAATATCTGTTTTATATTTTTTCATATTTTAATTCCACTGATCAATACTGAAAAAGTCTGTGCTGTGCTATTAGACACAGAAAGTGTTTGCATCAGGCATACAGGCTACAAATGCGACAGCAGTTGCCCCCAACTATTTGAAACAAGAACTTTTAACTTTCTAGGTCTGGGGCGTTACCCCTGAGCTGCTAGGTTCGTGAATGAAGAGATTGATTCAAATTTGGATGATCCAAATTCCAAAGTTCATATTTTTTAGGAAAGTGAAGATTGTGCTGCAAGTATATAGTTTTTTTGCTAAAACCATCATAGTTATTAACTTTTTTTCATAAAACATTACTTTCGGGGATATATTTTTAATATGAAGGAATTTATTTCCAAAAATAAGCAAATTTTTACCAAACCAAATTTAATTGGTTAACTTTGGAAAAAATGTGTGGAATATTTTTAAAACTAGCTTTTATTTAATTGATCTTTGCTCACAGGCTTATGGATTAAAGATATTTTCTATAAAGTGTAGTGAGTTAAAGAGATATACACTTTAATTTTAATGCATTTTAAATATTAGATCCAACAACAAAAAATACAAAATAAACTTTATATATCCTGCACTTCGTTTAGCGTTTCTCTTTTTTAATACGCTTATTTTATTTTTTTCCTTGACAAAAGTTACTATTAATTACTTCCTAGCTGACATAGATATGTCTTAGGTGTTAGCAATTTTAAGACCAAATTTTGAAATATAAGAACAGCTGTTTAGATGAACTGAAAACATTCTCTTTAGACGTAGCCATGATCTAACCTATTTCCCATAGGGAAGTAAATACAAACATTATGTTGCATAATTTAGCCCCAGTTATTAACATAATGTTTTTATTACGACTTCGTCCTATACGTGGACTTAAAAGTCCTTCCAAATCAAAATCCCCAATTAATTATTACCGATTTACTAACAACACTCATAAACGACCTAAAGTCACAATTGCGATCGTAAACACACGAACAATAGTGACAGATTTTTTAAAACTGAAAACTCTATTTATAATCTGTTTTTAGATCTGCCATTCCATGTTATACAATCATGTAGCCAGTGTTTTTTCATAGTGCTATTAGATATCAGCTTCTTACTCATGTTTCTGTTCAGTTTATAGCTTGATAAATATTTACTTATTTTTTACATAAAAAATCCAAATGAAACTGTAAAAAACAACAACCATAAATAAATATTGTAGAAGGTAAAATTATATAAGACTAATTCTATCAAAAACAGCAGGGAAAATAGCGGCCAGCTGGCTAGTGCGCATGCGTGAATGTCACTTGGTGGAGTTTGGGAAAGAGCTGGATGGACTCAGTGGTGTTTAGAAAAGAACTTAGTATTAATGGTTCAGAATGTATGTCTCTAAGTGGAGTTTGAAAAATCAAACTATACAGGTTTCAGGTTTGTAACCTGAATAGCTTTACAACATGAATTGAAAATTCCATTTCGATAAATTTGGACTTTAATGTTTTTTGGAATCAAGCTCTTCAAATGGTAATGGACAGAGATCAGATCCCCACCCGACATGCAACTACCTCGTTGCATGTCGGGTGGGGATCTGAATTCCCATGTTGTTTGGGGTGATTCCACATTTGGGTTAACCAAAAAACTATCTAGACTATGTATTTAGTAACAATAACATGGGTAAAAAACTCCCTACTCCTTGGGTTTAACTATACGAACTATATTTCCTAAGTTCAATGCTGCTATGAGACTTCCTACGACACCACTTTTCAACTATATTTTGATCCAATAAATACAGAAATAAATACGAATATATATTTCGTACAAATATTCATGATACACAAGAAACCCAATTAAAAAAATAATAAATTAATTACGTAATATATTTACTTTTTCAAGAAAATTAAACAAATCCTTTGTAAATTGGTTATAACTATACTCATAATTACTATTTATCTTTAAGTTTTTTTAGCCGAATTTTAATATTGTTTGATTCATTTGGTTATGGACTACGGTACTTAAAATATTATCAAACAATATATTATTCATATAAATACATATTTGAAATATAATTTTAAAATCTTGGAAAAAATAATGAAATATGATATTTTAACATTTTTTTTAGTGGATAAGCCATCTAGGCACGTTCCCCCACAAAATGTGGGGGTTTCATGACACCATCTTTTAAAACACTTTAGTGCCAACAAAAAAGTATAACATAAATCCTAAATTGAATCTGATATTGATGTTAATGCAACTTTAAAGCCAATAAATAAACATAAAAGTTATATATTTGTGTTTCGTTTTACTCTTTACATTGTTAAACTTTATAAGATCTCACTTTAAAGACATTGATCTAAAGCCTGAAAAATTAGTTGGATAGTTTTTCACCATGTTTCAAATCTCTGTTACCATTTAAATAAGTTTCTCCTCACTTACGTAACATTCTATAGAAAGGTAAAAGCTGGAAGACTTTGAGGTCTCTGGAAATGCCTTGTAAAAGAGAGAGTAATTTAGAGAGGCAGTGAATAAAGACAGTTTGATGACAGGGAAGGCGAAATAGGTTTTCAAAGAACGAACGTAAATTCTACCACAGTATAAAACTACGTTCAATTCTTAAAGGAAGTATTTTTTTAGTTTACTTATGTTAAATTGTATTAACCTACAAAATATTTTGAAAATTATGTAAAATAGTCAATGAAAATTATCTTACATTTATAACACTTAACTGAGTTTTATCTCTGATTTTACTAAGATACTTTTAACTTTTGTAATACTCATTTAGTATTAATTGAGTTTAAAAAGAGATAAATACACTATGTTTGTTTATTTAAATATTTTCTTACTTCTAAGCATAATCTGTCCTTCCCATGTTCTGGTGATAATCAGCATCACTCAACAACAGGAGCTGAATAAATATTTCGTCAGCAACTCAGCAACTTCTACCGTGCTGACCCTGCCCCTGCTGGCTAATGGAGATGTACCACTTCATTATTCAAATAGACACTGACACAAATGCGTCTGTAGTTTCATTGACTTACATTTAATATCCAAACATAAAACCTATTGGTTCAAACTTTACTATATACTTATTGAGTTTTCAGTATCATATTTAGGTAATATCCAACTCTATGGGTGAACTTTAATGATGACATAGGCTTCCCACGGGTGGGTTACCCACTAAAAAACCTCCTCTACTCTTTAGGATTCTAACCTGGAACCGTTCGTCATATTACCAACAGGCTAGACCTAAATTTGGCTTACATCCTTGGGGCTCACTCCATATCCAGGAACTTGTTTAGCTTTTCTTCTATAGAAGCGCCAAGTTTTCGTTCAGCACCCAGGCGGAGCTTTTCCAACGGAAGCAGCGGAAGAAAGTGTGCTCCGCATCGTCAGGAACACCCGGGCAGTAAGTGTAATCTAGTGAACCGGTTTGGCCCACCCGACCAATTTCTAGATATTTGAAGCTCCATTTAATTCAATAACCAAATAATGAACCTCTAGTGGTTTATATTCAACTCAAATGAACGAATTGTTTTCTTGCTTGCATTGAGTTACACAACAGACCTACATAACCTAGTTTTATACACGTTGTGAATTTTAATACGATAGCTATAAAGCTGTCACATTAATCTGTTGTTTTAGTATAATACAATTATTAATTCCTTATATAATTAAGTATTCACTGTATTGCATTTAATACTATATACACACGAAGAAACAAATGTTACAATGTTACGAGAAAAACGTTGATTAATAGTATTCTGTGGGAATGAATTATGGAATAATTAATAATAGAGAATTTAACTTATCTGTTATAGATGTTAATTTCTGTCTTGAGGAAAATTACTGCCCAAACTACTATACTAATACTAAACCATTCAAACCGATAATGGTATTTAATATCAGTTTCCTACTTTGTTCGCATTTAAAATACTAAGCAATGAAATTGTTGCAATTTCATGATATGCAATGATAAAAAGGATTCACAAAGTACTATAAAAGTTCTAGTTTAAAACTGAAAACAATATTTATTCATGACTTTTGAAATATCACAAATTCTCCACTTGTGAAATTAGTTTTTTAAAATTTAAATTTATTTGTAGCAAATCACCACTTGTACATCAGATGTTATTTTTACAACCACCCCTTTCTTAAATTTGAACAGTTGAAACCTTTATTTTATTTTCTTGTTAAAATCATTAACATGAACACAATAAGCTAACTTAAACACGGTAAATCTAGATTAGTATTGTAAAATTGTTGTTTAACAGGTGTTTTTTCATGAGTTTTTAAAAAGTCAACTGACTCACTATATAACGTAGTAATGAACAGTTTTATCTTAGTTAAATTAATGCAATTCCTCATCAAACATAATTGTATAGCTTTATATTACTCTTCTTTAGCCTTAATTGAAAATTATTAGTTTTATTGGTAAAAGAAAGCAAATATGAAAGATCAAATCTTTTACAAAGGAGTATAAAAGTAAACACATAGTAAGGGGAATAATCAATTATATACCAAATAATCAACATCAGCCTGGTAATTTTATAAACTGTGTTAGAAACTTAACTCGTAATTAATCATAATTTTATTTTAAAGTATTGAATGTACGAGTGATATTAGTTTATAATCACATATTTTTACGTTCATTACAACAATATGGATAGGAAAGTATTCCCAAAGCAAATCCGTGAATGGAGAATAACTACAGTACGACCTCGCTGTTAGTAGAATCTTGCACACAGACACGATGAGCTGTTTTCAAAATTACAACAATCACAAAAAATCAAATTGGTAAGATTAAATTTAGATAAATATTGAAAATATAAGAGAAAAATGTAAAAATTAATTGAAAAAATTGAGGTTGTTTATCGAATAAAGGTTTATTCGGCTTCTGAAAAAGTACATAAAATATGAAATCTATGTAACATGTTGCTTCATGAACGTGTTACATTTACATCGTGGGAGAGGTGATTCACCCCACCCTCCAAATAGGGAGGTGGTTTAGTTTGAAACTTATTGTGGTATTTCCGGATTAGTTAACCCATTATAACAACGCCAGATGGTTCTACTTGCATGTCACTTTATACACCGATAAAATTACGAATTAAATTAGAAATTTAGTACATTGAGATAACATTTTACATCGTTTATAATTTATATAAACCTAGACAGCCTGAAGTAGAGATGCCTAAAATTCTTACTTTGTCTCTAAGACCAAGGGGGATGGGACCAAAAACGTTTGATGCTAGGATGCTCCCCCCCACCCTTTGACTGCTGCATGCCATTACCTCAGACATTCATGGATTGTAGGCTAGACATGCCTTATCCTGAGGATAACAGTACATTTTTAAGCTATATTTTTAAGAGAACAATTTTAATTTAGTATCCACATACAGAGTGTCAATGAAAAACATTTCAGGACTTCGGTGAGCGATTAGGTACATTAAAAGGAAGAAAAAAGTTCCGATGGAGGTATGGCCTAAAACGCGTATTTTCTCAGATATCCGCCATTTTGTATTTTTCACAAAATATTTTTTATTTCAAACATTTTCTAACGGATTATTTTCAAATTTGGTATATTTTTTACACTAGTAAACTAATATAGCTAGCATTATCTAAGCTCAAAATTCAAAATGGCGGCCACTTAAAATTTTAAAACTAAAATACTTTGAAAACAGTAAAAAAAACAATGGCCGTCGTTTATTATAAGTACTTAAAAAAATTTATAGTTGTGTACTGAATGAATGAGAGTGTTGGTTTGCAAATTTTCGTTTTAATTAAAAAAACGTTTTCAAGCAAATAGATATAGAAGAAATAGTGACTGTGTACAACATGAAAACCTATATATAATTTACTCTGCGAAGTACACGATTTAATGGCATTTTGAACATTCCAGGTTAAATACTTCTGGATAGCAGAAATGTAGGCTAAATACCTGCTCAAATGTATGCACTATATTTACCTGGTCTGCGGTACATTCCTTTATACCACGAATGCGCTGGCTATTAATTATTTAAAATATTTGAAATCAACATAAAACACAAAAGTGTTCGTGGTTTTGAAAACACATTGAAACCAATACTTTATAAATGGACAATGCAACATTTTGTTGGAATATAAAGAGTGTCTGACACATTGTGTTTAAAAGATTAGGGACCAAAAGATCACTAAAAAAAGATGTAACTAAATTTTCATCTAGGAGAAAAGTACAGTTAAGGTGTTTTACATTAATGGTTGTTTCAACTGCTACTAAAAATTTCCCGAAGTTAACATTTTTCATTTTAAAAATATTTTAAAATAAACCTTTTGTTTCTCATGAACCTTTTCGTTAGTTTATTGTTTTTTTCTTAATTTAAATTCATATTTGTACTCAGATTCATATTTATTATTTTAGAAACACGAATTTCCCTAGTCGGTATTTTGAGATGAATTTGAAAGATGGGTAAGTCTCTGGAGTGTTCAAAATGTTTTAGGATGCAGGTTTGTTACAGATGATTAATTTTTAGGATTTATAATTAATATCCACTTGACGAAAGGCAACCAAAACCAGTGGAACCATTTTTACGTGTGGCTAACCTGCCGTTAGGAAGCAAGTTTCGTGTAACATTCAGGCCTATGCCAAGAGTATACCGTACGAACGTAGTCCGATGAGGCCTTGGACAGCTGGTTTCCTCATATTGCCCAGCAGTTTGTTTTTTTTTCATTTAGCAATCAGCTGACGTAAATCTATGCTATAATAGAATAGGGTGATTTGGCAACACTGCACTGACTCATTGGACTACTTTCGTGTGGTTTACTGTAGTGTCAGAGTTTTCAGGCCTCACTGGTACCTCTAACGGGACCTAACATTTACTTATATAGCAGAGATTAACGGCTCAACTTGGCTTGCTAAGCAAACTGCCAGTCTAAAATAAAAATATTGTATGTGTCATAACCAGAAATCGAATACTGGTCGAATAAGGCCACAACTCTACCCATTCATCTATGAGTACCAGTGTACCAAACAAAATTGTGTATAAATGGGGTAAATATATGTTCATTGTATTTATTAGATACTTGGTCGGGCTACAACCTGTGGTTTCAATGACAAAATGTATTTACAAAAGTGATAAAAGAGTGGAAACATAATGGAAATTAAATTTAGTAAAGTTGTGACGAATGTTATAACTTTGTTGAGTTCCGTTATAAATAACTCTTAGGATAACATTAAACTTAAACTATCACTACTAATTAAATGTATAAATAGCAAAATACGTCAACGGTTGTTGCGTTGTATGTAACGTATAGTATTTTAAAGAACTCGTCAACTCAATCTATCACTTTTGTGCCATAAAAGGAATACAGTAGATGTGATAAGGAACGGAACCGTTTCAAGTAAAAAACAGTTTTAATTATTTCACATATATTTAAAAATATACTCTCGATGATACTGGTATGTATATAAATGGCATCATCCTACTCTATTATCTGTGTACATGGACTACTCTTCTTTAAACATAATATACGTTATAGCGAAATGTTTAGTAGAAACATGTGTTTTTCCTGATTATTGCTATGTTTTTGTGATTTGGTGACCGTGTTTAAAACTGATCGCCAGCTTTCAATAATAAAACTCATCGTATTTGTTAATTTTATGTGGGAATACGTATTTTGAGGGAATTCAATAACACCCTGCTATTCACAACTACAAATAAATTTCAATTCTTTTGTAAGCTCAATCGAATAAAACTCTCCAGCCAAAACGGAAGAGTTTTTCCACCATATTATAAAATGAGTTGAGCACACGCGTAATAAGTTGTCAAGTATAATATTTTCATTCATTTACTATCGGTTCGTTCCAATGTAACGGCGTGGGCGTCGTTGTCCAGAGCTAGTAGAGTTCCACAAGGACGGTAACTTGAGACAAGCGCACCCTTGAGTTGGTCGTTATCTCGCGTGTTACTCGGGGCTCTGTCCCTTTGTCCTTCACGACGAACCTCCCTACCCTCCTAAAATACTCTATATAAGCCCGTATAAATACCTATCACGGTGCATTATTACTAAGGAAAACATCAAAAGACTGTTCTAATTACTGTAGGGGTAAAAACCGGGGTGATGTTAGTCGTCACCTAGGTTAGAATTATTAGAATCGCTCAACTCTGGTGTCAAATCAGACTCGTTTGATGTGTTGGATCAGAATTTGTGACCAGCCCTGGGTCAGAATGTGGGTCTTGAGCCTTGGGTCAGGGTGTAGGCCCTCAGCTTTGGGTCAGGATGTGGGCCCTCAGCTTTGGGTCAGGATGTGGGCCCTCAGCTTTGGGTCAGGATGTGGGCCCTCAGCTTTGGGTCAGGATGTGGGCCCTCAGCTTTGGGTCAGGATGTGGACCTCAGCTTAGGGTCAGGATGTGGACCCTCAGCTTTGGGTCAGGATGTGGGCCCTCAGCTTTGGGTCAGGTTGTGGGCCCTCAGCATCGGGTCAGGATGTGGGCCCTCAGCTTTGGGTTAGGAAGTGGGCCTTGAGCGTTGGGTGAAGTAATAAATACGATGTTGAATATCAGGGAAACTTTATTTTACTAAAAAATTAAATAGAGTTCAAGTTTGAAAAAGAGTAGTAAATATTTTTAATAAAGCAGTTGACATATGAAACGTATGAAATAAATATTAATAATTTACAGAGAGGTAAAAAAGGAAATGTACTATATCACTTGGTCAGGATGTGCGCCCTGAGCCCTGGGTCAGGATGTGAACAAAGTGATGTAGTGGGCACGTGAAGTGTTCAATTCGATGTACGTACGAGTACATTGAATATGTACTCGTACGTACATATTGTTGAACAAAAGTAGTAAGCGGTGTAAGTGAATTGATAAATACTTCATCCCTAAATAAATAAAAAAAATAGAATGTTTAGTCAATTTATCGTGTTCTTTAACGTTAATTAAAACATCATTTGAAAGCTAAACAAACAGTAGTATACAATTTATTAAAGTAACGACAACAGAAAATAATTAAAATATTTATTAGACATGTTTGGGGGACACAACCCAACCCCTCAAAACCACGGCTAATTCCTATTATTTTTTGAGTGGGTTTGTTTGGTGATTTGATTCCACACTGCATACAAGTTTCATGGAAAAAGGTTGAGAAATAAGGAAGAAACGTTTTTTAAATATTATTTTATATTTTTCTTAACATCAGGTGCTTTCAGACAACGTACTGCGTTCACCACGGACAAAAAATCTGTCTTTTCTCTGTAACCTCTCTCTGTAACTTTTCTTCCTAATCACAAATCCCTCCATAAACTAAATTCATTTACTTCTATTCCTTGACTTGTATGTTTAAGTATTAAAGTATTTCAACCTAATATTTTCTATATTATTTACATTATTCATTGACAAAAATAACATCTGGGTATCCTTATAAACAATGAACAGGACTCTTTAAAGTGATAAAACCAGGTATGACCCGAAACGTGACAGGTCTCGTGTATCCGAGTGGGAGTATTGTCGAAAGCTAATTATGACGCCGTTGTTGCAGCTAACAAGGGACTTTGATGGATGGATCTGACGCGACGAGGTGTTTTGTCGCATCACCGCCGCTTACTCGGAGTAAGTAACGACATCATCGAATATTCATGTTGAACAAGACGTTGTTACTCCGCAATATTGAATGAGAACATGAACAGCTCCCGATGTTCGTAACGTGTTTATCTCATTACTGCCACATAGTTTCACTCAGTCCAAAAAATAAAACTAGTTATCTGGGCTAGGGCTACTTCACCGTCTTTCTGGTCCAAAAGTGGACAGTACGTATCATTATCGCTACTTCCGTTGCATAAATTTTAGGTAGTTTAAAACACTGTAAATAATCTTAACTACCTTCCAATTGTGAGTACAACACACATAAGTACCAGACATGGTGACAATCTCCACTCATCCAGACATTTCCTTGCTCTCTCTGAGAGAGAAATTTTTTGCGAGTTAGATTTCACTTACCGTTTGGCTAGTGCCTTTAAATCCAGCACAGTATGTCCGCACGACGCGGCTAGCGCGTATAGACGCGACCAATCATTTAGCCACAATTTCTGCGACGTACTTCGCGAAACAATCAATAGAGTGCATGGTGATGTTGTTTTTGCCTCAATGCGCTCACAAAACCAATATGGTGGCTTTTTGGGGATTTTAATGACTGATATCTGTTGCTAGGCAACGGCGTCCAGTATTCGTCCGCTTCCAGTCTGCTATTTACGTTTATAAACGCGAGTCATTACGGCCAGCTGTTTTCATTTTTGCTAACCTTCTTTGATGACATTTGTCAATGTTTGATTACTATTTTTGTTGTGCTTTAGCAGTAAATAATGTATATTGTTTGCATGTTTTGATGTATAGGATTTATTAACTAATTATTATTAACTGAAATGGCTCATCTAGACGAAAAAAATTACTTATTTTTATACCTCAAAATTGTTTTTTAAAACCATTATTTACTGTATGTAAATGACACAGATTTCTGTCTTCTACTTAAACTACTATCTAAATCTAAAAAAACTGGGAAAATAATTTTTGATTTGTTTACTCTAAATGAGCAGAGTGTAGGATTTTCAGTAGCGCTTTAAGGGTTAAGGGGTTAATTTTTTAGGGTAATTGTTGACAATTTCTTAGCTCTGTGGGGAGGTGGTATGGGCAATCTGTCAGACCATCATTTAGAGGTGGTCATCAATTACAACTGATTTATACATTGTATGTATTAACTCATAGTAAAAGATGTCTATGTCTATTTCAAGGGAAAGAGGGCATTTTATGAGTGGTTGTAATGTGTGCAAATTTTCTTAGTGTTTGTTATCGAGACGACAATTTAGTCACACTAATAAATTGTTACATACTATTCAGTTACACTAACCGGTGGTGCCGGTTCTTGAACCGTAGGGAATGGTTAATAGGAATCTACATAACCTCCAACTTCAAATTCAGTAGTTTTGACATGGATATGACTAAGCTCTGGAAAGGGTGTTGGTAATTTGTGAGACGCAAAAAGCGTAATAAGCACTGTCCGGGCAACATTGCTTCTCTGTTCACGGATATATGATTTTTTCTAAAATACGGACTATTTGGCCACTAGAAATCGAATTGGGCAAATATCAAGGCTGGGAAACTCTGTTTTCGTCCTACAACCCCTCAAAGTGTGCATGTCACCGTTAAGGAACTTTTGACATAGATATGTCTTAGCTCTGGGGGGGTGTTAGTGATTTTTAAGATGGGAAATATGTAACAGGTTTCCATAGAAACTACCAGGGCAATTGTATTGAATTTTTAATATAAAAGAATAAGAACAGCTGTTTAGATGAATTGAAAACATTCCCTTTAGACATATCCATGATCTTTCCCACAGGGAGGTAAATACAAACATTTTTTGTAGCTGAAGTTAACAAAAACAGCTGATTCATATTGTTTTATTGTTCATATTAAAATTTTTACGCAACGGTTTTTTCACATTTAGGTTAGTTTGAAAGATATAATTCGATTGACATAGAGTAAAAAAGTATAAAATATATTTTTAAGGTGTATTAGAACATTTTTAATGTTTAAACTATATAAAATATGTTTGCATTTAGTACACATTAAATGTGATTTTATTTAACTAGTTAATTAATCTAATACATGGTTTATTTCATCCAATCAAACCTCGGTCTCCAGGTACTAAAATTTAGGACATGCAGTATAGTCATTAAATATACAAGAATAACTATTAAAATAATTATGATTTGTTTGAAGAGAGATATGAGTGTAACTAAGTTTTAAATAGTTACGAACAATAAATCAGACGGATAGCAGACATGCGCTGCGCAGCGAATGGTGGGTGACACATGTGCGGAAATATTGGTGTAATTATTTGGGTCAAGCCACAAACGCTGCAGCCTGAAACTGGAATTTGACAAAGCACGCTGCTTGGTGATAACACCTCGTTTTAGCCACGGACGAGGCTTTTTACAGAGACAAGTTTTAATTCCATGTAGCCTGCCTGTACGTACAAAAAACTTTCCTTTTTCAAATATTAAAACCCTATTTCAAAATTCTACGTAGGTACAAATCACATGCTTACGTAATGGTTTCACGTTTTTTCCCTATATACATAAATTGTTAACCTAATTGGGATTTCTACCCCAAATAATCTTAGTTCCATTTTAATAATTTTTTGGCTAGGTCCTGTTAATTTTGACAAGTTTCATAACTACGGTCAGTTCATAATTTTTAAGCTTAAACCAATCCGATTAAATTTAATCACATCTGTATTTTGTAAAGCTTTTGAAAATTTAGTTAGTTTTTCGTTGTGTTAATTTTTAATTTTTCGCTAGTTACTAATATTCTAAGGTTTCTTAACAAATTTAAATTGTTATTTAGATTTTTATTGCGGACATTTTCCTTCACGATTTTATGTAAAACAACGTTTCGGGAAGACGACGACGAAAACGACGTTTCGAGATCTGGAGTCTGATCCCGTCCTCAGGTTAAATAATATCTAAAACATAACATGATTAACATATAATCCGGACTAAGCCAGTATAAAACTGAAAATATAAAAGCTTAAAGCATTAAATTTTCCAGCTTTTTACCGGCTTAGTCCTGATACTTAACTTTTATTTACTTTAATAAAAATCAACTGTTTTTATAAAATTATATGTATTTGTGAATTTAAAATTGAAATATGTGAAAAAAATTTTACAAATAGTGGTCAGGTTTATATGACGCACTATGTACATATAAACGAGTACTGTCCAGTGTTTTGTGTTGTAGTATAGCGGACACGGTTCAACCACCAACCCTACGTAGCTTCGCAATTTGCACTTAAAAAGCCACTCAACCCCCTCCCAACCCCCTCAAACCACTTCCCCTCCACTTTCATTCTCTTACTCTTACGTTACATTCACTTTCTCCAACGATGACCAAAATATCAATATATGTGCTCCTTACACGTGAAGAAAGACACAGTTTTGCACACAAATTACAACCCCTAAACAGGGTACGGAAAGTACAAATTCAAAAAAAAAGAAATTGGATAGCCCAAGTTAAATTATTTAACTTATATTGAATATTTTTATACACGCGTTTATATATTTTTGGATAGAATGAAAAAGCTAAATCTTATGCAAACAAAATATATCCTACAAATGTATTCAAAGTCTTACTTTTAAAGTTTATTTGGAAAATCTAACGAGCCTTAGTGTAACAGTTAACAACTACCAATTATATTACAAATAGACAAATTACCCGTTCTTTTCACGGGTGAAAAAAGGCTGAGAGGTGTTTACAAAATGATAAATACAAGTGTATACATGTTAAGTAATAAGATTTATTAATTAATATTGGGAAAATATAAGGAATAACGTATTAGAGACAAGCGTCAGGAGAAATTTTAAAATCTAAATTTATCGGCACTACTAATTTTGATCAAGCAGTTTATAATATAAATTAGAATTTTTTCTTCTTCTTCTTGAACTGTCAACATATATAAACAGATGTTATTAGAAAATGTAAGCATTGAAACCTAGAAAGTTCACGGCAGCTCTTTCCTCTTCTTCCCGAACTGTCAAATTGTAGTGTCCACAGCTGTTGACATTTAAGTATTTATGTTTTCATTATTTGAAAATGTAATCATTGAAACCTAGAACGGTTACGGGACGTAGCCAAAGGACATTTTATGGAAATAAATATACCTATAAGTTGCATGAGGTTGAAATCTACCTTTTCTCGTTTCACAAGAAACCCACAAACTAACATACAGAAACCACATCTTCTTTATAATATTATAGATATATAAAAATCCATACGTGAAAATCTCTTGGATCATTGATTTGTTAGATTTCATTTAGGGAACTTTAAATATCACGGTAAAACCACTATATTAAATTTTCATGTACTTCATAAAATACTTGGAATACACTTGGGTTCTCAATATTAATTCAAATACCACAAAACATCGATCAAATTAATATGAATGTTTGGAATGTGGGCTTAGTTGTATAATGCAAAAATTAATTTGGATTCATAACGAAGAACAATAATATTTAATACTTTATTCACTCTTAGTAAGTTTATGAGGATTATAATGATACGTTGGTTTTTTGGCATCATCACTGTACTCGAATCATATCCATTTTATTAAGTATTCTCTGTATTGATTTTTCTTTACCCACATATATTTCACTGTGGAAGAATAGTTTTCTTACGGGATTTTCTCTTTTCATTTCATAATTTATATACATTTACATCTTTTTACATAATCTAAATTTACAAAAATTCACATACATTTTATTTTTAATAAAAAACAACTCGGGCCTACGCACAGACCATTCTAGGTCCATAAAGGCCATTTCCTACTTTTTAAGTTTTTTTATTATTTTCTTATTATGTCTACAAAAAGTTTTTTTTAATTTTGTTTATAATATCTAACATTCCAAAAATGTGCACAGTATAATTTGTAATATATTTTATTTGTTTTTGGAATAAAACTGATTTTGACTTTGACTTTTTTGACGTTAAAATCTCCTCTTCATTGATTTTTTACCATCGATATTGAGAACGTTTTATTGTCATATAATCATTTGATGAGCTTGCCCGACAAAAATTTTAAACATACCTTTATAACTTTAGAAGAGTAAGGTATATCATAAAAATTCTCTGTAGTTTGGCAGATATTTATCACTTATTTTGTGATCTGTAATGTTAATACTATCTCATAAATGTTAATATACTGCTGTAAAGGATGTAAAAACTTAGTAAGATTCAACATGTGGATTCTTTTGTAGTTTTTTTTCAGGAACAAATAATTTTTGGGATTAATCTCGCTTACTATTTTATAAATTGCGAATCCATTTCATCACATTGAATATCATCCCCTACTATTCATTTAATGAAACATAGAACAACAATTAAAATATCGATCAATTCAATGGCATAATATTACGAGTATATCTTCATTTAAACAGTATTTTACGTCTTTACTGTTTTACGCTCTGTTTCAATCAATGTTGTGAAATAATCCATTAAAATTCCTTATTACTATTGAATATTGTAAATAATACATACTTAATACATTGGAACAGAGAATAGAGTTAACATTAAATTATTTCATTAATTTATATCAAGTAAACTCAATAATATAGTTGTATCAAAATAAAATAATGTTTTAAAACTACTAAATATATTACTTTTTTAGCGTAAGCTATTTAATCAATATATTACAGTATGTATTTTTGAAGTAAAATATCGTAGGAGTCAGCTGCTAGAAGGGCTGGAAAGTTTGTTCATTGTCGATAAAGATATTTGACCAAACACGTATCACTCACGAACTAGCAGCTGGAAGGAACATGTATATCACTTCACTGTAAGCAACTTGAGATAACATGTTCATGTTCAAGTTGGTAGAAGATAACAGCTAAATTCAAACTTTACAGTAACAAGTGACGATAGCGTGAAGTGAATTCTGTCCCTCTTGGGTCCCTAACAGTTGAAGCTAATGTACAAGCCTTACCAGAAATCTAGAAATAAAAATACTTTTACGACAATAATACTGTTAAGTATACCGTTTTCTATTTAATTAGACGTTCACTTTGATTTGTGAGAATATTTCATGGATTTGTATTTTTGTTAAAAGATTTTATACTTGTGGAATAGTTTTATTACGTACACATAAGCCATTTAGGCATTCTCTTAGTCTTTCTTTGTAGCCTTATTCATATAGGGTCGGGGGTATTTTTGCTCCTATTTGCATAAGATGGGCAAGGTCGGTAGATGTACAAGTCTGTTCTTTTCTAGTGTCACAGACACGGCTTAGCACACATTTCTATAATATGAGAGATGGAGTGTACAGCAAATGTCACTCTCTGGTTTTTGTCGCAACCAATCCCAAAAACACGAACGGAGCTACGCTAAAGAGAGAGGACATCTAGAATTGTGTTAAGCACTATGCCATTCTATATTCCGGGCGAAAAAGTCAATCTCGATCGGTCTTTGCACGATGATCACCTCAATAATCCATAATCAAAGGTTGAGCCTGAAATAATTAGTAAAATAATTCCAGTTTAGTTCTGTGGGATGAGGGAGAAGGTTTAGTGGGCTCGAGTCCCACACTACCTGGTCTCTTCTATGTGCTTCTTCTATCGCTTTACCCCCCTCCCAAAAAAACTACTTGAAATGCTTATGTTCAAAACCCCAGAAGACACATGCGTCTCACGAGCCCAGTGGTGACATACACTTCACGTCATCACAATTCACATGCTCCTTATGGTACAAGATATATAAATAAAATTATTTTCCTTTTGTAAGCTTTGATGTATGTTTATACAAGTAACTAATAATTTTATGTATAAATCATATTGCTAATAGGTATGGTATACATTGGCCCATCGTCCCAAGAATACTCCCAGCTTGGAACTACTTTATACATCGAAGAGAAACACAGAGAAAGCGACTTACCTCAAGGTTTATACCTCCAGAAGTGGGACCATGGTTTCAGTTTATAGACATATTATAGTTGTAAATTTTCTGGTTGTAAATTTTCTGGCTTTTCTTCACTTATTACTTACTTAATTAACTTCACTTAAACACTATAGCAACACCGGCTGGGTGGCAGAGTGGTTTTAGTATCCACCTTTGAAACTGAACGTTGCCGGATCAAATCCAGTAAGAGTCAAATCTGGACCAAGTTGCCATATCGTTTTTGGATTATTGATTAATGATGCTTCCTAACAACAGTTCGACGTTAGGTAGTAATACAACCGGAATCCGGACCAGTCATCACCAAAGCATTAAAAGTTACATTAGTATGAAGTCGTAGGAAGACACAAAGGCAAAAAGTGCTTTTAGATTGAAGTGAATAATTTTTAAGAGTTGTATAATAAACGAAAAAAGTTACTTGATGTTGGTTCGATGGATCATTCCTTTCCGATTCTAGTCCTTCAATTTCTTGGATTTGCAGATATATAACGTTTTCTAAAGTGTGATAAACAAGAAATCCTGTTTATTTACACCAAAGTACATCCAATCTGATTTTTAACTATTCCAAAGTGAGACAGATATAGGGATGAATTAATATAACATTAATTAATTATCTAAAATGGTAAATACATTTAGTTATAAAAAAACAAGTTAACAAACATTTGGAGGAATGTTTCAGCTACTATTTTCATCGAATTGCTCGTTGGATGAACTTGCAACAGTGGTGATCGAAACGCAGTCAGTGGCTTATCTGCGAATGAATATTTATCGCTCTGATACGTGCAACACACGTCGTTGACGCCGTCAGTCACACGCGTTCACTGATTTGATACCGAAATTCTGTTTCATTCAACACTAACTAATCATTGAAAATCTGTATTTAGAGTGAACAGGTAAATTAATAGCTAATGGGTTTTATCATTGCATTAACTATGTATACACTGTGTTAAGTAAGGATTTTTACACATAACGGTATTTCTTCACAAAACGTTTAGTTCCCAATTTGTATAACTTTAAGTTCCTAATAATTTATCGATTACATTAATACCTAATAATTGACAATAGTGAGATACCTTACCTCATTTAGTTGGCCACTCCACCCTAAGTAGGGGTTTGGCCTCGCAAATAGCTCCGCACCATTTTTCTCGGTCCCCCATTATCATCTCTGTTATCGAAATTCTTATATCACTTCCTAAAGATCTTTTTCCTACGAGAACTGCATCGGGAACTGTTCTCAAGATTGATTATTTGAGTCTTCTGTAGACATTACCATGTCCATCGAATTCTTTAGCTTTAATTTAATGCAATATCCGTATCTTTGTACACCTCACAAATCTCTATAGTTCGAGAGATAGTTGAAGTAGTAGAGTCCATATTCCTCAAAGTTCTTTCATCTTCAATAGGAACATACTATTCGTCTGAGAATTTTGTTTTAAAATATTATAAGCTTCTTTTTATCTCGTTTGGTCACCCCTAAGCTTTAACGATATATGTATGATATCAATAGGTATTAATAGTTTTGTCACTTTTTAATTTGGGCTTCCTGTATATTATTTTACTTTTTATTGTTTCATGGGGACCAGTGAAAAATGTCATCATTGTGAAGTCTTTATTTAATTTCAGTTTCTATTGTGTTATATTGTTCGATAATTATTTATAAATATTGCAATTCTGTACTGTTTAGGATTCAACTGTTAGAGGGAGATGATGTGACAATATTGTGATGACATAGTAAATCAACTGTTAGAGGGAGATGATGTGACAATATTGTGATGACATAGTAAATCAACTGTTAGAGGGCGATGATGTGACAATACTGTGATGACGTAATAATTCCACTGTTAGAGGGAGGTTATAAGACAATAGTGTCATGACATAGTGAATCTTTGACTTTAGTTAACGAATTAATAATATGGTGAAATATAAAACAAATAAATATTCTTTTTTTACTTTTCAATATATGCAATTAACTTATGGTGTGAGGAATTGTGAAAGTCTGCAACAGGTTGCAACATCAGTCACAACCGATAAATAAATATTTACTCAGTTTATCCACCTGCCCTAAGATTAAGCAGTTTTAAATCGCTTTATGAATTTCTCTATTGGTTATTTCATTAACAGTTCTAAACGTAAACATAAGGTTTTTAGATTCCTTATTGACATTAATTAATGGAGTATCGATTTTATAGTCCTGTTAAAGTTTATTTTACTGTAATGATATTTTTATGAGTTTCAACAGAGAGATGAAGACTTTTGAAAAAAATATATATTTTATTACTTACTTGTCTTACTCGAAAACGTGATCTATTCAGGGGGGGGTCTCATTAACCTTTTGGAACGGCTCAATATGAAAATAAGATTGAGCTTCTAAATAAAAAGTTAAAATCGAGAAAGAGGGTAGTGTTATGAGTAAATCTCAGTGAATGAAAATACCCAAATAGCAGCATATCTGTATACTCAACGAATTTCCATTCATTAATATATTACTATAGAAGATAAAAAATAAGCTCGATTGTAGGTAAAACTATATATCGAATGATCTTTTAGTACGTATTTAAATAAATTAATTGTGTGATTTTGGGTATACTTCATAAGTATAACAACAGGAAAAGCTATTAATTAGGTTTTACGTAATTTCTTTGTGTCTTTAATTTTTAAAACTCAAGAAATTTAAATCAATATTCGTTTGTTTACGTTTTACGCCCCCCCCCCCCCCCAACACCAACACCCCACCAAAACCCACCACCACCCCCCCCACCCACAACCCCACCCCAACCCACCAAATTAATTGTGTGAGGTTGGGTTATACCCCCTTCATAAGTTTTTATTCCACCTTGAATACTTGTCGACTTTCAATAAGTCTTTTCTATTGATGTCTTTTAACTATAATATAAAATAACACTTGTAAACTGACACAAAAGAATTAAGCTGAAAATTTATTTTTTCTTCGTAATTATTTGTTTTATATTTCAGATTTATATTTTGTCCATAATAATAAGTATCTTTCTTCTTCATTAGTTCCTACAGCCCGTACTAAATACCGGCTTACCGCTGGTATAAATTTATTTATTTATTTCTTGACAGCACCAGTACTCAGTTAACGTCCATGTTGTATTGTCCCTCGTAAATAACCCATGCATGCTGCCGGCCGGGAACGCGCGCAATATCGCTGCCAGATATGTCCATAAAACCGGAATCCACTGGTCCTGTATTAGTATGCAAAACACACGTACACGACCAGGGAATTCCCGGAATTGCTTGCCGTTTATTGTAGAGTACACATTTGTCATAAATTATAGCCATAGATGTCCATTGTTGTTTAACGTCGTATATAAAGAAATCTGACGTAATTATTTTATCCTTAGTAGTATAACGATTTTAAATAATATACATTTATAATTCAGTTCTTCTTTGTTACAAAGACTAGTTTAAACTAACTGTATTACTTCTTTGTTTGAAATTCATTATTGGTGATGGTGGATTGATATTATTTAGATTCTTATTGCGGACATTTTCCATCACGATATTATGTAAAACAAAGTTTCACGACGTTTCGGGATCTGGAATCTGATCCCGTCCTCAGGTGAACTAATATCTAAAACATAGCACAATTAATTAACATATAATCCGGACCAAACCGGTATAAAGCTGAAAACATAAAAGTTTAAAGCAGTCAAAAAACTTACAAACGAACCATACCCTAACCATTACACACAAAAGAAACCAAACACGTCCGCTCATCACGGAGACTCAAAGACAACTGAAAGGAATGGGCGTGTCCCACCGGAACCGGAAACAAAATGGCCGCCGCCAAAATCCTAAATCCAGGCGAAACACGTCCAACAGGATTTATTATTATTATTTTATATTAAAATGCAAATCCTATCTAATGTACATGAAAAAATTAATTGTAGTACAAAGTTAACTTTACAGAGCGAAAAAAAAAAAATAAAAAAAAAAAAAAAAAAAATAAAAAAAAAAAAAAAAACAATAAAAAAAACCATTATTTTTACAATTTTATGCTTAAAACAAAATGCTAATGTCCCTTACGAGCTTTACTACGAGTTAGCATACTATGAGAATTTTGTTTCGGATTTATATGAATATCATTTACCGGTACTTTATTTTCCCTATCCTTAAGTTCTTTACTAAGAATTGGCAGCCACAATGGCCGGATCTCAACTGAAGATTGACTAACTGGTTGGTCTGCTAGTTTCATGTAGGAGGCTTCAATTAGTTTTCTTTTGAAAAAATGAGGTTCCCGGTGTATTATCTTAGCTTCTTCGAAATTCATTTGGTGATTTTCAGACCAGCAGTGGTGGGCAATTTTTGACTTTTCAACTAAGCCCTTTCTCGTATTTTCTCTATGTTCCTTTATTCTAACGTTTAATGGTCTTTTTGTCTCGCCATAGTACGGCCTAGAACAATTATTGCAATTTACAATTAATTTTTTCATGTACATTAGATAGGATTTGCATTTTAATATAAAATAATAATAATAAATCCTGTTGGACGTGTTTCGCCTGGATTTAGGATTTTGGCGGCGGCCATTTTGTTTCCGGTTCCGGTGGGACACGCCCATTCCTTTCAGTTGTCTTTGAGTCTCCGTGATGAGCGGACGTGTTTGGTTTCTTTTGTGTGTAATGGTTAGGGTATGGTTCGTTTGTAAGTTTTTTTGACTGCTTTAAACTTTTATGTTTTCAGCTTTATTTCGGTTTGGTCCGGATTATATGTTAATTAATTGTGCTATGTTTTAGGTATTAGTTCACCTGAGGACGGGATCAGATTACAGATCCCGAAACGTCGTGAAACTTTGTTTTACATAATATCGTGATGGAAAATGTCCGCAATAAGAATCTAAATAATAACTGTATTAGCTGTTTTTATTAAAAAATATGTAAATTATCGAACAACCTCATTGATACATTATTAGGATTTAAAATTATATCCAGGTAGAATTTTTATTTTGTAAAACTCTTACTAAATAGACCTACTATTTCCTATATGTTTTCATAAAAATTTTATATATTTATTCGAATTAAAATGTATCATTCGGCCAGAATGTAATATATATAAAAAAATTAGAGTTTTGTCTGTAAATTGCTCAGAATTATTCATTTTTTAGTTATTTTTACTTTTCGTGCGTTACAGAAGCCGAAACCGGTCATATCTCAATTTTTGTCTGTTTGTCTGTGACGCTCCAAGAGGCATTTTACGCCGTCTTCTCCAAAAAAATGGGAGAACGGATTACAATGAAACTTATTTCACGTATTCTCTAAATTCCAGAGAAGGTCTGTAAATACTTGAAATCGCCCTCCGCCCCTTGAAAAGTAAAAAACAAGCATTTAAAAACCTACTTTTACCTGATATTACTCGCATTTTGATACAGTTTTCAATGAATAACCTACTGGTTATAATCAGCTGTCTTTTTAGTTTAAAGATTTAATAGAAATATAAACACACAGCTGTCAAATCAATATTAGTTAGCTTATATTGGTCATTGATTTTAAACCCATTTCGAAATCATACTATATTAAAAATTTATTTTAACGTTTAACTAATTATAATAATGGTATAATGTTCTAATCTATTTAATTGTAAAGTAATGCTAAATAATAAATCTGGGTATTGATTTATTTTCATTGTATTGATTTGTTTAGGATTTCAAGTTTACATTTTGGTACGATGATCTTTCTTCTTTAAACTGTGAATCCTACAACCCGTATAAAGGACGGGCTTACTGCTAGTCTATACAAAAAGTAGTGCGATTTCAACTATTACACATACTGTGCGCATTTAATAAATATATAAAACTGAAAAAATATTTTATAAAATGTTAAGTCCACTACTTTTTTACTTCTTCCTTTTTTGGGAAATGTGTTCAAGTACAACTTTTTGATGAATTATATATTTTTGTCAATTATTGTTAAAATTCGTGTTTTACAAAAAAGAGATCGCTTGAGCTTATAGACTAAATACTAGTTCTGAACAACTCTAAAGCACTAGTAACTACTTTATTGATGAAAAACAATCGGTTTGGTAAATTTCCTATCCGATGTTGGAGTAGCAATGAATAATCAAGCGATTTTGATTATATTTGTTGCCGAAGAAAAACAACCGGTTTGCTGAACTACTTATCTGATGTTGGAGTAGCAATGAATAATCAAGCGATTTTGATTATATTTGTTGCCGAAGAAAAACAACCGGTTTGCTGAACTACTTATACGATGTTGGAGTTGCAATGAATAATCAAGCGGTTGTGGTTATATTTGTTGACGAAGAAAAACAACCGGTTTGCTGAACTACTTATCTGATGTTGGAGTAGCAATGAATAATCAAGCGATTTTGATTATATTTGTTGCCGAAGAAAAACAACCGGTTTGCTGAACTACTTATCTGATGTTGGAGTAGCAATGAATAATCAAGCGATTTTGATTATATTTGTTGCCGAAGAAAAACAACCGGTTTGCTGAACTACTTATCCGATGTTGAAATAGCAATGAATAATCGAGTGATTTTGGTTATATTCTTGACAAAGAAAAACAACCGGTTTGCTGACCTATCCGATGTTGGAGTCGTCACGATACGTCAAGTGAAATTTCGGAACAGGATCATTAAGTTGAAGAAGATAATTTTGAAATTTAATTATATTCAACCATAAATTTACTTTTTAATGTTTTAATTTTTTATATCTAGTTTTTAAACCCTTGGAATTCGTTTTCAAAATCTAGTGTTACATCTAAAAACATTAGTAACTATAGTAAAATCAAATGTGATTAGTAAAATTTAAATTTGCAATTCTCTAAAATCATCTACGAAATTCAACCATCAAACCATTGATGTCAAGGATAACATCAATTACATGAAATAACAAAGCTCAGCATCTTCCACTATAGCTCGTGCTTGCCCCAACCACAATAGAGACACAATAAACCTCCTCGTTGTCCTACTGCCCCAATTATAAAGTTCAATGTGGCAAGCTTATGTAATCATTCTAGACAAGGTGTACACTTGTACTCTTTGTACCTGAATTTTTAATTCAAACCAACACTGAATAGTATGCTAGTGCAATGTTTAAATAACTTTTAATATCTCCCATTATTGTTGGTGCATAATGTTTTCGTCAACATTTTTGAACTGAGAGTAGATATGTTCAGAGGCCTAAGGATTTATAATTCTAATACATTTTTTTGGACGATGTCTTAAACACTTTGTGTCCAAACTGATTCAAATTTAGGTTGCTATAAATTTAAAACTAGGGTTTAGTTTAACACATCACCAACCATTTTTTTAACAACCTAGTTTGGGGAAAGGTTTAAATTTTAGTGTTAAACTTGGAATAAATACCAATAGTAAAACAACTAAAAATGTTACTAAATGTCTAGTAGGTATATAAACTTATATTTAATTACGTTATCATATATAAATAGTATTTCTATCTTTATGAAAAAATTCTGTAAATACTGGAATCATTGCAGAAAACCACAACCAAACACATCATCGTAGTTTTCTGCACAGTCGCTGTTGCTTTTATGTTGCTCAACGGGCTGGCCCATTGTGATAATGTTTCAGTTTAGTGCATAATTTAATTTTGTATTACTATAATTTTGTGACGTTATTTATTGAATTAATTGCACACATGACAATGCTTAATATTGGAATTATTACCTCATGAAATTGGTCGTCTGTTAATTACAAGAAGAATTAAGGACGAGCGATATTGTATTAATATTAAAAGATAAAATTGATGTGTTACGTGTCATGTGAAATATATTTTTTTAAACTAGGTAGTAATATTCATGTGGTTAATATACAGGGTGTTCAGTAAAGTCAGGGACAAACTTCGAGGGGTGGTAGTTCTCATCAAAATAAAAAAAAACTTAACCATATGTCGAAAAATCCTTTGTTTAGCGGCTAGCCGCCATTTTGTTTTTTTATACCAAAAACGTTTTATATCAAGAACCATTTAAGATACAGAAACCAAACTTTTCTCACATACTTATTGGCCAAAGAGAGAAATATTCTCAAAGTATCATTTAGTTTGCTTTTATATTTTTATCTTGTGTAGAATTTATAAAGTTAATGGTTTTTTTGTTATTTTAATTAAAAGTTTTTAACCACCACCATTTTGAAAATATTAAGGCAAACTAAATGATACTTTGAGAATATTTTTCTCTTTGGCGAATAAATATGTGTGCAAAGTTTAGGTTTTGTGTCTTAAATAGTTCATGATATATAACGTGTTTTGTGAAAATACAAAATGGCGGCTATTTGAAAAAAAATTTGAAATTGCAATTTCAATTTCAAATCGAACAGTTATTTGGTGAACGAAATCCGTGCACGGATAAGCGAGAAACTGCACTTTTAAAGTTAAGTTGTAGAGCCTACGCTCCACCGCAGCGCGGGCGTGGCGAAAAAGCGGCTGGTACAACAATTAATTCTTCGCCACGGCCGCGCCGCGGTGGCGTGTGGGCCCTGTAATCTAACATTAAAAGTGCATTTTCTCGCTTATCCGTCAACCGAATTCGTTCACCAAAGTACCGTTCGATTTGCAATTAAAATTGCAATCTCTTGTATATCTTGTGAAAATTTTATAAAGTTAATGGTTTTTTGTTATTTAAATTAAACGATTTTTAACCACCGCCATTTTGAAAATATAGCAGAAAACTAAATGATACTTTAAGAATATTTTTCTCTTTCGCCAATAAATATATGTGCAAAGTTTGGTTTATGTATCTAAAATAGTTCTTGATATATAACGTTTTTTGTACAAAATAGAAAATGGCGGCTAGCGGCTAAACGAAGGATTTTTCGACATATGTTTATAGGAATGTTTTGTTTATTTTGATGAGTACTATCACCCCTCGAAGTTTGTCCCCGACTTTCATGAACATCCTGTATAATAGTGTAATCTAAACAATCTAAATTTATACTTCCTTGTGGCAGCAAAACCAACATACTTGTTCTCCACGTAATTATTATGAAGGACAAACAAATTGATAAAATATCCTTATTCTTTTAACCATTGTGATAAAACTTGGTGTACAGCTTCATCTTGTAAAACTATACTAATTAATGTTGAAAAATTGAGATTTTTTGTTCCTCATAGAACCAACTCTACTTAATTCTTTTCCGATCTTATTCATAAGGAACATAAGTAATTTTTTAACTTTATTTAAACTAAAATTAATATTTGTTTAGATAATAACAATTAATTTCTAAATTAATGGATATTTGTTTAGTATTACTTATTACCTTTTTAAATGATTCCCTATTCAGGTAGGCAGGTATTTTAAGTCAATTATGAAATGAATTTAAGATGATTGTGACGCAAAGTTTTAGTCTTGTTACTGACTAAGGCTGACATGTTCCTTAGACAGGACTATCAATTAATAGCCCAACAGCCGTTGGTAACCAAGGGACCTACAGTTTAATGTGGAAAAGGTAATCAGGTTTACTGCTATGAGGTTATTAAAAAATAATTTAATAAGTAAATTACGTAAAGATTAGTTTATTACATTTTGTTCAAATTCATACTTTTCACTTGTGACAGAGCTATGTGTTTCTATTTTAAAGTATGAAACTATGAATAAAAGCCCTCCCTTCTTATTCGAGAGAAAAGAGAAGTATTAATATCACGGCCCCAAGCCCTCATTACTCAGCCAGGCTATGCACGACGTTGCATCGACCCAAATGGAATATAAGGTTTCATTTCGAAAATGTTGACCTACGATTTTGATTATTCTTTTACTGAAATAAGATCAATCAATCAAGCTTGTTTAATCTTTTTAGTTTTTTTTTAGTTTTTAACAGATTCAAAAACCCCAAACTGAAAAACGTAATTACATAATAATTTTAAATGCGTTCCTATTTAAAAACGGCTGTTTTAACTTTAAAAACACCCAAAATAGATATAGATTTTTATTCCATCTGTTGGTATAAAATTTAGTTCATAATGTTTCTAACACACTCATGACAAGTTAACTACAATAACTCAAAAATACGCAAAGTAAAATATTTCATCCAACCGCTGTAGGATTTTTATATGAAAATAAAAATATCTATTTTGTTTTAATAAATTACATACATTAATAACAGTCTAACTTATTTGATGAAAATTTAATAATGAAAATGCAAACATATGTTTAGTTTATTAACACACATAATAAAAAGACTTAACTATATTTTTTAATTACTTATAGTTTTTACTGGATTTACGTCCATTAAAAACATAATTTTTCCAAAACTAGTTTACCACTTTTTTAGATCTTACTTAGTTATAAAAATATATCTGTTTTGTATTATATTTAATATTCGTTTTTATAGTTCGATTTTCATGAAACATATCGATGGTACAACCTACCTAAGACTATCAGTTTTCGTTTTATTTACAGCGAAAATTATTGTAACTCATCATCAAAGCCAAACTATGTATCTTTTTCTACACAAAGACAGTTAACATAAATTAACATTGATATTGAAAACCGTTAATGAATTTACACAAACATTTTACAGACAATATTCTTGTATGTATCCATTTGAAGATATGTCCTATGATCCTGTTGTAAATTAAGATATTTTTAAGGTGTATAATAGAGTGTAAAAACCTACTAATTGTTAACCAAAATGAATTTTTATATGCTAAACGTTGTAGCTGGCTCATGAACGAAATAAATAAAATGGGCTTAGTAAAAAAACATCGATACTTCTTTCTGTTGTCACTACAAGGATGTTATTTGTTTCGTTTTGTTGGTTTAAAAATGTAATTAAGATATTATTTTATTTTGTCAAAACAATAAGTGGATTTGTTTTTGTTTGGCTTTACAGTTTTATCTTTATTTTATTTTTATTTTCAATAGTCTCTTTCCTTTTCCATTTTTATGTAACGAGTAGGCATTATTCATATAACGAAACCAAATTTTTGCCTCTAATTTGTTTTTTTCGACCTGTTTCTATTTTGTTCGTTTTCAAAAACTAAATTTATACGTTCTTGTATTATTTTGTTCTCTTTATTGAACCTAGAACTGCTATATTCAATATATTTACCTGCATCAAGCCTTTAGTTCTTGATGTGTTTTTTCTACCTCCTCAATACGTATTTCACCATAAGTGTAGCATCTTCAGGAGATACTTAAATCACTAATCTATACTATAATATTGCAACTATTTACTTTTATACAACACCGTAAATACTGTGTATACATGTAAATAGTGACAATACTATAGTGTAGATTAGTGACTTCAAGGACCTCCTGCAGATGACCCACCTGTTGTAAAGTACGTAATTAGTAGTTAGAAAAGAACACATCAAGACTTGACGTGAGGTAAATATATTATTTTGTAATGATGATGAATACGTTGTCTTTATGATTACTTATTGGGTGATTTTCAGATGGGTGATTGGTACATTTAATAAGTACCGTACAAACTTGCAGAGTCTATAGGAGGCTTATTTTTCATGCGCATTCGTTAAAACCCCACTAACAGAGCTGAATGGGGATGTTAATATTTGATCCAAGGAACTAAGCTTTTCACCTCAATGTTGTCGTTAGCTTCATGGTGAATACGCCACTCACAATCCCGTGGCTCTGAACCCATTTACATGTTCAATGTTGTTATATTTCCGTAATTTTTGCAATCCCTCAGTTATAGCGTTTACCGCTAAGTTTGAATTGTACTTCGAAAAAAAACACAGATTTCTAAATTTTTACACACCTTTCTTCAATTCATAAATCTTGATTATTTAATGAATGTTTAGTTTTTCACCATGCATTTCAAATACATATACACAATGCTTTGCAAAAATCTTTCACGTTCAAGATTAACGTGACCTAATACCATGTAATGAATGACCAGACTCTTTTAAAATACATGAATTACTGCAGCAACACTTAAAAAGATAGAAATGCATGTTTTCGATACACTGATACTTAATTTTAAAAACCCTTCATCGAAATTTTAATAAGTATTATTTTAATTTATATCTGTGTATACGTGTGTTCTATAATATGGTACTTTATAATTTGAATTCACTTTGTAAACACATTACACACTTATGTATACGTTCTATATATTTTTTCTTAATCACTGCTGGTTTTAAATTTTTATTTTCTTAAACTAAAGTTCTATAAACTTTACTACAAAAAATACTTAGTTGTTCAAATAAATAGAGTGTTTTTCGATTGTAAGGTGATTGTTAGGAGTCAACAACACTATTGCATGCGAGAGCTGGAGACCTGAAAAGATCATTTGTCAAAACGTTCAACGGAACAATAGTGGCCTGATTAGTAACTGGAACTAATGTCACAGTGTTCGCTCTAATTGCTAAATGTCTCAGTTTATTGCGCGTTCGTGTATTTGTACAAATCTGTAACGATTTTAGAATAAAACCTATGTAATTGGAGCTCTGATTTGTAAACTTTTATGTTAGTTTGTCTAACGTGTTACACCTTGAATAAAAATACACAGAAATAGGGTTTGTATCAAATTCGACCAGTCTCAAATGTGTAATTTCATAACTCAAAAACTTAACGTGTAAAAAGATTAATAAATACAATTTTAGTTTATACATAGCTTTGTATGAGTATTTCCGTGACCTCAACGCTAGGTGTTTATTAAAGTCAATACACATTTTTAAACTAGCACTGGGAGAGCGAGCTTTGCTCGGGTAGAATAGAACATGTATTAGATAAATTAAAAACACATTACCTAATGGTGTTTGCGTTTGGTAAATCACCTAATGCAAACACCATTTATAAGTCCGATGCGTTTCATTTATTCCTAAAACCTATATTTGAACAATTTTTCTCTAAAAATATTAGCAAATAATAAACCAAATTAAATTTAACTATTCTTTATAACGTTCTCAGTAAAATTAAACCAAACTAAATGTAGCTATTCTTTAAAACGTTTCTTCAAACTTACCAAGAAATAAAACATTTATTGTTTGCGAAATTTACTATAAAAATAATTATAACCTGAATTAGCTGTTTTGGTTGACTGTAGCTACAAAAAATGTTGTTTAGGATAAGATGGACATTTCGAATGTCTGTAGGACGATATCCTTACATAAGAACTATTAGTGGCGCTCTAATTGCTAAATGTTATTTTTTCTCTTGTAAACAAATCTGTCTAAAATTTAATAAATATGTTCTGAGTAAATTTGTAACTTATGTTTAGTTTGTCTACAGAAGAAAAATTAACAGAAAATTTGTCAAATGTTTTACAAATGTACTTCGTAACCAAACATACTAATAATAGCTTTTTTTTAAAATTGTTTTGGTTTTTACATGTAATTTTTAAAAATTTCTAATTTATACACCATTACATTAAAAAACTACACAATTTTTTTAAAATTTTTCTTAGTAATGTAAAATATTAAAAAAAATCACATCATTACCTAATGTGTTTAAAAGATTATATATAACAAAATAAATTTTTTCATGTTTAGACATCATTTTCCTAAAAAACATTTATTTTTATCTAAAAATATTTTTCAAATAAAAAACCAATTTTATTAAACTATTATAAAAGTTAGTAAAATTAAAAAAAAAAAATTTTTATATACTTTCTTTCAAAAAATATATTTATTAAATTTATAAATAAAATAATTCATGTTTAGTTTTGACTTGCATAAAAAATGTTTATTTTAGATTGAAATGTGTAGGACGATATCCGGGGTTTTTCAGTATTGTGACCTAGAGCTGGCAATTTTAGCACCTCTCAGATTGAGACGCTCGGCAGTCTCGGGTAAAGGGTAAAAAAATAACGTAAACCCTTTTTATACATTATTATTTACGGGTACAGTTAACAAAATGAAGAAAGTAATAGACATTTCAGAATGTTTTACATCGAACCCGGACATATTGCGTGGTGAAGTCGGTAAGCTCGGCCTATTCAGGGTGGAGGGATATTAATATTTTAGCCGCCGAAACTCAGCCTTTCATCACAGCGTTCTCTTCATTACCCCATCCTTGTTCCTGATCGAGATTGGTTTTACTCCATACACTTTTTGAAATGTCGTTTTTTACTAATTTTGACAAAATTGTGAACTGAAAATCCATCGTTAACACCATCTAAAACTGGTAACAGCCCATTTGACAAAGCGATTCACTTCACGGCCGGATACTTTATTCGGGGAATGACAACCAGTATTTCTGGCCATTAATTTGGGATGAATGAGCGTAATAAAGGGCCTCGTTGACGACATTCCTCAATGTTTCATGCGTATAAATGCTCCGATGTATGGCCCAACGGTTGGCCAATAATCATATTCCTACCCAAGGCCTATACAGGGTGTTTCAAAACTCTTTATCAACCTCTTGAGCTATTCTTCCTAAAATCTAGGTATTAAATTTGATTCGTCCGTAATCATTCAGTTTGTGACAGAGCCACAAACCACCATTTTGTTTTTAATTTCTTTTGTGGCACGAGGCTGACGAAATATGTCTAATAAAGGTGATTTTCGATTGTTCCAAAGGACATTACTAGAAAAATTACATACTTTGAACATATTCCAACAACTATCAGGAAGAAAAGTGTAAAATTTTTCCTCGTTTAAATTTATTTTCAAAAAATTTAATAATGTTGAATCAGTCTTCAAATGACCTAAAAAGTTTTTCAATTTAAATAAAACTTTCAGGATGGTTTTTAAAAGTTTTTAAGGTTATGATTAATTAAAAACCCACTATTTATTTCACGCTGAAAAATATATTTTTTTCTAAAATTATCCTTGGCATTTTTAGAATGTGTTCCGAAACAAAAAATGGTTTACTCTTAATTTTTTTTAGAAAACCTGTGAGTAACTGAGGACCAAACAGCTTAACTTCAAATGGTTGGAAGAATTTTCTGAATCAAACTGTATAGTATCTTACCTGAATATGTATAAACTATCAATCTTATGGTTAATGCACTACTATCAACCTGTATATCTATTTATGTATCCAGAAATATTGAAAGTTTCGAAGAAAGGCTATATAGTAGCTTTAATAATAAATATTACACTTACCAACTGCTTTCAAACTGGATAGTTTTAAATTACCTGAAAAATATCATTATTATTAAAAATTGTTCGTATTAATTGTACAATACATATAAGATACTACAAAATTTGATCTTAGTACGTTGTTCCATGATATACTGACACAATAGAGTACCACTTAAAAGTTAATTTAAATTAAATAATATATTTCCATACAATAAACTATTTATCATGCGTCTATTGAATTATTTATAAATAACTATTGTTTTATAAATATGAAACATTTTCTTACATGCCATATTTCGTGTTAAGGAACGCGTCGAGGAAATAATTATGCACTTTCAGCAGATCGTTTGGTGACCATAAATCAAAAATAATTTACAATTTAAAATTGTTAAAATATTGGAATAAAGTAATTGTTGTTTCGCATTTCCTATTACCCCTAAGTAATCTTTTGTGTTTACAAATGAAGTTTCCCCACAGTAGTTATATATTAACTAATAGTGTAATCTACGTAAGTATGTATAGGTATAACATTTTACGAAGGTTTTTCAATGTAAAATATTAAATTACAAACTCCAAGAAAATATATAAAAAAACTTAGAATTTAAAGCCTTGTAATTTTTATCTGAATATGACAAGAATACATTTATCTAATAATAACTCACAAATTTACATAAGCTTTTAATGTATAAACGACAACATTTAATCAAAATCTTAGCCCATTTATTATTTTTTTATACTTGATTTTTCTGTGATTTTTCTTTGTCGAAGAGTTTTCTGGAGTCAACTACAACTAAATATTTATTTAGTTAATAAACTGAGTGATAATGACCATAGTTGTGCCACATTTCAATTTCAGTTAAAAAAACAATGAAATGAAGTATAGATAAGAATAATCCATTTATTGCAATTCAGTGGAACGTTCAGATTCTTAAGAAGGCTACACTCATAAAAAATTCATATATGCGTTCAAAAACTACTTCGCCCAAGTACTTATAGAAATAAAATATATCAAGTAACCAATCATACATTGCTAGTAGTGTTTTATAATGTTTAATTTCCATTTCGTTTGCAGAAAACTCTGTATTCCAATCCAAACGTTAAGTATTCATATTTTCCTGGAGAGAATGTTCAATATCACAGCTGCCTCTCCCGAACACGCTAAGCGGTGCTTAACTCTCCACTCCTTTGTTTCTACGTCGATCCTCGAGACTTTAGCGCCTATTGTTGCCACCTACGGCCACAATTTACGCCATTTTCTCCTTTTTTGAAGAAACAAGACAAGTACGGAGTCATACTTTTGTCTATTGACATTGAAACATATAGGGTAGTAAGTAAATAGAAGTGGGTGGAATCTCACGTTAAACTGTAGTTCCCTTAAAATGTCATTGGAGTTAGGCTATTGATTTACAGCCCTGTTTAATGAACATGATTATACCCTTAGTTAGTAACAAGACATTAAGGTTCATATGTCATTTAATCATCAAATTCATGATATGTAGATTGTAACAGTTCATTAGGAATTTAAATAAAAACGTATTTGATTATTTTTAAAACATATACGACTGTGTCTTAAATCAAAAGGTATTATTTCAGATCACGTTCTAGATTACCTTTCCACACCAGGACCACCAGCTGATCCCTGCGCGAGGCTAGGGGATATAAGGAGTGACGTGTTAAGCCTCAGGGACCCCGCTCGAGGCTACCCTTGACACTTGTGCCTGGTGTTATCAATTTTTAATTACATAGTAACCAATATCATCCCGTTTAACCCATTCAGGAGGTTTATCAATTTTATTTAGATTTTATTTAACCGCACTTGTTTAAATACAACTACAGTAGTTAGATATCTAATGTTGTCCAATATTTATACATTTCGTGTTGTAATAGGACGTAGTCGGAATAGATCTGAATGGATACATTTATATATACATTTTACAGTGAAAATTACTCTTTTGAAGATAATGCTGGAAATTATTAATTGATTTAAGTAATGCTACTTGAGAGCTTTCCATTTATTAATAATATATTATATAAACAAAACTGTGTACGAAAGGTTTGACCAGAATTTTGTTGGTAAAATATATTTTTAACGAAACCAGTACATTCAGAGTTATGACGATTTGGGAGCTTAAGTTCTAATTTTTTGACACTAAAATATATATTAAACTATTAACATGTAGTGCGGATGTTAACTAGTCAATGGTTTTTTATTTAGGCTACTAGAGACATTTTCAACGTTTTTATCAGTTCAAATCTTTAGTTGGATTTTAAGTAGGCCTATGAGCATCACCTTAGATCAGTGTAGCCTTCTCTATACATCATTATCGTAATACATTTGTAATAGATTATTGTTTGTTTTAGAGTATTTTAAATCTTCAAAAGATGATTTAAAGTGCTAAGTTAGTTTTATGTTAAAAAATACAGTTTTAACTCATTAAAGTAATATTTTCATTTATTTTCTCAATTTGTATACAGGGTGTTCATTAAAGTCGGGGACAAACTTTAAGGGGTGATAGTACTCATCAAAATAAACAAAAAATTACCTATAACCATTTGTCTAAAAATCCTTCGTTTAGCCGCTAGCCGCCATTTTGTATTTTTTACAAAAAATCTTATATATCAAGAACTATTTAAGATATAGAAACCAAACTTTGCACACATACTTATTGGTCAAAGAGGAAAATATTTTTCTCTTTGACCAATAAATATGTAGGCAAAGTTTAGTTTCTGTATCTTAAATAGTTCGTGATATATAACGTTTTTTGTAAAAAATACAAAATGGCGGCTAGTGGCTAAACGAAGCATTTTTCGACAAATGGTTGTAGGTGATTTTTTGTTTATTTTGATGAGTACTATCACCCCTTGAAGTTTGTCCCCGACTTTAATGAACACCCTGTATATTTTTATATATTTTGTGTCTATTAACGTCAGTGGTATTTTTCACGTTTTGATAAGGGTTCAAACCCTGGTCTCTTTACTACCAAATATCGACCTATTATTAGATATGTACTTATTGAGAAGCCCAATTAAAAATGGCAACTGAGTCCGAAATTGAATAGGTAACCTCTGAAGTCGGCATAATAACGACTGATCCACTCAGCCAGTATATTTTCATTAAAAATTTTAGTTTTTATTAAATTTATACACTGAGTTTACGACATGTAGTTAATTTGAACAATTATTCATATGTTTATCCTACTTATTCTGTGAATTAAGACTATTTAAGAATCAAAAAATGTATTTGATAAATATTTTTCATCTTAATTTGTGATACATTTTACTCAACCATTCTTACTCATTTTTGTTTACCACAAAAGGGGCGTCAGATGCTCTAAGCTTTGCAATGCTAATTTTTCCATGTTCTGGTACTCATTTTTCAAAAAACAAAAGACGTAGCTTGATAGTTTTTATTTATTCTTATATTAAGACTCCTGGTATACCGTTTTAGAGGATGGATCTTAATTTCCATAAAAATAATATTTTCAGTCACGATAAAAATTATTAAGTATTAAACTATTTTTCTTCAAACTTGGCAATTTATTATAATTTTATTCTTGTGTTATGAGGTATAAATTTCCCCTCATTTGATGAAGAATAAGATGATCTACAAATCAAAGAAGAAAATTATTAAGATATCGGTTATGGTTCCAGAGAAAAGTCTACTTAAGTATAAAAAACTTTCCGAAAAACGCAGTTTTAATTTACAATATGTAGAAATGTCGTAAGGAAAATTAACACTTGTGCAGCTTGTCATTCTTTCATAAAAAGTTTAATAACTGTTACTAGATGAAGGAAGTTAAAATATGTGGTATGAAATTGAAGCTAAAAAGTTGACATAACTAAATCAAAATTAAATTTTTTCTACCGACTCCCCACAAGAAAAAATTGAAAATATTTTTTGAACCATGTTATGTTTTATTCAAAAATTTTATTTATTCACTCACTAAGATGTTCCTTGTGTATTTTAAAACTTAAATCACAGAAAAGTTTATTTTTATATTCAAATTTTTGTTTTTATTTTGCTCATCATTAAAAAGATATTCAAAACTAGCTACTGTTTAGTTGTATTAGTTCTACACTTAGTAGTTTGAAATATAAAACTTTATTTTAAATGTAGCAAACTCTATAATGATTAAACATGCAGAAACGCAGCTAAGTAATCTTGAGAGTTGATCATTAGATGAGTTTTACCTAATGGCTTCTCGATTTTTACCACGAACAACGTAGCAGGCAAGAGCATAGTAATTGAACGCTGTCCTCCGCAGAACTTATTTAATTAAACTGTGACCTGCGGACGAATAACTTTTTCTCACCTCAAATTTAACCACACCCGCAAAAACAAAATTCAGATTCAGTAATGAAGTTTATTTTTGTCTCAATTTTTAATATTTACACTGGACTTTAATTATTTAAAGTTGCACACCAAACTATAAAATGATTAAACTTTTTTAATAGTAGGCTATACAGAAATATAAATCTAAATGGATACAAAATTATTTCCTAAATAAATGATAAAAGTATAGATAAGATTTTTTTAGTTTCATCTCGTACCTTTACTGTATTGGCTGAACGTTTAGGAAAAACTCTTACAGTTTAAATTTTAATCGAATCTCAAATCAAAATAAGAGTCAATTCCATAATTATATTTATATTTCTTGGTAAATAATTAATTATATACCAAATTTAACTTTACGTCCAGAGCATGTATGTCGGCTAGCAATTTGACTGACGTGATAGGTCCCATGTTATAGATGACATCTAACAGACCACGTGCGACTCACTTCCGGTAGTCGTCAGGGGGAGGCCCCTGGTGACTTCCGGATGAGAATAATCCATTAATGGTGCGAAAAATATTTAGCAGGTTTGTCCTTGAGGCATTTAATTTGTCCTAAAGTGAAAAGGGTCCGATCTAAACAAGGGGACGGATGGGGAGTTAGGTTAGATTATATTAGATTTGATTATTGAAATGGCAACCTATCCAGGCAGGTTTTTTAAACCAAGTATGAATGTGAAATGAGTGTAGGATGATTGTGGTACGATCTTGTAGTCTTGATACTGACTAAGGCTGGCATGTTCCTTAGACAGGACTGTTAATTAATAGCCCAACAGCCAATAGCAACTAAGGGAACTACAGTTTAACGTGGAATCCGAACCGAGGCCTCTGCATTATGAATTGGTATAGTTATGAGATTGGTCTTTGTGGATTAACGTAGTATTCAATAGTGCGGACGTTATTCTAAACCACCAACCACCGCTTATTACTACCCAAAACTTCAACTCCAAGACTATCCAAAATTTGTGATCTCCAAGTACCTAGATTACAGCTACGAAAGTGTTAGATCGTAATAAAGAGAATACTCCTTGAATCATTCTTTAAATGTGGGGACGAGGGCTTAGACAATAGTAGTCTAGATTTACCTGGAAATAGAACACACGAGGGAATTATAAGGATAACATGAGCTCGCCAAGAGCTGAAAAAATTACCCCTTACTTACTTACCTACTACTGGCGATACTATGTTATAAGAGACGAGAATTTTGGTTAAGAGATGGATGGAGGTGAGAAATCTACAGATAATGAGTTGGCGAGGAAAATTACAACGTTGAGTGCTAATATCCACGTCAGTAAGTAGGGTAATTATTTAAAATAAACTATACTACTAAATATTTTACGTTACTCTTTTAAAAGGTTTTATTTTTACTTTCTCCCCTTATACATAGTATATGGAGAAAGTATTGTTTTCGTCAAAATTTTCGAATTTGAGTTGAGGGTGGATATATCCATTTTGGGGTCCCCTGAATCCAAAAAAGTGGTTTTGGACGTGATGTCTGTCCGTCCGTGTGTGTGTGTGTCTGGATGTGTACAGTGCCACAGCCTATCCCGTTGGTCCGATTTAGATGAAATTTGGCATGTATGTATATATTCACGGTATCTCCAGGCGTTTTTTCATTTTTTTGAATTTTTGATTTTTAAGGGTAGTTCACCCCTAAAAACCCTTAAAAACGCGAAAAATCCAAATTTCTCCAAAACGGCTCTAACGATTTTGATTAAATTTGATATTTTATAGTGCACAGAGTACTAAATAATTTGACACCACCCGCATGTCTGTAAAAATGACGGTTCAAAAGTTATGGGCTTTTAAATGTAAAAAAAATCAAATTTTTAAATTTTCGGCAAAACCAATAAAATTAAAGTATAACTTGACTGGTACCAATGAAACCAGCTTAAAAAACTAAACAAATTAGTATTTTGAATTATTTGTCTACGACTAACGGTTCCAGAGAAAAGTTAAATTTACTGTCAATGAAAAACGCAGTACGTTGTCTTAAAGCGCCCAATGTTATTCTTATGGAGAATATAAAAAAAATCAATTCCTTCCTTATTTTCCAACCGTTTTCCATGAAACTTGGTATGAAGCGTAAGCTCAAATCACCCAACAAAACCAACGCAAAAAGCTCGGTGGTACCAGGGGGGGGGGTTTCCCCCATACCGAACAGTTCGAACAGTTCATTTAACTTTGTCTCTCTTGTTTATCTTAAGAAATGGAATGATTATTTTTTAAACAATAAATCGTTAAATAATATTTAGATTATTTTTGTAGAACATGATAGTTTTATTACAGATTGTCTTTTTTAAATTTGTTTAAGGGAGAAAGTATGTGTCAGTCCACTGGTACCGTTTTATTTTTGAAGCTTTAGTGGCAATAATGTTTTAAGAAGGTAGATGCATACTCGTAGTACTTTAGTGTTTAGCTGCTTAAATATTCACTCGTCTAGGAACCTTTAAAATAATAAATTATCTTAACTGCTCAGATTAAAACGCTACGTCCCTAAAGATTTTGGATAGTTCATAGAACGTAGGTTATTGCATTAAATCCCGTTAAAGTTCAACAGCCCTATGGTCTTTGTTAATATCAAATAAAAGTTAATAAATTCATTTAGTTAATTTAATTAACTAGCAACGTATTTTTAAAATGTATTTGTTATTAAAATATAATAAGTCTGATCCATAGTGTGTGATCTCGTTTTTAAGGAGAAGACAAACACAAATGTTTATTATTATTACCTTTCAGAAATGGTTACCTACCCCGGTTGGCATTTTAACCAAATATGATTGAGAAATGAGTCTAATATTGTTGTGACACAAGCTTGAAGTCTTGTTGACTAAAGCTGGCATTTTCCTCGGACAGGGCTGTTAATTAATAGCTCAATAGCCAATGACATCTAATGGACCTACAGCTTAACGTATGATCTAACAACAATACTTTTTTTTAAATTACCAACTGGCATATTCTACCTATTGTATTTATGAGGATCGTCTTTGTGAATAAACATAGTACTTAATAGCACGTTATTTGATCCATACAAGAGATTATAACATCTGCCGACCATCACATAACTAATCAGTAACTAAAAACTAATAAATAGTAAACTATTACTATTCACAGCTTCCATACTTCGTGATCTCCAATTAGCATGATTACAGGACACGCCACTGTCCCAGTCGGTATTTTTGACCTGAATGACCTTTTTGACCTGTGTCTTAGCTGTGGGGGGTGGCAATTTTTGAGACCAAAATTTGAAACAATGACGGCATACGCTTAGTGACGTCACATGGCTGTTAATAATAACGAAAGCTGTTTAGAGGAACTGAAAACATTCCCTTTGACCATAGCTTGAAACAGTGACGTCATGTTGCTAAAACGACAGCAGTTTAGAGGAACATTCCTTTTGACATAACCATGATCTAACCTATTTGCCACAGGGAAGTAAATACAATCATTTTTTATCCACACTACAGATCGACCACCTGTGTGCGTAATGAATTTCCGTTACTCGCGCTAAAAAAAAACTGTCCCAGTTAAATATCTACTTCCTTTGGCGTTACAGACAGACAAAACTTTGGTATAAAACGAAAAAATACTGAAAACAGCCTGATGTTAAGTAACGTAACTATGAAAATATAATTTCATATTCAAATGATACGTAATTTTAAATTTGTTTATACTTGTTCTCATAACAATCGAAACATTTTTATTAAGTTAAATAATACGATTTGTCTAGCTGAGCTCTGGCAACATGGATTGTTGCCAGAGCTCAGCACTTAAGGTCAAAGTATTACCACAATTTATTAATTCTTCAATGGATATTTCCTTACTCCTAGCCAAAGAAATCCTAAGGCAGGGAAAGCTGCTGACGTAATCAGGCTCCGGAAGCCCAGGTGGCTCGATTTCCGGTTTTGCCGGCGTCGAGGTTAGCCCTGCCCGTCTTTCCGTTCATCCTTTTGGTTTTAATTTCCCTTTTAATTTACCAGCCGAATGATCTGAGAAAATTTTACTTCATCTAAATATATAAAACAAAGTCGTGTTAGTTACGCTAATTATAAATCGAGAACGGCTGGACCGATTTTAATGATCTTTAATTTTTCGGATTCGTCTCTGCTCTGGTCATGCTTTAGGCATATTCAGTTTCCATAAATTCAATTAGTTTCCATTTTATAGCGTTTTAAATTTCTAATGTTCACCTTATAGGGAATAAGTTTGTTTACAAATTTTCTAAAATCAAAACGTTTGATTTATTAAAACAGCTGTTGGTTTACTCTCCGTTAGCAATATGCTTTACTATGCAATGTCATATTATGAATCATGCATGTTTATATGTTTGCCAAATAAAATAATTACAATGTGTATACATATTAAGTTTATTATAATAATCAGCTGTTGAATATTTAAAGCTTTCACAACGAGGCCGCAATGCTATTTGTCTTCAGAACATGGCCAATCTTAAAGTTAACATGTGTTTTCTGTTAGGCGTTACGAAGTTCGCCGGGTCAGCTAGTATACAATAAAAACGAGGTAATCTTGTCCAAACGCTTTGAAAACTTTCATCTAGTCATATGGTAAAATGACCGTCACTATTAGTGGTATTAAATCCATGGCCGTTAATTATTCGGCCACGATTATTTTTATCCTTTATTTTTAACATTACTGAAAAATAAATTGAGTATATACGTGTTATATTAAAAACGTAATTTTAACAAATATATGAAACAATTACTAGGGAATAGTACATTTTAAAAAACTCGGAATAGAACCGAATTTGTTAATGGACAACTAACTGGTCCTATATATTGGCCTACACGTGCATACCAATTTTTTCTATGAGAAACTATCCCGTCGTGTATTGCACTGACTTTTGTTTTATGTTCAAGCTCTTTAGCGTGGCTAGCTAAAGTTAATAAGTACGGGAGATTAAAGACGGGTTTGGTTAAGTAGTTTGCCGTTTTCATAGTTTCGTCTCCACAAAAAATGGCTTGTTATTGTAAACTTAGGGGATTTGGAAATTGGAATCTTAACCCAAACCAATGGAAAATTTCCTGCCAGAATAAAAGAAAGAACTCCACTATCACCATGTCTTCAGGTTCGTACAATTTAATTAGTAAGTGAAAAAATATTGGTTTTGTGTAGGATCGTGAAGTGGACCTTATAAGGTTAGGTAGGTCAGACTCATTGTAGGTCTCATCCAGGACACGGACATATGAGGAAACATCTTGACTGGAAGAAATTCTTGATGAGGAATTCTTCACTGGAGGAAATGTAGGCAGTGTAAGGAGACTGCGTATCAGCTACTGTATGACTACACTGGGCTAAAGAGGTTAGGGATGCCACTTTTGACGTCATGGAGAGGAGCAGTCACCTTTTCCGGAAGGAGTTGGTCGGGAGACTACGGGGATTTTCCAGGATTTAAGTCTGGAAGGACCATGAGATCCTCAGCAACAGGAGTGCGCAATAAGCCACTTGGCTGATGTGCTGAATGAACACAGTTCCGCCCCTTTGTGTAATCAGGTAATGGGTTTGGTGGATATAGACGAAGAACTCAGTCGGCAAACTATATCAAGTCAAAAGACTGACCCACACCTTGCCATATGCTTGAAGTGTATAGATCCAGGGGTCTCCAGCTAGGCCTTATACCCTAGCACTAGAATTTAGTAATCCTAAGCCAACCTCTCCCGGTCAAGAACTGTAATGTTCACTTGGATTAAAGCTAGACAGTGTAATTTTAACATTGATTGTGTCAACTATATGTTGTCACTCCAAGATTTCTAGTAAGGATAATGTCAGTTAGAATCCCTCTGGTGCTAGTATAGACTTTGCTTATATGATGAAGATAAGACTTGACTGGGGCAGTGGCGTGTCTTATAATCAAACTACTTGGAGGTCACGAATTGTGGATACTTGTGAGCGAAGGTTCTCTTGTGTGGATTAACGTCCACACTATTGAATACTACGTTAATCTGCAAAAACCATCCTCATACTTAGGCCAGTTTGTAATTCAGAGACAGTGGTTCGGAATCCACATTATACCGCAGATCCCTTCAATATTCAATTTACTGTTGGGCTATTGATTAACAGTTCTGTCTAAGAATCATGTCAGCCTTAGTCAGTAACGAGAATATAAGACTGCGCCACAATCATCTTACACTCATTTCTCATTCATACTTGGCTTAAAACATCTACCTGGGTAGGTCTCCATTTCACTAACTAACTAGTTCACATCCCATTTTATGTTCGTTATAGCTATATGAAACCTTGTAGATATTAGTTAATTTTCATATTTTATATACATAAAAATAAAATTACATAACTTTACTTTTTACATGCTACAGATACAGTAGTCTCATTTCAAATTTTTGAAACAACCTAAATCACTAAGTGACATTTGACCCACAAATGGACAGGTAATATCCTTAAAATAGTGAGCATAATCGAGTTTAACGTAGTAAATCAGCAGAATGAACAAAGTCTTTCAGTAAACGTTTGTTGAAAGGACAGGTAATTTCCGGGAGCCACCACTGGTAACGTCAGTTCTCTATGTAAGATCCTGACAGAAAAGAACTAACGTAAATAAAAGACCTCTTCAACTTCTTTTGGTATAACTATTTCCAGTCGGTTTAGTTCAAGTTAAACTTTTTCTAAGAGTTCGTTACCAATCTCATTTAGATTTATTGATAAATTTTGAGAAAAATATATCTCATAACAGGTCGATTAATGAAGGTTTGACTTAAATTGAACAAACATAAAATTTATAATCCCTATCTCATCTCAACTCATCTATCCTGAACGAAATAGTGTGACCTTCAAACCTAGGCTTTCGCGGCAGGTGCCAACAATAAGTTGATTTTTTCACGTCAACCGCGTAATAAACCGCTTAAAATTGGATGAAAACAATATAGCAACTGGTACAAGCCACCAAGGAAATTCAATACCTATCTACCCAACGGCAAAGACAAAATTCCATTAAGTTCGTCAGGTGTGTACAAAATTCCGTGTATTTGTGGTTCCGTATACAAAGAAGAAACCAAAAGAATGATTTCCACCAGACTCAAAGAACACATTTGCCATACTAAAAAATCAAATACCGAGTAATCGGCTGTAGTAGAACACAGTTACACTACAAAACATGCTATCGAATTTGAAAAAAACACAAGTACACACACTTGCCAACATCTCATTTTTCTACCCAGAAAAATTAGATAAACCATAGAAATAAGGAAACACACAAATAATTTTAACAAAGAAGACAGCTTTCGTTTACCCCAATCATGGAACCTTTTTTCAAAAAACTTTCACAATAACATATTAACAAAGCAAGTGTAGGGCCACGCGGCCATCCCCAGCCCATCAGGGCAGTTGACCTTTCACCTACTTGCGCTAAGACAAACAACCTTCCAGTCTCAGCCACTGAGGATGCCACTTCACAGCAGGGGCGAAACGTTTGGAAATACAAACTAAATGACGACGCGGTTGACCGCGATAAAATATCTTAACAAAATATTGTGATAATCATTTGATGGTCCGATGCTGTACATCGTTGCATCGACGTATATTGTATATTGGACTACTCGCTTCGCCGGGCTCCCGTTGTTTTCGTCATTGGGCCCCCGTTCTAGTTGTTTCTAGTGGAAGTGATTTTGTATATAGTATTTGCATATAATGAATAGTTACAGTAGATTACATAGTTACCCCTCAGTCGTCGAGTTAGTAAAACCTTAAATAGAAGCATTGGTAAATGTGTTCATCAAATTCAAGTACTTTTCTGTAACAGAACTTTGAAAGAAGGTTCGAGTGAAAAATGACAGCCATTTAAAACGGCTGGAATTTTAATTGTTGAGATGATGAAATGTATTGAACATCTTGAGTAATTCAATTAGCTACAAGAGTGAACATTTTTATATTTATGCCAACAAATTAATTGTTATTGGAAATATCTCCTCATTATCTTTGAGACTGTAATGTGACAAACATATGATTTAATACATATGTAAATAATTGTTAGTTTACTTTATTCAGTTTAAAAATAATTTCCATTAAGATCAAACGAATATTATTTATTTTAATTTCTTTCACTAATAAATATATCATGAGTCAGAAGGTATTATTACACTGTAAAATCACTCTCTACAATAATAATTGTTAACACTGTTAAAAAGGATGCGTTAGAGACAAGACGGAGTACTGAAGCACTTAAAATTTTATTGTAAACTTACAAAATGCAAAATAAAAATACCACATATTCCACTTTAAACTTTAACATTAACAGTTAACAAAAATAGCCCTAAGAAATATTTGTATTTACTTTTTAAATTATATTTTTCAAGGTTTAAAAAGTACCCCACCTTACAGTAATGGTAATATGGAGTGCGCAGGTACTTTATACTTTTACACTTTATCCTTATACTTTAAACTATAGTGGAAACCTACACAGGTAGGTATTTTAAGCTAAGCATGAATGAGAAATGAGTGTAGGATGATTGTGGCGCAATCTTGCACTTTTGTTACTGACTAAGGCTGACATGTTTCTTAGACAGGACTGTTAATTAATATCCCAACAGTCAATGACATATCTAAGGGATCCACAGTTTAATGTGGAGACTGAACCACTCTGCCTCTGAATATAACTGGTCTAACAATGCGGATGGTCTTTGTGGATTACGTAGTATTCAATAGTGTGGACGTTAATACACAAAAGAGAACCATCGCTTACAAGTATCCACAATTCGTGACATCCAAGTAGCTGGATTACAGGACACGCCTTGGCCCCAGTCAAGCGTTGTCTTTATCTTATAAACAAGGTCGATAATACCACTAGAGAGATTTTAACTGACCGTAACCAGGCTAGAAATCCTGGGGAGATAATATACAGGGTGTTCATTAAAGTCGGGGACAAACTTCAAGGGGTGGTAGTACTCATCAAAATAAACAAAAAATTTCCCATAAACATATGTCAAAAAATCCTTTGTTTGGACGCTAGCCGCCATTTTGTATTTTAAACAAAAAACGTTATATATCAAGAACCATTTCAGATAAAGAAATCAAACATTGCTCACATATTTATTGGCCAAAGAGAAAAATATTTTCTCAAAGTATTATTTAGTTTTCTATTATTTTCAAAATGGCGGTGTTAAAAAAATTTCTAATTTAAATAGCAAAAAGACCATTAACTTAATGAAATTTTTACAAGACATAAAAAAGATTGCAATTTTAAATTCAAATCGAACGGTTATTTGGTAAACGAAATCCGTGCACGGATAAGCGAGAAACTGCACTTTTAAAGTTAGGTTGTAGAGCCTACGCTCCACCGCGGCGCGGGCGTGGCGAAAAAGCGGCTGGCACAACAATTAATTCTTCGCCACGGCCGCGCCGCGGTGGCGTGTGGGCCCTGTAATCTAACATTAAAAGTGCTTTTTCTCGCTTATCAGTAAACCGATTTCGTTCACCAAAGTACCGTTCGATTTGCAATTAAAATTGCAATCTATTGTATATCTTGTTAAAATTGTGTAAAGTTAATGGTTTTTTTGTTATTTAAATTAAACGATTTCTAACCACCGTCATTTTGAAAATATAGAAGAAAACTAAATGATACTTTAAGAATATTTTTCTCTTTGGCCGATAAATATATGTGCAAAGTTTGGTTTATGTATCTAAAATAGTTCTTGATATATAAAGTTTTTTGTACAAAATAGAAAATGGCGGCTAGCGGCTAAACAAAGGATTTTTCGACATATGTTTATACAAAATCTTTTGTTTATTTTGATGAGTACTATCACCCCTTGAAGTTTGTCCTCGACTTTAATGAACACCCTGTATAGTTGAAACAATCAGGTCCTTCTTTAAACAAATAGCTTTTACTGAAACAAATTTTTTAACATTCAGACAACAGATTTAAAAACTAAAATTCGCAAGGTAAAAGATTAAATAGCACAACTAGAACAGAATGTGAACATTTTAATCGTATTTCTACTCGGGGCTCTCAAGCTGCTTTTAAAGTGCAATTGTGCATTGTAACGGGAAGAATCGTTTTAAATAAATGAATACAGCGAGGCTTCTGTTGACAGTTCATTTAATTGAACAGGAGAATTTTACATCGCCATCAGTGACCCGCGTCACTCGTGTTAGTGGAAATTGAGTTTTCATTCCCCTTGTCTCTTCATAGAGCAGGTAATTAATGAACCTGTTTGTTGGAATTTTATTTTCACGGTGTACGTATCTTATGTTACGACTTTTGACCATTTTAGGACAAAAACGGATATTTCGTTTTTATCATAAAATTCTCCCACTCATACCCTAAAATAATATACAATACTATGTTAGAAAATCTTCTATTGAAAAACAATATACAAACGGTAAGCGCTACAATATAGTAAGCAATGTACATACAGTATGAAAAATTAGCACCGTATTTGTGTCTGTTCTTTTATTTATGCATAAAATAAAAACTAAAAGAGATATCAGCATAACAGTTTGACACAACATTCTTCAAATCGTTTTAAGTAGTGGTCAGTCCATATTGTTTAAAATATATGTTTTATGTTATTTATTTGGTAAAATTCCTTAAAAATATATACAGGTTGCTCATTTAAGTAGAAGAAAACTTTGATGATAATAGTACTTATTAAAATAAACAAAAAATGTTGAATAAACATATGTCAAAAAATCCTTCGTTTAGCCGATAGACGCCATGTTTTAATTTTCACAAAAGTCGTTAGGTATATCTCAAGAACTATTTAAACTACAGAAACCAAACTTTGCACGCATCTTAATTCGCTAATGAAAAAAATATTCCCAGAGTATCATTTAGTTTTTTTTTATTTCCAAAATGGTGGCTTTTAAAAAAATCCTTCAACCTAAATTACAACAAAACAATTATTAGCTTTATAAAATTTTACTAAAAATGTAATTTTGTAATGTAAAGTTAAAGAACGTCTTAAACTGGTGGAATTACTTTAACAACTTATTATCATAAAAAATGTAATATAAATATAACTACCAACAACGTAGTAAATTTTATTCGTAAAATAAAATAGGATAAAAGTTATTTAATTTATAGAAGTAGATATAAGTTTAGCTCAGGAAATATTCATTAATATGTGATTTCAAGGAGGCTTAAACGGTTAAGATTCTTTGGTAAGATTAGAAAAAAAACTAATGTCTAATGGTTTAAAAAACATAATTACGTTGAGTTTACACAAGGGTTTACCCGTAGACCGAAAACGTTAAATGGAGACAGGTGGCATAGAGCTTTTCAGCACATTTCCATCACTGGAATTCCTAGAAATTTTGAATTCCCTTTGAACAAAAGAGAACTTTAAAAAAGTTATAATTACTTGGTTACTCTCAAGTATTCTTATATTGTTCTCCAAAAATTATATTGTCAAAGACGATGATGGATGTACGAGATTTAATAATAAAAATAACAATAGGTTGTGTAGTTTTCATATTTATGTAACGACTTTGGATTTTAAATATACATACATATACTTAAAATACCTTCCATTAATTTACTATCGTACTATAACTTTCTTCATCCAAGACAGATAAAATATTAAACTAATTAATAATAGCGTATAGCTACTGTCAATACGCAAGAACATAATTATGTTAATCTCCCCATTATGTATTTTTATTCATATTTTTACCAACTTCAAAAGATTAGAACATTACACACTGATAATTTAGGAAACTAAAATATTTTAATAACGGTATAGTAGTTCCTTCAAAGGTGATCTCATATTTAAATGAGAGAGAATGAAAAAGAATCTTATAACAATAAACTACTCCCTTATGCAAGATATAATAAAAATGTTGATGAAACTAAATTCACAAGGGACCTGCGTGATTTCGGAGGCAGATCGAGCGAAAAATATAATAACGCAGTGATTCTCTAAGAGATCAGATATTTGGAAGAAAACTTACCCTTTTTTATATTAAAGTTAGATCTTCTTCTTTAGTAAAATCCTTGTTGATCATATTTTCAATAAACTCTAAAACTATTTAAAACAGCTATCAACACTTGAAAGACATTTGTCCACTAATTATTATGCGGGTAGTTTTTCAATTGTAACTGTGGCTCATGAGAAAGCTATTACAATCATAGTTTATGTTCATCGGATTGAACATGCTTTCCCATTTTTTAGCAGTTAGATATTTTACCTTGGCATTATTTATTTCTCTTTCGGGTTTTGAGAATGTTTTTTTACAGAATTGGCAATGTTCAGGGCAATCTCAACCCTTGTAGTAGGCTTAGGTTTTATACATTTTGTCTGTTGAAATTTTAAACCAGTTGCAAATGAATGTAATTTCATCTAAAAGCTTAAATAATTTAAAATTTTGGTTATTCTTCCAATAGGATATTGAGTTTTTATTTTTGTTGATTGGAACAATGACAGCTACATTTTTCCAAAGCCTCTAGCATATTATTTTCATAAAGCACTCATCATAATTTTTTCCCAAATACAATACATTTCTATTTTTTTAATTTCAAAACCATCCAAGGGAGTCACTCGGCCACAGGCGTAAATAAAATGATAGTGTCTCAATATGTTTTAGCAAATGAGACCAGGAATATTTTCATATTTGAAGTTTTTTTAATTGCCCTGTAATGTTATGTCTAGTTAGAATATTATTTATTGTTAGTTTTTGTTCTGTGTTATGAATTTGTTGAGCTAGAAATTTCTTTGTGGAAATAATATATCTCGAATATTTAATCTAAAATTTAAAATTACAGAAAGATTTTTTATCGACAACGAAAACCCACAGTTATTCCGTTAATAATATCTTTAACGGGCTTGAATATTATTTGTCAATTCACAAGGCCATTAAACAGCAAAGCTGTAGAAACAGGAGTTACGATAACGATCGCCAGCTGTAATAAAGCACCGGAAGCACAGGTGACTCAATACCCGGCATAGCCGATGATCAAGTCAGCCTTGCTCTACTTCCGGTCCTCTGGTGTATTTCCGTGGTTAAACCCTGCAAACATTTTACATTTGGTTTTATTTAATCATAAACAATCTTAAACATCATTAAAGGCCTAAATGAATTCAATTGCATGAATGAAAAGATTCAAAATCGTTAAAACAAGTAATTTATTGTAGTAATAGAACTATACCACAGTAATATTTGTTTGTATTTTTTATTCAACAAAACCTTTCCACTTTGGAAATAAGATGAGGATTTTAAGTAAAGTACCCAGTAACCAAGTGTAGCTCAGTAAAAATATATATTTATATGAACGTGTATTGAAATGACAACCCCAACTGTGACTTTCAAAAATTTAATAAATTCACTTCGTTAAAAAGAATGAAAAATATAGAGTTATGTATGAAACAGTGAAATTGTTTAGAACCCTGCTTTAACTTGTAACAAAAATACAGTTCCAGTTCTGGGAAGCAAACTTTTGACCCTTTTATATCTGTCCTCCCGGTTAGTAAAATGAGTCCCACAACCGGGTCAAATTGTCTGGTGTAGGTTCCTTCAATCTGCCTCAGATGTTGGTGCTGATGTAATAAAATACAATGAGTTTCGATGGTATATTAATCTCCTTTTATTTCATACATTTCTTGAATTCTTCCTACATTTTTTTACTAATCTGCTTATTTTTTGCTTTTTTACTATAAACATAATATCTGAAAATGTTTCAAATCTTACGGGAACACATTGTATGACACTTGAACCAATTTCAATATTTATAAGTCAAATTAACTTAACTTAACAACCCGAAACCCAAAATTTGCTTGGTTTTATATATATAGAACATAGGTGTTACACAAAATAAGTTATTTCTATAACATAGAGAAATTTGGCTTTCGGGAGAATAAATGGGGTTTACTTATGTTAGTCAAAAACACACTATCTTTTGATATGGATATTTGTATAACGTTTGACGATAAAATAAAATTTCAAAAATAAAATTACTTATGAATCCAATCCGAGCATATACACGGATTAGCCTGTGAAATTAAAAAGATTTTATACTTGATTGTGAAATTTAATATTTTACAAAAAATATCTTAAAGGGTGAAAAGGGCCAAGGGATTTTCCTAAGCATGAACGGAGGTAATATCCGCTGGGGCCCAGATTAAAGTTACAGTATTTCTGTAGCAAAGGAGTCTGACATTAGAGATTGAAACTGCGTAACATCACTGTCGAAAAACTCTATCTTTTGTTATTCAACTTATTACTATTAGATTGAAAAGTTGTTAATCAGAAAAAAACATACCTCGTTAAACGTGTATAGTCTCATAACTTGAGATTTATTTCATTACTATATTAACTTACATACTCGAATTTGGTACAATTATTTTAAAAATATATAACTATTCATTCAGTAGGAATTTTTTTAACCTTAATAAGCAGCACAAACATTATTACATTTCCCTAAAAATAAATAAGGATGTATTTGAGAATTATTTATATTATATTTTGTAGCTTAGTTTTTACTAATGAATTTAAACAGATTGTGTTTTTTAGAAATATTTAAATTGGACAATAATATTAAGATAAAATTATTTTTTTAATGGTTTGATATATAGTTTTTTACTGTAGTATGGAATACCGGGTATCCCAAAAAGAGGTTTAATCGTTTGGTTTTCCTCATTTAGTCATTTATGCAACGACCATTTATGCAATCTTACACAACTTATAAGATACGTTTTAAAAATACTCTGGTAAAATTTCAGCTCCCTAACCCTTTGCAGGAACAAAGTGGTGACATATAAAAAAACGTTACTTTTAAAACATCAACAATTTCGTTTTAGGCTTTGTTAAATATTTTTATCGTCACATTCAAAGAAATAAGGCCTTTAATGAGGAAAATAAATCATAGCTTCTCCTCTAAGGAAAATTCGCTAAAGAAGAGTAAAAAATTGTCCAAACTGTGACCCATCTACAGCGAGGACACACTGATAACGGCGCTTAATAAATGAATCCTATGCTCTTGCAAGAGATTCTGTAATATTCTGAGAAGTTCTACAATTGATCAGATTAGATTAGATTAGATTATTTGAAATGGCGACCATACCACAAGGTAGGTTTTTTAAGCCTAGTATGAATGAGGATTGAATGTGGCGCGATCTTGTAGTCTTGTTACTGACTAAGGCTGACATGTTCCTTAGACAGGACTGTTAATTAATTGCCCAACAGCCGATGGCAACTAAGGGACCTACAGTTTAACGTGGAATCCGAACCACGGCCTCTGAACTACGAATTGGTCTAATTATGATGATGGTCTTTGCGGATTACGTATAATTCAATAGTGCGGACGTTAATCCACACAACATAACACCACACCCACCGACCATCGCTCACAACTGTCCACAATTCGTGACCTCCAAGTAGCTGGATTACAGGATGACGTCACCATCCCAGTCTTATACTGATCGTTTTAGTTACTCGTCATTGGTTTATAGGTATAAACCTGTTGCTTCAAATAACCCATGAAAAGACGTCATACACAGTTAAATCTGGGGATCGGGTGACAAATTAAAAAAAAATATATCAAACCGATCAATCGAAGAACTCCGGATACCGCAGAATTTTCGTAAAAGCTTACGATTTCTTTGTTAAGTTCTGTTATCAGTGTGTCGCTTGGATAGGTCATAGTTTAAACAATTTTAGACTCTACCTTTAGCTGTTTATTTGCGCTATGCTGTAGTTTCCTCATTGAAACGCTTTATTTCATTAGAATGTGAAGATAAAAAGACTTAACAAAGACTAAAACACACTTTTTAATGTTTTAAAAGTAACATTTTCAATATGCCACCATTTAGCTCCTACAAGGGTTAGGGAGCTGAAATTTTACCTGAGTATTTTATACGTTGTGTAAAATTTCAAGATGGTCGTTGCATAAATAACTAAGTGATAAAAAAACAAACATTTAAACCTCTTTGTGGCACACCCAGAATATTAAATAAATTTTTCCTTAGCTGCATAGACCCAACCAACTTTCGGCAAATTTTTAGAAGAGCCAATGTACGAAAAGATTCATTATATTTTGTCTATGAAATATCTATCAGGAATAATTTCTTCAATAGTTTTCGTTAGTATGTATCGATTCAACCTTTTTATTAAAATAGTAGGAAGAGTAAGATAGTATACTGTATAGTTAGCTGTAATTTAATTTTTCCCCAATATTTTTTTTGGTCAGTGTCTTTCATTTGCAAATTAGAAAATGTAGCCGTAACTTGTAAGTAAAACTTGGTGTATTTTTTGTTATTCAAACTATTTCACCGATATGCTCCTTGCCTACACGTGTCTTTTCTGGTATTTTTAATCTGTATACCCTAGCTAGACGATTAAAAAGCCGAGAAAAATACTCTATCGTTTTAACAACAGAGATTACAAAAGGTTCGTAATGGTACTGTGAAATGACAGATTATTATATGTTATATTAGTCAGTTTAATCTAAGGAAGTCGGTTTGTAAGGGAGTTGCATCTTCTTTCATTTTCCTAACCACAAAGATTTAGTACTCTTCGTTGGACGTATCAAACACAAATTTTTTTCCAGACCAATGAGTTTTTCAACGTTTTTATCTAGAAGGATCAATACATAAGTTTTATTACTACAACACCAAACTTTAATTTAACAGGGTTTTTTGTCTTTTTGGGGCTCCTAAGTAATTAATTACTAGGTAAGAAGTTAAATTGATGTCCTGAGTTCGTTATTTAATAAAAAATATAAAATCTTTCATTAGAAGTGGTAAAAATTGAACTTTACTCGGTAAAACTTACACTTAACTGATACAGAGTATCTTTGAGTCTTTGTGCCGAATGGACGTGTTTTGTTTCTTGTGTGAGAAATTTTCAGTGAATGGTATTGTTTGTTGACTGCTTTAAACTTTTTTGTTTTCAGCTTTGTACAAGCTGATCCCACATATAATACACACATGTTTTAGGTACTAGCTTGACTGAGGATAAGTTCAGAATCCAGACTCCAAAATGTCATGAAACTTTGTTTTAGTTAAAATCGTGATGGAAAATGTCCGTGATCTAAATATCATAAATCCACCATCACCAAAGATTAATTTTAAACAAAGGACACATCTGATAGTTTTGACGTAGCAGTTTATAAGGCTCCGTCAATAGAAGCTAAACAAACGCTACTTCAAATTAACGTCTGTTTGAACTGTGTACCTTCTCTGAGATGAGTAATGCATCTAGCCTGTGTCAGGTCTGATACCGTTCCATGTTTGAAATGCTCAATCAACTCTGTTAACATCTACTATGATTTACCTTAAACACTATTGTACAGACATACGCCTTAATAAAATAAGGTAACGACTTCTCCAAAGTCCAATAATTACAATATTAATTGTTCTAAAATTTACTGAACATATATTATATATATCAACATAAACAATATAGCTGTCAAACTAAAAGAATTTTTTTCAATCATTATTCTTTTCATAAAAAAACTAATTATAATAGATGAATATTTCCTTATTTATTTATATAATATTACAATTCTTAAATTTATATTTTGAATTTTTTGCTTCAACGCATTGAGTCATAAAACTCATATAAAATCCAGACGAATAATAGATAAGAATTACATTTAAATTTTGAGCTTTGAATTTTGAATTTTGAATTTATGAAATTCTGAATCTAGTCAGAATCGTTTGAAATTTGTTACTAGCACTTAACATCGATTATTAATAGATTTTTACAATATACTGAATCTAAATTATGGGTATTTTACAGGTTTTTACGTTTAAAACAATTAATTTAAATAATGTATGATAATTTCACTTTTCCATAAATATTCAATATTTGACCAAACTCAAAACGCTGCTGCAAAGAGGCGATATTTGTTTTAATTAATCAAACAAATAAATGTTTTCAATTAATGAAAGGTTATGTTTGTACTATAAGCATGCAGTTACCAAATATTGTTTTTAATGATTGAAATTCACGCAGAATATTTTACCATACGTAAGCTTTTCATTTGAAAGATACATTATATAATAAGCGTGGTTTAATGAATGCAAATATATAATCATCCTAATCAAATAGTATTTCAGAAAACATAAATTAATGCGCTCTCAACGAAGGAGTGTTATGAGTAGTAGTAGAAGGATCTATGTCGAAAATTATCAAACTCTCTTAAATTATTAAATACTCATAAGCTTTGTTTTCTTTTATTTTGTTGGCATAAAACTCTTTTCGACTGCTTTAGTAGCAATGGAAGGGAGTTATCTTAAATTGGATCGCACCAGCTCTTAAAGAATGGTCCATTAATGTCTGAAGTGAATTTAGTCGGATTCTTTTCCCATTAGATGGAATGATATTGTATTTTAGCCCAAGTATACGAGAGAAAAATAAGTTTGTATCAGGCACAAAGAGAAAAGGCAGTTATCTTTAAACTAGAGACCGAATGATGGAGATTATGTCAATCTGACCGTTAAATCATTATTAGACGCACATTTCTTCTATGACATGTACTGAAAATATTTTTCCTTCACTTCAATTTTTTTATACAGGGTGTTTCAGAATTCCCTACCAATAGTCTAGGACATTGTTCCTGGGTAAGAAACATATATAAATACCATATTTAAATTGTCCGGAAGTCCTTAGTTACTCACACAGCCTCCATTTTGTTTTTTCACTTATAATATTTTTTCTGAATAATGGTTAAACGTACGGAATTGAAACTTTGCACAAACATTTATGGCTAATAGACAAAGCCACAAAAAAATTATGACAATTTCTCAAATTCATAAAACAAAATGGCGGCCATTTAAAATTTTGTTTCTCAAATAACTCGTGAACCGTTGATTTAAAAGAAAATTTACAAGAATAACTTTTTTTAGGTAATGTAATTACAAATCTATTGACATCAAATTGTTTTAAATTAGACAAATATTAACTGAGATATGGTAGCTTTAGTGATAGGTGACCGCTAGAGCTTAGTTGCAGTGCATTTCAAGGAATGTGAATAAAGTCTGCAAAAACAATTTTAATGGCAGTAAGCAGGCGGAGACTGTTGCATTGTTGTCAATCGATTTGTAATTTTATTACCTAAAAAAAGTTATTATTGTAAATTTTCTGTTAAATCAACGGTTCACGAGTTATTTGAGAAACAAAATTTTAAATGGCCGCCATTTTGTTTTATGAATTTGAGAAATTGTCATAATTTTTTTGTAGCTTTGTCTGTTTGCCATAAATGTTTGTGCAAAGTTTCAATTCCGTACGTTTAACCATTATTCAGAAAAAATGTTATAAGTGAAAAAAACAAAATGGAGGCTGTGTGAGTAACTAAGGACTTCCGGACAATTTAAATATGATACTTAGATATGTTTCTTACCCAGGAACAATGCCCTAAAGTATTGGTAGGGAATTCTGAAACACCCTGTATACATCATATGTTAAATGTATCGTTTTATATTACTTTAAATGTTTTAAGTTTTACATTGTTTTGGAGTTTTATTATTACTTTCTCCTATTTTACATAGTGTATGAAGAAAGTATTGTTTTCGTCAAAATTTTTGGATTGACATCACTTCCTCATATTTTGGGACGTGATGTCTGTCTGTGTGTTTTCAAGCGTGTGTGCGTGTGTGTGCGCGCGTGTGTGTGTGTGTGTGTGTGTGTGTGTGTCTGGAAGGCCACTGCCTTCCTCGTTGGTCCGTTTAGATTACGTCCAACTTTCTCCGGCACAATACAACAATTTTGCTTAAATTTAATAGGTTATTGTGCATAGAGCTCCAAATAATATGACACCACTTGCATGTCTGTAAACATTTCATTTCAAAACATTATAGATTTGAAATGTAAGCTAATGTATTTTATATTTTTCGCAAAAAAAGTCAAGGTAAAATATAATTTGACTACCAACATTGGAACCAGCTTAAAAACAAAAAAAATCAGTATTTTTAATTATTTTTCTACGACTAATTATTAGTACACTATTACAGTTCCAGAGAAAAGTTAAATTTACTGTCAATGATTAACGCAGTACGTTGTCTGAGAGCGCCCAATGTTATTCTTACGGAGTATATTAAAAACTAATTTCTTCGTTATTTCCTAATTTCCTAACCATTTTCTATGAAACTTGGTATACAGCGTAAAGTTACATCACCCAAAAAAACTCATTCAAAACATTTTGGTATTACCGGTGAATGGGTTCACCCTCCCATTAAATTCTAACCATTAATTTTAATTTGTTTCTCTCGTAGCTATTTTCTTAAATTGGATTTGGATTTTTTTAACAATAAATTATTAAATGATATTTAGATAGAATTTTAGAATATGACAGTTTTATCCCTTATTGTTGTTTATAAATTTACTTTTAAGGGAGAAAGTATGTCTCATTCCACTGATGCCGTTTATCCTTTTTTCATTATTACACCCTTACTTACTAACTTACTCCCAGGGCCATCTATATCTAAGTTGACATTTGGCCGCACCAACAAACTGTCTCCACGTAGTTCGTTCCTCAGCATCTCTTTCTGTCGCTCCAAGTCTCTCCATCTCAGGCTTAACCTGTTGCCACCATCTCTGTCTGGGTCTCCCACGGGGTCCTCTTCCTAGAGGGTAGGTGTTGAAACTTTTTTCAGTTGGACTCTTTTCCTCTTCTGAGTATGTACCCGGCCCATTGTAATCTCCTACATTTTATTTCACTTACAATGTCTGGTTTATTGTAGAGGTCTCTGATTTCCTCATTATGTTTCCTCCTCCATTCTCCCTGCTCGTATGTGGGCTCATATATCTTTCGCAGCACTTTATTTTCAAACACTAGGAGCTTTTGTTCTTCTTTCTTGGTCATTTTCCACGGTATCTTTTTTACTACCCTTATTACAATTTGCATCATACGTTTCAAGGAATACGAATGGATCCTCCCAAGTCTGATATGTGCCACCACATTACAAATCAAACTACCTTGAAAACCCGATTGGCATCACCGTTATTCGAACCTGTAACTTCAGAATATGAGCCTATTTTACTATGAACTGAGCCACCGATACCCTACAAGTGTTTATCAGCTAGACTTTATATTGAACTAGTAATGTTCTTATTACAAAATTAGTAGGTGTTTGATGGTCCTTGTATGCATATATTGTTTTACTAAATAGTTTATAAAGTTGTTGGGAGTGGCAATAGTTTTAATGCGCGGAAAACAGTTTGTAACTTAAAATTATACTTATTGTAAATACGTTAGAATGGTTACATTTTACTCTGATAAATTAGTAAAACTCAAAAACATCATTATGGAAAAATGAGAGCGAACATATATTTAAGTGATAGGAGAATGAAAGAAAATGTAAAATAACCTAGGGTCAGAGAAAAAACGCAAATGGAGGGAAAGATACACTGATAATAAAGAATAATAAAGAAGACGAAGGTAAAATATGCTTTACAAGATAGAAAATAAACCGAAGGTAATAAACCCATATTCTGTGGGACGAGAGATGTACGCTGCAGTGATGTTGTTTATTTGAAAATGTTGATCGAATTACAGAATATCCAATTCACAAGCTTGCTGAAAAGCTTTGGTTTACAATCCTCTGTATGTAAATATTCTAGAAAACTTGTAACTTGTTTCAAATATTGCTCTAGGCTAGAAGATTGCTATACAACATGCAACATTGAGAAGCTTTGTCACAAGGCAGTCCATGAATAATGGATTGCTTAATGTTCACGCTTGAATTTAGCAAAAGCCTTTGAAAGCCCAATGAATTCTGTCCATAGGAATATACGAGCACTTTACTTTGTATTATTTACCATATGCAATATGCTATGCATGTGTTTATCCAAACATTAGATTACTTTGAAAGTTATTGCATGATTTTATATTTTTTATTTATAAACTATTTTATATTTGTTCCTCATCACAAGTACTTAGATTCTGTATTGCATAAGTGTAGGTTCGAACATAATTAGATTCGTTAAATAAATGAAAAATAAGTGAATATAAACGGTTTTATCCCTAAATTTAAAATTGTAAATTTGAGAAAAATAGTTTTAATTTTTCAACTTTTCCTTAGTAGAATATGTCCCGGTATATCATGTGTATATGTATCATGACTGACGCAGACATCTATTATATAAACACTCTATGAATAGTAAAATGCGTAAAGCCTACTGTTTTTAAAAGTCTGCATCAGTGGTAGCCATCTTGGATTTTAGTCCTGTAAATTCTAGCGCCTATATCTCCTTGACCTATTGTCATAAATTAACAGGAGAGGTGTCAAATTAAAAGTATTACAGTCCTCCAGGGCACCACCTTACAGAACTTCTTATTTTCGCTCACAATAAAAAAATAATGATTTATTTTGTAAAATATTCCTGGATTTTTGTTTTTATATCAAGTTAAATTTTTGAACATAATGAACATATTGAAAAGGTCATGCCCTTGAGCCACATCTCATCAATGTACTTCCAAAGTTTTTCATTAATACTTGAATAATTAACGCCACTACACACGCCAAAGTGAAGGTATGTTCCGCCAAAATTTAACATTGCCCTTACGGGACTGAATTTGAAGATGCCTACCACTGATGCAGACTCTTAATTTTGTAGCCTCAACTGCCCATAACCATAGGCTACGGCCTGTGCGGTGGATTTGACGACTGTGAGGTACTGTCTGTAGTGACATTAGTCACATAGGCTAACCAGAGTTGACTGTTCATAATCTGACAGGAGTCGCCGGTGACTGGGGTCGATCCAGCATCCTTAGTCTTCCTGGACCAAAATGTCGCTCCTAACCTACCGTGCTGATAAATTTTCATTTCTATATTTAAATTATATAAGCTGAATTTCGTATAAATTTGGTTATTTATTTGAAATCGATAAAAAGGTTGCTTCAATGACAATTAATCATGTACTTTGAAAATAATATTTAATTAAAATATCTTCCTAATGTTGTTTGATGGATGGATTTGACAGATCAAAGAACCAAAGACACAAAGGATTGCAGTGACATAAGACCAATAAAGTGGGATTTATTTTCAATAAAATCTTAATTCAAACGTAGGAGTGAAAGAGGATTCTTTCACACAAACAAGGACGGGTCCAAGAGAAGGCTTTGTGATCTTCCCGGCGCGTCCAGTCGCAGGAATCCGAATCGTTCATTTCCACGACAAGCTTTACAAAAGATTCTTTTAAATCAGTCTTCTTACTACGACTGTAATGAAGTTATAGCTACAAAATTCAGCGAATATTAAAAATACAGTATTACGTTTACGGGATCGATAGTGTTCAATGTTAACTTAGTTTTAGAAGTATCGTTTCAGTGTACTAAATAAAAATTATAGAATAATAAAATAAAATGATAAATTATAAAATATAAAAATGAAATACACAACCATTTTCTTTTTCTATCCCAAATCTATAACGGATGTTTAACATATTAAATAGAATATGACCTAAATACTATTTTTGGGTGTTGTGAGAATCGTCAGTTTTAGTTTTTTTAATCGATTATTTAGTTTTTTTATACAATTTTAATCTAGAAATAATAGTAAACAGGTTAATTATATTGGAATATGTTTAGTAAAAAATCTATTAAAATTATCAATACAATATTCATTTAGAATATGTACCATTCATGTGCAGAAACTCAGAGGTAACGACCTTGTCCAAGGTTGCTGAATCAAAACCAGTACCGGCGACTCCTGCCAGATCTCGAGCGGTCACAACAGCGATCAGTAACAGTAGTTCCATTAGGCAGTGCCGTCACAAATCCAAACGCAATATCAATACTTAACTCATATTGCCTGAGAGATATTGCAGGCGTAATAGAGCTCACTAATGTAATTGAAGGCCAAATATTCAGGTAAAATCCCAAGTAATTCGTTGTCGCTAGTAACCAATATTTTCCTTACTGGTTGTGAATAATAATTTGGTGAATTGCTCAGTGGCAAAATACGCATAAAATAAAAATCAACCATTCTAATCTGGACCCATTTACTATTGACTATTGGCTATTGGGCTATTGGTATTGGACTATTTAACAAAACGTGGACGTTTGATTTTAACAAGACCAGGGTTTGGACCGTTCCCAACAAAAACACCAAAAAATGATATTTGTCTAGATAATACAAACATTGTAATACATAATTTTAAAGTTTTCCCTCGTATACGACAAATTATTACTACAGATGCTGTTGCTATAAGATGTTGAAACACGAGAAAATCCATCAAATAAAGTAGCATACTTAATATGAAATTAATAAACAAACCTTTTTGGATAAGAGAGCAAATTATTTATTTAGATCCATAGATTTGCGTTATCGGTAATGAACGGCAAGACAGGTGACTGCAGGATGGCGGTAACAGGTTGTCATGGCAACCACACGTGGTGACGTCATAGTGTTGCACGAACACATCCTTGCATCGTAGCAGTGTATACTGTATGTGTCGTTGACCATGCCTGATAATAAAGTACAGTGCAGTGTTGGAAAATAAACGAACTACCATTGCGATGAAAATCTTCATTTGAATACTGCACGTAAATAGTTCTTGTAGTGTTTCATAAAACTGTTTATTTGACATTTCTTACAAATTATTTTATCCTAATAATTTGTATTTTATATTTTTACATAGTTTAATATATATTTTATCTATTTTTGTGAGATTTTGTGAAATTCGAGTAAGACATAAAGCCATTAGAGATCAAATTAAAATCGAATCTGTTATTCCTTAGTAAATATTTTTATGCTTTAATGATAGGTCGTCTAATACACGTCATTTGAAAAACGTTTGGTTTATAAAAGACATTTATTGTTGAATGAAATAAACTAGCCATAATGCCATACTAGCCATACTTTATAATTAAATTAAACGTAACAAACGATATACAATAAAATTATTGTTTAACAGTAACAGCAAACTTCTATAAATCACCCATTTCCAACACATAAGGATTTAGTTTCCTTTGAAAAATAAAATCATGGATATGTATACAAAGAATGTTTTCAGCTTCTCTAAGCAATTTTTATTTTGACCATATGACGTCACTTCCGTTTCAAATGTTGGTCTGATTGATTCCCAAAGCCTCCCTAGAGCTAAGACATGTCCATGTAAAAAAAGTGCAGTTGTTATAATATAATAATGATTTACCACAAAGGTCGAATCCGGACTCGATTGAAATTTTTTCACTTATGAACTAGATGAGTTATGCTTTTTACAGCAGATTTGACTGATCCTTATTAAAACGTTTAGAAATGCTAAAGGACATAAAATAAGAAATAAATAATTGATCATATAAATAAAATTAAACTTTTTCGGAACTAAAAGTATGGCAGCTTTATATATACACAAATATTTAGTAACTATTATTTTGACACCAATTAAAAATTCATATTAAGTTTTTTTATTATTTTAACTCAATTTCTCTGAAACCGGAAGAACATCATAGCCATCCCTTTGTCTACATTTGGTTCCTTTGAAAAATAATATCCTTCTGCAAAAGAAAAGGATTGTTCAAGATAATCGTCTTAATAAACACAGACTTTTTCTCTTATAACATCTAACAATATTGGTTATGCTAGTAATAATGGTGGTGGTGTAGGTAGTTACCAAACTTAAGTTATTCTTTTAGCTAAGTACTATAATTCATAACTAATAAACTGTGAATCTGAATATCGTGATGTGTTATAATTTCAATGAATATTTGTTTTTAATTTTTATAAGTATCTTAATTATTGGAATCTATTTTCATCAAGCTATTGAATACTAAGTTAATCCGCAAAAGAGACCAGTTCGTAATTCAGAAACAGAGGTTCGGAGTCCTCGTTAGACTGTAAGTCTCTTAGATATGCCGTTGACTGTTGGGCTATTAAATAACAGTCCTGTGTAAGGAACATGTCAGCCTTAGTCAGTAACAAGACTAAAAGATCGCCCCACAATCATCTTACACTCATCTCTCATTCATACTTGACACACCTGGTCCTGGACATGTTGCTATTTCATTAACTAACTATATCTCAGTAGTAAATTAACTGTTCTAATATTATTTTTGTTATTTATATACTGACATATTTTGAGTTATGTTATTTTTTATTTAAAAATTTGCATTTTTAAGCAGTTATTCGTGAATAAAAAAAACATTATAAGACTATGAATAAATACACTTTATTGTTTCATCACAATTTTAAGCCACCTCAGACCCCTCGAACTGAAAATAACCACGAAGATTTTCCGCCCGGGCCGGTAAATCACTACTTTCAAATATCGGTCAATGGGAACGGGTAGTTTGGGGGTGTTTTGTACCCCAAAATGGGGTTTTTTGCGTTTTTCACATGTAATTTTTAAAAATTTCTAATTTTATATTTCACCATTGGAATCAGCTTAAAAGGCTACACAATTAAGTTCCTTAAAGTTTTTCTCCATCTCCAACGGTTACCGAGATATTAAAAAATCTAAACACAGTACGTTGTATTGTGGGGCTCCAATGTTAATCTTATGGAGGATAGGGAAAAATTAATATTTCCCATATTAATCAATATTTTTGGATAAAACTTGATATTTAGCTTCATGTGGTTGAGATCTATCCATTTATACTTAAAAATCATAGTTTATGTGTTTATCATGGCAGCAAACCTGCATACTCTTTTCTCATATTAATCATATGGGGAATAGGCAAACTCCTTTATTTATGGACAGAGTTGATGAAAGTTGGTATAAATGTTAAGATAAAAACTATTTATGGTAGAAATGACTACTTTCAGGGTTCCTCACAGCAGCTAACCTGCGCACTTTTTTCCATGTTAATCTCTCTATGGAGAATAGGCAAATAAGTCTCATGTTTATGGACAGATTTTTAAAAAACTTGGCATATATTATTATTATTATATTATTGATTTGGAAATTCGCTGAGTACGCAGATCTGCTGCGACGGGGGTATTTAAACCGTGATAACTAATCAATGCAAAGGTGATATAAAAGAATAATATGATAACAAAGTAGAAAGTATGAGTTACAGGGTCGGGGAAGATTGTTAAGCAAGGACTCTCACAAAGTGGAAGCATCTCGTAGGAAATTGAGTTTGCCTCGTAATAGGACGGTAGATCCTAATAAGGTCCAATCTCTAGATTATTCACTGCATCTCAAGGCGCTAATACTTTACTAACATACCTCCTTGGGGCGTTCTATGTGAACACATAGCAAGTTTTAATAGACAGATGGAAACTGCACGTAGATTACTTAATCTAGTACATATAGCTTAATAATTACATACCTGGAAGCAGCTTTGCCATAAATAAGCATTTTTATATAAATTAATATAAAAAAATTAAAACACATTTATTAGTCAATGAAAACATTTATGTGGATTAAATATAATCTTAGATAAAAATGTTATTTAGTATTGAGGTGTTTTTAACGTCTTTTAGCCAAAGTATTTACTGTTTTATATTATTTATTATGGATAAACTGATATGACAACGGTGAGAATGAAAAGCAAAAAACTTAATTTCATCAAAAATTTTTGTACAGGGTCAGCATACACAATACTTTTTCTATAAAACACGGAAATAAATATTTTTATTTGCTTTTATTTGAATATGTTATTTATTTTTAAAAATTGTTTAGTCATAAATTTTATTTATTTAATTATAAAATAAATATTAATGCATAATTATATTGTTTAGATTAATCAAGAATGAAACTAATAAATTGTTTTTTGGGTATTGTTTAACATTTTATTCTATAAGCGTAATGTTAAATTTTTAGATTTAAAATATTTAATAAAACAGATTTTCCTTAATAGATCTAGAACTTTATTCTATAAATTATTATTTAAATTTACTAAAAACCTCTCCGTTTTTGAATTAGCAATATAATATACAAACTGCTTATTATAGTTTATAAGCTCATTGCATGTAGCAAAGCTCCATAACGCATTGTTGTATAGTATTTAGATAATTTTTTTAATTTGCTTTATGGGGTTAGCCGTTATATTCGAGCGTAGATTATTAATTTACTAATACTTTTAAATTAAAATTAATTTATTGGCCTGAATTTTTTTACATTTATTATTATGTAAATGCTTACTTTAGAAATACGAAGCCCTATTTGGATCGGCTTCATTGAAGTTTTAACTGTATAAGTAGTCTCTTAACGGGTCAGATACTATGGGATTATCCTTGATAATGTAAAAACAGTGTCAGGCTGTTCCCTTGAAGAAGAGGGGGAGTTTTAGTGGGTGTGAGCCCCACACTCCCGGTAGCTGCCGACGTGCGGTAAGCATTTAAACACCCTCAAAAAAGCCTTATAAATATACATACAATTTCCTGGAAACGATTTATAAATCAAAATTATTTCGTCAGCTAGAGAGAATAAGGAAATTTTACATTTCCCTAAACAATCATTTAAACAAGAGGTTAGTTTCATAATGATATTGTTTTCCGGATCACGTCAGTAGAATAAGATAATTGGTTAAATACATTCTTGTCGTTTCGTGATCTAAACGTCGTCTTAGTGGATAATGGGCGTTTTGAAGAGGGTTTCAAATAATTCGTTTGACTGGAAAATATGTTTTTCATTTAATAAAACGTTAAAGAATAAAAAATAGCTCTAACATTTATTAAATGAAAAAATTGAAACCCTCTACTTTTGAAAAAAATCGACAGCGATTCAAGGTAGCACTAGGACGAAGTCCATCTGATAGGACGCATCCAGCTTAAGACGCGTCTTTATATGAGCGGTGTACATACCAGTCTGTTCCCGTCATTAATTAATTGTAGGACAACATTTTCCTGTTTTTGTGTATTTTTGTGGATGTTCTATATTTTATTTATGACGTGAATACTGTTATGTGTCAAAAACAAGTTTTAAGGACTTGACAATGACACTGTTATTTTATTCAAGTTCAAGAGTTTGGATGATATTTTGAGTTAAATGTAACATATCAAAACTAAATCCGTCAATGGGAATGTTAATACTCTCTGTATTTTGTGACGGTTCAACACTGGACCCAGTTGCCTTTGCTCATTGACCTATAACTTATAACTTTTGTCAGCTCCAAAGCTACAAGTCATTGAATCCATAACGCTAAATAAAACCTCACCCATATTTACCTTAAGGGGAACCGAATCAACTATAACTTTTTTTCAACTTTGAGTTTTAGATGCAATGAATGATTTGGTTTTGAGTAGCGCTACAATCATTCCTGTGAGCGGTTCGGGCAATGAATCAGTGGAAATTTTGGGGATCCCTGTGTAAATGTTTCTTTGTTCGTTTTTCGTAATTTATAAGTATATGTCGTGTCTATGTAAAAGTTTAAAAAATATATATATCTTGACGAACACCGACGGTGAAGAATTCTGTTGTGTCATGTGATACCTGTTTAGTAGGCTGATGATGGTCTGTTAAAAGACCAAAACCGGTTCCTGTGAGGAATATATAACTGACACCTTAAAGGAAATTGCCATTCATTTGGTAAGTGATTATATAATTATCAAGGTGTCTAGGCTTTCAAAATAATAAAAATAATATATCTAGGCTCTAGAAGGGGGTAGCAATTTGGAGGACGCGAAATTGTTATTGAAGTGGCTATAAGGTTATGAGATCGGCTATTTAGAGGAACTGAAAACATTCCCTTCAATATATCCATAGTCCCACAGGCAAGTAAATACTGTACATTTTTTAACTACTAACCTTTACATCCCTACCCCTACCGTCACATTGGAAATTTACCCTAAATTTACAGATTGCTTCATATGCCATATCAAAGTTGTTAATAAAAATATAGAATCATTGATATTGTACTACACAGGTTATTAGATACATATTGAAAATGTGTACAGACGGTATACTTGTAATAACTTAATTACAAGCAGCTTCAGTCTCAAAAAACTCAATCTGTTATTACAAAGTTATATTTATCTGGATGAAGAAAACACTTTTAAGCCAACCAGTATTTGTAACTGGAATTTAATTGTATAAATTTGTACATATATCTTTAAAATAGGATAGCTTTTTACTATGGTTAGTCTATTCATAAAAAATATTTCGTGCAATTATAAAATAAAAATACTTAATCAATTAAAATATTTTACACTCATAGCTAAAACTTATTAAAACAAAATATCAACGTAAAAGATTTTCAGTGGTTTTACAAAATGATTGTTCGGCATGGTTTATACCCGTACACTTGCTTTCACCCCATCCATTCTGGAACTAAAGTGCCGCCATTTATCATTGTCCAATGCAGCGGATATAAGAAAGCTTTCCGAGACTTTGTTAATGAGCTGCGTTATAATTAAATTTTATAATAACCTACTTTCTCCACACTTAAGTATAAGGAGAAATTTTTTTTCGTAAAACTTTACAAATTTTAAGTTTTAAGTTTTAGGCTGGTATGTCGACGTGGCCTATAATCCAGCAACTTGGAGGTCACGGATTGTGGATATTTATGAGTGGTGGTAAGAGGATAAGATATTCTCTGTCATATTTTTGTGTGGATTAACGTGCGCGCTATCAAACACTACGTTCATACGAAATTCCTCATGGACAAATTCATGATTAGACTAGTTCGATCTAATTTGGAATGCACACGCCATTGTTATTTGGCATATCTACACCATGTTAAGTCTTTTTTTTATTTTTGTAAGGATATTTCAACCCTAAAACCACTTAACAACGCAAAAAATTTTATTTATCCAAAATTGTTATTAAACTTGTATGGTTTGTAGTTCTAACGGTTCCAAAGAATGTGACATGGCCCATATTTCTGTGAAAATTACGGTTCGAATGTTATGAGTTTTTAAATTTTAAAACTTTTTTTTATTTTCTTACCAAACATATTTTTTTAATAATTTGACATTCACCATTAAAAATCAGATCAATAAGCTTAACATATTAGCATTTCTAGCACATTCAACGACAAATCAAACACAGTACGTAGTTTGAAAGCGTCCAATGTTATACTAATGTAAAATATTGAAATAATTACTTCCTTATTTCTCAACAACTGAAAATTGATGTGCTGCAAGAGGTCACATAACTGATAAAATCATGTAAAATAGTTTTTTTCAATCGCTTGTATGTCCCACAATTTTAAAATTGTTTAACTCTAACTCTGAAACAAATTTATGGTAATTTTTGTAACTCTATATTATGTATGTTATCTTAATAAGTCTGTATTTTATGATCGCTTCATAAATAATTTTACGTTGAGAGGTATGTTTCATAAAAGTTATTTAAGGAAAAGGGAACAGAAATGGGAAAGCAAAGATATCCTGTACGGAAATATTTACTGTTAATTTTATGCCTGTACTTCCTCTTGGACACCTTACCGGAAAACCTAGAAAGATCACCTAAGGAGGTGGACATCTCCATTTGCACAAAGAGTGACATTTATTCCAACGACCCTTACTTTGACATTAGAGCCACAATTGTGTGTGGAGACAGAAGGTAAGAGTAGTACTAATTATTTTTCTGTTCATTCAGCGAGAATAAAATATTATATCCATAATCTACCTTCTCCACGCGTGCCAGAATTGAGGTCTCTGAATACACACTCGTTGAAGCTATATATTTTTTTATCCAAGGCTCATCATGGATGCCTTGGCACGGGTAAAAAAATTCTACTCGGCTAGAAACTGGCTAAAACGACTATATTTTGGAATAAAGTAGAACCCATGAACTATGCTTTAGAATAAAACGGATTTCTTAGAGAAACTTTCTGTACTTACTAAGCACCAGGATAATGTTGTGGATGAAAATACCTGAAAAAAACGTTTTATTAGTATTGTGTTTTCCATTTTATAAGATGAATAAAAAAGAAGTCCCATCTATTAAATCTGATGTCCTTCCTCTTTCGCCGTGTTCCTCGCCTCTGCCACCCTCGTCTTGAACACAATAACCCATCCATCACCTTTTGTGCTACTTATCTCAAGGCAAGAATAAATTGTCATCACTTCATTTATTTGCTGACAGTGGTTATTTAGATTCATTTTGAGGTTCGTTACGATTTACAATTGATTTTGACTCTTTGAATAACGAACGCCCCATTTAAAATTAAATATACTGAAGTCCTCCAATGTTCCAAATACGTTTGGAATACAATTTTTATTTTCTGTAAGTATTTTGTTATTTAAATAGGAATATTATAACATAAAATAATGTGCTAAAACCACGAACAGCTAATCCAGCACATAGATCCTAAGTTATAACTAATTAACTGACAATCATTATGTAATCTCTTCATACAAATAACTTTGTTATAGGGTAAGCCGTAACTATTAATTAAAAATAACCCTCAAAACCAGTTCTTTGACTGCAGGTTTACTTGAAATGGTTCACCTAACGGTAAAAGCTACTTACACTATATTTTCAACTAATTAATCTTTTAACACCATTTTTTCATTATTTTCTTTTATTAACTATTGTGAATAACATGTCATGTGAAATTTCATTCGCTATCGAATAAAATAAAACATTACGAAATTCGTCCAATAAACAACGATGATTCAGTTGTCTTACCAGTATAGGCTCTAAGTATATTAGTAGTGTAAGTAGTATTACGATCGTCACTCCGCTTAGTAGAGAAACTATTGCTGCAGCTAAAAACGTAGTACTCGTATACACACAATACTGGTAAAAGTACTAAATCTTTAATATTGGCCAATTTTCTCATTTTGGTTTCATTGGAGGGGGGATTAGATTTGACATAACTGTTTTCCATTACCTATAAAAAATCAATCTTTATTTAAGTTATTTCAATGGGTTTTTTATAAACTAATAAATAGTTTAAGTACCCTACTGTCAATGTGATCCTTGTAGTATTTGTAGACTACTGTAGTATCAATTCATAAATGATATCATCATCAGGTTCAAGGGTTTACTTAATTTGGTATCACAAATTCGTCAATGTTTTATAGGAGTTGAAACTGCAGTAGCCTACAAAGACTACAAAGGTTCGCTTGGACAGTAAGCTACTTAAACAATTTATTCGTTCATTGAAAAAGCGATTCAGTGGCTGATAAAATGAAAACAATTGAAATTACCACAATTTTAAAATAAAAAACTAAATAACGTTTTTTATAAAGTGGGTCTTTACTATTTAAAGACACGTGGCAAGTTTCAATGTAATTAATTTAAAAATTTTCGAGATATTTAATATTTTGTAAAAAATACAAAATGGTGGATATGGGATGGTTACCATAATATGATCACTATCCACATCCTCCAGACATTGCCAGCACTGAGGTTACTGAATTATACACGACATACGTTGAAGTTATTTTTTTAGGGTTGTCTGAGGTAGAATTGACTAAATAGAGTATTTATCCATAAACAACACGAACACATGTGGATATGGATATGGTTTAACACCATAGATATGGAAATGGTGGAATAATAAATGGATAAGTATACATTTTAGGACGTACCTCACAGGAAATATCTGCTTATTTTGACCCAACAAACTGCATCATGAAGTTTAGTGACAGAACAAACAAGCAATATGTATAATTGATTTTGGTAGTCGTCAGTTTTGTTTGTCTTAATGGATAAGCATCATGCTTCGTGATGATTCCCTGGTACATGGTAAACAATTGTTGTGATTATACACCTAATCACCATTTATTACAAAATAATTATTTAAAGATTTAACTTAAAAATCTATGGATTATTAAGAAGTTTTGGACAGTTTCCATTCAAAACTATTAACAAATTTACTCGCTTATAATAATCAGACAATTAATCAATTCAAAAAAGAAATAACGTTCACTTAGTAGCCCTCTGTAATGAAATTTCGTCTTTTTAGTATTTCAGCTGACATACAATATGTGTCAGCATTGGATAACGTACGCATAAAAACGACAGGTATATTGAATGGTGAACTGAAAATATAATTTCTGTAGCTGAACGCAACTAACATAATCATTACAATTTCCTACAAATTCTTTATCTCTAATGACCGACTGCATACATTTTTTTCATTATTTTTTTAAATTTTAATAAATGGAAAACTATTTTCAAAACCTTTTGTACTTTTCCATTATCTGTAACTTAAATGGAAAACTTCAGCACTTAATTTCTCTCCGACCGATTTATTACGTGAACCGGAAAGAGGAGTTTCACCAACTCCTGTTTTTATTGTTGTAGGATTTGTAGTGTTTTGGGGCAATTTTTTCGCTTTTTCCTTGCGAGAGATGCGGTCGCTCCATAATGACCTACATTCGTACATGTCAAATAGCTTTACGATTAATCTTTGAATTGGTTTGTTTACATACGTAAAAATATAAGTGTAAAATTTAGGAGTAAACGTTCTAGTAAGTGTTAAATAATTATTTTAGGTACCAATCAATAACTTTCTCCAGTCAAGAATCAAGAACTTTATTTGCCATTAAATACAATGTTACAACATTTTAAGTACAATAGGCATAGGCAATAGTCAATATAGGCAGTTTAATATTTAGTCTTAAAAATCACTAAGATCAATTTTTACAAATTCATTTTTCATTCACAAATAGGTAAATTTAAATGTAATTGTCATGGTTTAAATATTCGACTATACAATAAAATGCAGTTTGTGTAATCCCATTTGATACAAGAGTTTAAATTTATTAAGAGGCAGATTTCTTACATCTAATGGTAAATAGTAGCTTGTTAAAGATAATAAATTCCTGATAGTGATGACTTTTACAAAGACTTATGTAAACGGATACAAGGAGTGGTCAGGTTGTATTTAATTCTGGTATTATGGTTATGGCGATAAAAATGCTGACTAAAATGTACAAAATTTCTTTGACGTACATTATAGTTGCAAAATATAAACGAGACTGTTGAGGTCAATTAAGCTATTTTTACACGATTCGTGTATTTTAAGCTGATTGGTTATGAAAATCTTAATCGGTTTTTGAGTTGACTCATTGGATATATAGAACTATTGGCCCATCAATTCAATAGTTAACATTTTATAGTCTGGATTGCAATAGGTACAGTGAATGATATTCTTACAATCGGAGTTGTATAAACATGGAATAAAAGTTCGAGTGATAATGGCTTGGGATCTAGCTATAGACTTCATACTTCCTAGAACCATCTGTAGTAGTGGGGGGATAATCCCTTGACTCGGTACGGTAAGATAAACCCCGTCCACACAATCCTAACCCATACTTTTCTTTCTCCTAGTATCATACGCACACTGAAGGTATGGTGATAATGGAAGTGCTCCGCTAAAAGAAATTTTCCGTTTGGTTTATGAATTGTGATAAAATGGAAGAATACGATATTTTGGTTTAAAATCGTTAATGTACGTTCTTCAACACACTATAATATATTAGATTAGATCATACACAATGTAGGTATTTTAAGCCAAGTATGAATGAGTATTGAGTGTAAGATGATTGTGGCGCGATCTTGTAGTCTTGTTACTGACTAAGGCTGACATGTTCCTTAGACAGGACTGTTAATTAATAGCCCAACAGCCGATGGCAACTAAGGGACATACAGTTTAACGTGGAATCCGAACCACGGCCTCTGAATTACGAATTGGTCTAGTTATGAGGATGGTCTTTGCAGATTTACGTAGTATTCAATAGTGCGGACGTTAATCCACACAAGAGAACACTACACCCACCAACCATCACTCACAACTATCCACAATTCGTGACCTCCAAGTACCTGGATTACAGGACGACGCCACCACCCCAGTCTGATATAATCACTGACCATGAAAGCAAAAAAGGTGTCCACTGAAATCCCTATTTAGCCTACAAATTCCGTAAACTACCCCAAGCTAGTTGCTGTTTATTTAAGGTTGGCCCATTCCCCTCTATTCGACACATTTGCAAGCCAAATTGGGATTGCTCATGGTCGGGATTCAAACCCTAAGGCTTCTGAAATGCCTCGATGTTTCACTCGTCATTGATGTTCCTCATCGCTCTCAGCTACCCGTGCATAGTCTAACAGAGTGCTTAGTTAGCTGTAAAACATACCCTAGAGGCAAAATATTGAACTCCGTGAGATAGTTCCGAGGCAGCACGAAATGTAGTTTCGAAGTTCTTGATAGATGTCACTGCCTGAGGGGTTACGTTAGTCGTCAAACAGAACCAGTTTTTTTCTTGAAATATCAGCTAACAAAATTGACGGACCTAAATGGGTTAAAACCTGCAATGTACGTTCTACAACACACTAAATATCATGAGTTTTCAAATTCAGAAAAAATGGTTTATCTGAAAATCGGCTGGGGGGGGTGTACTCCAATATACTTTTTAGGCGGTTCTACAAATGTAATTCATTAAAATTAATATTTGTATTTAAAAATTAAAAAACTTACAACCTATATTCTCTCCATGTTAACGTATACTGATGTATAAAATGTTGTATAGTGAAATGTTAATTAGTCGTATAAAAAAAGGTAAATATATCTGAAAGTATTTGATAAAAGTTAGTGTACGTTTATAGTGTTTTACTCTAATAAATTAGATTACCATTAAATAATGTAGGTATTTTAAGCCAAGTATGATTGAGAATGATTATCTTGTAGTCTTGTTAACTAACTGACATGTTCCTTAGACAGGACTGTTAATAATAGCCAACAGCATACTAAGGGTACAGTTTAACGTGGAATCCGAACCACCTCTGAATTGTTGGTCTAATTATGAGGATGGTTTAAATGTATAATAGTCGGACGTTAAAAAAAAGGTAAACTTGATATCTAGCTCACAACTATACAATTGTGATAAGTTAGTGTTACAGCTTACTAGTCTAATATAAATCAATTTCAAAACTTTAAAATACAGATGGGCAAAAACCTTTAACTGCTCAAATAAGGGATAATAGCTTTCTCTGATGTTTTTAGAATTAATCAAGTGTTTTGATTTTCCATAACTCAAAGTTTTTCAATAATATGTTTTTACTTGATACACCATCCAATAAGACCATACTGTATTTTTTATAAAGATATCACAAATCTTGAGAATTAAAACATTCTTAGGCTATACTTAACTCTATTGTTTAGCTCAAATATATGCTTCTCCCAGGTATATTAAATACTGCACCTAAATATTTAAAACTATCTACTCTTTCTATTGTTTGACAGACACGGTTGGAAAGAAAACTATTCAATCCATGAAAAACTAATGGGTGTGGTAGATCGTAACCCAAAAGATCAAAATAAAAAAATATTTCGATATAGTCTGTCCCAATTTTTTGTTTATTTGAAATACATACAAAAACTTGTTTCAAAACCACATGAATACACTCATTTCTTACACACAGTTTTTGCCTAAAATACTACGATAAGATACCATTTCAGGAAGGTATGGTAATTATTATATTGCGTTTCGTATTTTCCAGTGAATCAAGCCTAATTTATCTGCTTTGTACATCGCAGTAACGTGCAGAGGTTAGCGCTAGTATTATATAGATATCATAATTTAAAATGCTATTGACGAAAAACGAGACTGACGTAGACTTTAAAAATGTGTCTCTCCTGAGTTAGCCCGTCCCATTACACAAAAGTTACGACGTTATGGAGAGGAAGAAATAAGAGATTCATAATAACATTGGAGAGAGTTCCACCCGTGAAGGATATCGGGAACGACGGAGTGATCAGATGCAAGATTTCAAAGACAACGAAACGGAAACCCCGCTGATTGGCCTAGTTCCAAAGTCATTGAAATACAAGAGCTACTCTGAAGCTCTTTGAGTATTTCTGTCTCTGTTGCCATGGACAAGGCAGCCTAAATTGTATCTTGGTAACTAAAATGATCTGGAACTCCAAGAGAAACTGTTGTACCTATAACTTTTGCTCATGACGAGTATTCCTGTTGCTTAGTATATGACAACGGTAAATACGTAATAACTATATTCAATACGACAGTAAAACTGTAACGTTTCCCTGTGGTTATAATCACTTCAACACTGTTCGTGTTAATGGAGTGTTTAATTTGGATTGAATGCATTCTCTAATGTTCAATGCGGAAATCCATGGGTGGTTTTGTTCATTAAATAGTGGACTGACACATACTTTCTCCCCTATGTTACAATCTATATTAAAACTATCACATTGTTCATTTAATAGCTTATTAGATTATTGCTCTATTTATACAACTTCATTAATAAATTACATTTCACTTAATAATTTATTGTTGCAAAAATAATTATCCGATTTCTGAAAATAACTACAAGAGAAAAAAACTAGGGGGGGGCCCACCGTAATACTGAACTTTTTGAGTGGGTTTTATTGAGTGATATGACCTTACACTGCATACCAAGTGTAATGGAAACGGTTAAAAATAGGGAATAAATTGATATTTTCCTATTTAGGAAATAACATTGGGCGCTCTAAGACGACTTACTGGCTAGTAAGTTTAACTTTTCTCTGAAACTATTACTCTCATATTTATTGACATATTCTGATCAAACTAGGCATATATTATTATTATTATATTATTGGTTTGGAAATCTGCTGAGTACACAGGTCTGCTGTGACGGGGATATTTATAAATCAGGGAACGATATAGATATTCATGAATGTTTAAATGGTTAAAAATTTTAACACAAAGTTAAACCTATCAAAGTGTACAAACTGAAACATGCTTTTTATGAGGCGAAAAATTTCAATTTCTTGGCCACGGGAAATAAAAAGGACGTAAAGAAAAGGAACAACAGACATAACTGCGAGTCTGAGAGCAAAGAGGCGCTCGACTAGGGCGAAAAAGGTTCAATAAGGGAAGGTAATGATGCAATAACATATCGTTGGAATCCTCTTCCGCAAGTCTCGCCTCCATTAGCTTCCTCCATTATAACATTCGCATTCAATTCCTCTTACTGTAGCAACTGAAAATCAGAAACAGCTTGAAGTGGTGACAAAAAAGTACGATTGGTCATTTATAAGTAAAAAGACCGAGTATAAGTTAGTAAAGAACAAAATAAAACATAAAAAGTTTTATCTTTTTCTATAAACTCAACTGAAGCTTCAGCCATATTATTTAAAGTTACTTTGACTTAAAATAGCATTTCAGGCTGTAAAAGCTTGGTTAATCTTAAACACATTACAGTAACGAGCAATTAACACTAGACTATGAAAGACTTGTCTCGTTGACTTTGATTTCTAAAAATGTTATTTTATTTTACGAACTTCAACAACACCTTTTGGCCATTTCAGACTAGAAATCATATTGAACTTTCCAAGCAGCTGTTACGCAGTTTAAACCATTGAGGGTTGTCAAATATAAAATTTGTTTTTCAAAAAATTATGCTTCAAAGATTTTACGTCTTGTTGGCTTATGCAGCAAGTCACAAAAGTAACAGTAGTTCCAAATAAAACACTATAATGAATAAAAGTAATAAACTACTGTAAAAATTAATTTACTGGAATCTACATGAATATGGTAGTAAATCGATTGAAATACATTATTTTAACTTAACAAAGGAAAAGGCCAAAAATTGTTATTGATCCTGGAAGAATACATACTTCTATTGATTGAATCAAGATACTACGAAAACAAAAACTTACTTTTGAAAAAAATATTGATTTGTTTCTTATGTTTAAATCTATTAAATTTACATATTAAAAAGGTTTTACATCGGTGGTTCCAAAAGATCTTTATGTAAACTTGATATTATGAATCATTAGATAATGTAACAGCTATAACTACTTAAATTCAGATCGGGAATAAGCTCTGTAAGTTTTAATAATTTATATATTCTCTATAGTAAAACTACTATGAATAAAGTTAAGTATGGTTAAGGCGTAAGCTTGCAGCAATTGACTGCAATTGGATTTTCTGTCTTCTACCATTCAACCGACAGTTTCAGAAGGAGATTAACTTAGATGACCTAAGGTTGTTCAAGAGACATAAGTCAGTAGCATGACATACTTTTACTAAAGACTATTGGATCTTCTATCTTTGATATGATTTCCAATGCTTAATACCTTCTATAATAATTTCACCTTCATTTCTGATATAAGTACTCGCAACATTCGTAGGGGCTCTCGACTTCTTTCAAACCCCAATTCATCGAACAACCCTTTATACCGATTCTTTCACTGTCTCTGCTTCTAGGTACTGTACAGGAACCTCTTTCCTGATATTCTTTAAAATGAGGGTAACCGTGCTCGGTTCGGGGCGGAGGTTAAGCGTCGTATAAGCTTGGGGTAGTGACGGGTGATGTGTTTCATTGTCGGTGAAGGAACTGGGGCGACAGCGATTGGGAGAGTGGAGCGTGTTTCTTTGATCTAGTTTTTTTTTTGTTTAAACAAAGTTTGTTTAATTTATAATTTATTTCATGTTGTGTAATTATTTATAACCTAAGATTTTTATCTTAGTTAATGCAAATTTTGTTTATTAGAGGTTAATTGGTAGAGAGGACTTGTTAGTCCTATCTTCGCCTCTCAAATAAAGACATTTTTCATTTCATTTCATTTCTACAAGACGGTCCAGCTACTTAAAGGACACGAATTGTGGATATTTATGAGCAATGAGTGGATACGATATTCCCTGGTGTGGATTAACTATTGAATACTACGTTGATCACCAAAGACTATCCTTATAATTAGTCCAGTTCGTAACTTTGCCTAAATTGAGGTTCGGACTTTACACTAAACTGTAGGACACTTAGATGTCACTGTCTGTTGTGCTTGTAATTAATTGACAATGACTACAAGTACACGCCTCTATCATTTTACACTAATTTCTAATTGATCTTGTCTTAAAATACCCATTTGAGTCTTTCGCCAATTAAGTAAATATCTAAAGTATTTTCATAATACACAGTTAATATTCAATTATGTTAATAACTTGTATATTCAAAGTCATGAATAACAAAAATAAATTTGAAAATTAATGAAACAATCATATTTTGTTAAAAATGAAGATTTCTGAGGTTCGTCCCAATGCGAGGGGAAAATATTTTGAACTAATTTATCTTATTAAGTTATGATAAGTATATTTCCATGATTTTAAAAACTTTATGATTAAACTTAATTAAGGTCCCTAAAAGTTAGTTCTTTCTGATCAAACCAACCCCACCCTAAAATGAAGTTTTATTAGTCTACTAATACTATACTGGTGAATAATACCGCAAATGTGTACTTATGAGAAAAGTATTTTTTTTGTTTTGGCTTTTTTGAATTACAGTATTAAAAAAATATCGTAACACCTTGAATGAGGAAATAAGTTTTGGTGTTCGACTCAGTTAATAATGTATTACCAACGACAATTTGTTTATACTATCTACAAGTTACCCTGCAATTAATACGTTTGATTTACCTTACGATGCCATAATGAAGACCCCGTAATGAAACGTGAATCGGGATACTAATTTAAGATTTGAGATGTATCAGTTCTGTAAAACCTGAACAACATACAACTCTCGGTAATTATCCTTATTACTAAACTAATATAAAACAAAAACAATGGTACATTTAAATCCGACTATCAGTGCCGACAAAACCGAAATAGCAAAATACCGACAACGTGACGAGCCGGACCAGGATGAAGTTTTAGTTTATTGCTAAAATATACAATAACGGCCCAATACCGGGGACAAACAGCCGTATGGGCGCCGTGATATGGATCGCCAGCATGTGGGCGATACTGACGGCATTATGCGGCGGGGGCCTAGCGAGGGCGGGGGATGTAAACATTCCTGCCGCATACCTTCCACAGATACGATCGGACAAGTAATTATATACTGTTTTGAAACCGTTCACATCCAAAACAGCGACTTGTGTACGTCGTTATTCTATAATGGTAATAACAATTAGCTATTTTTTGTAATTTTCCCTTCAATTTGAACAATGTAAAGATTTAACATAAGGCATGCTTAAAAATTTGCTCTCGTCGTAAACTTACTATAATGCACATCAACAGACCGGAAATGACAGCAACTAAATTTTGCCTGAAACGGATTCGAACTCATGTCCGCAACACAATTACAACTACACGTGGTATCGTTCATAGCACCCCTCTTAGAAGAGACATGTCGTCGTTTATGTTTGTGTTACTACGTCAATCTATTAAGTGAATAACGAACATTATATTAAGTGAGTGACAATGACGACATTTAAATTAAATTGAACTGGCTAGTCTAACGGTTAGCGTCTTTGACTTCGGTGCAAAAGGTCACGGGTTTGATCCCCGGTGTGTCCATAAAGTTTCGTTGAGAAATCACCAAAAAATTGTATCCTGCAAGGCTTGAACGGTCAATAAATAAATATCCGAGTCTAAAGAAGAATAACAAACTCTACACATCCATGATTGGTTTGATGATGGTTATATCGTAAATTAGGTACTTAAGGCATTATGGATTTCGGTTTAGCCTTGACGCCCAACCGAAATTCAAGGGTTTACAAAAAGCCGTTTTTCTCTTTTAATACTGAGGGTAGAATCAAAGTTAATATGTCATATGAAAGAGAAAGAAATTTTGTAGTCTGGAAGGCGCATTTCATTTTGATATTATTGACACAACACTTAGAAATAGTTGGTTGTAATGTATGAAAAACAGGTTATTTTGAATAACTATAACAATTGACAGGAAATTTGTTTGAAACGAGCCTTAGCTCCAAGACTAGAACCTTTCTTCGTCTATTAGGCCCCATTCACTACGACTTTTCATTTCAAATAATACGTTAAAAACGGCTTATAGGAAACCTCTGCAAATGAAAATACGCAGTAAGGAAGTGGCGATGCCTTTCGGCAGTGAGTGGAAACGCGCCGCCTCAACCCCACCGCTTTCGTCTTTTTTTTCTTCTAAGTGTTGTGTCAATAATATCAAAATTAAATGCACCTTCCATACTACAAAATTTCTTTCTCTTTCATATGACATAATAACTTTGATTCTACCCTCAGTATTAAAAGGGAAAAATGGCTTTTTGAAAACCCTTGCATTTCGGTCGCGCGGGGTAGACCGGAGCCTTAAATCACTTTTAGTATTACTTCTCCCCTGACACAGCTGTCAGTCCAGTCCGGGGTCAAAGCAAGGTTTGACCAGTGTAGGACAACTTCCTCTCCTGGTACGTCGGTTAGTCAAGGTTCATCCCTAATTAGCACGTGGTGACCCTCATTTACCCCCTTTGTGCCGCCTCTTTGCCACTCTCTTGTGTGACCTGCTCGGCTCAGAAGGCTTCAATCGTAATGTACTTCCTTACTGTAATCGCTCATGCTATGGCAAGGTAGCTGAGTGGTTATGGTATCCACCCTCAAAGCTGAAGGTCATCGGATCAAACCCCGCAATGGATCTAGTTGTCATTTTGATATTGGACGATAAATTAATTATGCTTCCCAGCAACAAGTTGACGTTAGGTATTAAAACCACCGGGATTTAGAATGTTCTACACAAAGTCGTTAAAATTCCAAAATAGGTTAGGTGTCAGTTTCAAGGATTTCAACGACAAATTAACCAAAACTCATTAAACTAAAAACCGTTGTGCACATTGCAAAATATTTAAAACTTCTATCTAGTGATAATATTTTCCTTAGCGGCTCTTTCTAACAAAATTTAACTTAGATCCATAACTATTTTAAAATTTTTACTATTTTTCGGTTACCTATTTGGGAAATTTTATTACTTAATGAGGTTTTTGGACTACAAATTACAAAAAAAACATGTTATTACTTATGTCAGTTTAGTTAATCGTACTAATGTCCAAAGCCAACTCACGTAAATTTTAGTTGAGGATTTTTCGGGATTCGAATATCAGAATGTAGGAGACGGAAATTAACATATTTATTTCACTTAGTTTTCTATCTAAGAACGGAATAAAATACATGGTGTTTCATAAACAAAAACAAATCTATCCGCCATTTTCGAAAAATGGCAGGAAATTTGTAAAATTTAAATACTTACCTAAAAGCAGGATAAGGAACAAATGGGATCCCCCTTAAAAAGTTTAATGTGAGACATAAAATAAAAAATAAAAATGTAATACTTTAGGCTGGACCCGGTAGGTCTATATCCGATCAAATGCTTTCAACCATATCCACACAATTGTGTCCAATATTATTCAAACTGAATAAAAACTAATTAATTTATTTTAATATCTAGATGATACAGAGAGGTTTGTTTGAACACAAAAGGTTTAACGTGTTGTATTCAGTTTTACCGATAAAACCTGACTATTGAGCGTTATGACCGTTATCGAAGTTGAGCCTTCGATATTCGATGTTCGATGTTCGGGTCAGTTATTCCGTTGCAGCTTTTCACAGTAACATTGAAATTTCACTGACCACAATATCGATTAAAAGGACATACGACGCTTCTGTTTGCTTCTCTTATCGTTTATTTTCAGGTCAGATGTATTTTAATATAAGCATGCTATCTGCTGGACAAATTTAGATAAAAACTAAAAGTTAAATTAGGAGATTTAATCGAAAAGTAAATTTGTTGCATATTCAATGTGTACTAGGTACTCCTTAATAATTAATGAATAAAATCCCAATACAATATTTGACCAAAAGCTTTATAATTACTAGTACGAAAACATACAAAATCGAACAATAATGACTGATACACCACTCCAATAGAAATATATACTATTATAGAAACACCGATAAACAATCATTCTCACAAATAAATGTAATTGCGATTTTAAAGGATAAAACTTAGAAAATAACAGAACGAATATTTTACCAACCAAAGAAATTAACAGGGGAAACATTGATTAGGGACTAAAATAGTTCAATATAAAAATAACAAAATTACATGAACCATCAAGGGCGAGGTGGCCATGCTCCATCACTCAATTTGTTATTCAAATTCAACAAGATAAGGCATCAAAGAAATCTTATTTCTCAGAATTAAGACAACTACTTGGGATTAAATGTTCTTTCTTGCAACAAAATCGTAAAAATTAAGTCTCGTTTAAAGTTGTTTGTGAATGGTAATAGAAAATAAAATAAACGAAATATCTATAAACATTGTAATTACTTTTAGTTTGACCAACAAATATACATTTTATTTTTATTCATGAATCTCCAAAATATGTAATGAGAAAAATTCTATTTATACAGTTGTTATATGCCATTATGTACTATTTTATGCTTGCATTTTTAGCTTGCTCAATACTTCAAATAAAAGCAGCTTCTGCTTAAACCTCAAGACATCATATGTTGGAATCGAAAACAATATGATTTCCCCATAAGATTAACATGGGAACTTTGAAGGCGTATAGGGTAGAGATTTATGGGAAAATCGTCACAAAAACTATTAGACTCTCCTATTTTAGGTCTAAAGAACCAGTATACCGAATTTCATGCTACTGAGTAATTGGGAATTGAGAGAATTAGTGATGAGTGAGGGATTTGACGTTTATATATACATATTTAAGGGTTCATTAGATTCTTATATGATTTGTGGCACACTAGAAGGGAGGTAGGTTGTCGATAAGGGTTAATAGACAGCTGATATCGAATAAAAGGTTATGTGACTTTCACACCAAACTACTGCTGTCCCTCCCCTCATACTCCACATTGTCCCAAAATACCATAAACCCTTCAGGGGTAAATTTTTTAAAATTAAAACTAAAACTTCTTTTAGAATCGAATTTGTATATATCTTTTTACTGGTACAAATGGTATAAACTATTCATAATTTTATTTTTAACCCTAAACTTTACGTTTTATGGGTTCAGGGCCTGTGTGGCGAATCACAGATTCTGTATTCAGGCAGGTTCTTAATTGCCGTGTGTCACATATAGTCAGACCAGAGGTTCATGATCATGACCCTTCATGATCTGACGGGAGTCAGCCGCTAATGGTTCTGACCCAATAACGTTAGTTTCTGCACAGCTGGTAAGCGTATCTACAAATTTAACTTTTTTATAGATCAAAATTAAGACATATTCTTTAGATTAAATTGTTTTAATTAGTTTAGGTTATTTATTAAATCAGGACAAATAATCAAAAACCGGCTATTCAGAATGTTTAGGAAAAAAATAATCGAACCTGTTGTAACCGTGCAAGGAAAATCTGGAAATCCCCAAAACTGTTGAAAACACTAAAAATAAAGTGAAGTAGCAGATGAATGTTGAATAAGAATCAGTCAGGGATATCGAAATTGTAAAATGGAGTTCTCAAACAGAATCGGAAATGCATTAAAAGTATGGCTTGCCCAAGAACTCCGACCCTCCTCGTCCAATATTGAATCCTTAAAGGTTGAATTACAATATTAGAAAGGTGATCGACTTCCATAATTCTCAGAATTTTTACAATTAGTGGCTTTCAATAAGGAAATAGGACATTGTGTTCTTGGTGGAACCATATCCGGGCATATAACCCGGTCGATTTAACGAATGAGTGGAAATTGCCTCGGAAATTGCGTGGTGAGGTCAACACTTTAAATTAATTTCCTTTAATACTGAAAAAGTGTTAAATCTATTATGGTACTAGAATAAGGTCAACTATACTTTTCACTCAAAGTAGATTATTTCTAATTAAAATTAGCTGGAATAAGAGAACCGACGATTTGCTTAACTATTGTTTTTAAAAACTAGGAATTAACGTTTAAAATATATTATGAACCCATACAGTAACCAGTGTTGTAAATACATTTATTATACAAAAATATATAAATATATAATTTTTGGTATTAGTAAATTTCACATAGGAAGGAAGCTATTACCGTAGGTCTCATGGCAATACTTAAGCCCGGGACCATGTTATTTTTTTCGTTTTTAGTTGCCTAGAGACCAAAAAACAATAGTCGTTAAATATATACATATATATATATATATATATTCGTGTATGTGTGAGACGTGTACTCCTACATTTGCTCGGACGAGTTCGTAATCCAGACATATCGGTCAATGGGAACGGTTAGTTTGGGGGGATTTTGTACTAAAATATTGAGAGTTTTACCTTTTTCATATGTAGTTTAAGAAAAATTTAATTTTATCTTGCACCGTTAGAATAACCTTAAAAAACTACACAAATAAGTTCCTTTAAGTTTGCTCTGTCTCTAACGGTTACCGAGATATTAAAAAATCTAAAAACAGAACGTTGTATTTTGGGGCTTCAATGTTAATCTTATAGAGGATAAGGGAAAATTAATATTTCACTAATCAAATCTATATTTTTGGATGAAATTTTATATTTAGCTTCTTGTGGTTAGCTTAATGTGGTATATTATTATTATTATTATATTGCTTGGAAAATTCGCTGATTACGCAGGCCTGCTGCAACGGGGGTAATTTCTTTATTTCCATTTTAAAAGCTTTACAATTTATATAATTATTTTTATGAATTAGTACAATGTGGTTGAATTAAATTAAGGATTGCGTTAGCATTGAAAATTAGTAATCTTGAATCAATCAATGTTTTAAAACATTTTCTTGGAATCGTATCTAATATCTGTATATTTTGCACAATTTATTTGATACAGTAATAATTATGACTGGAACTTATAAAACACACTAACACAAAGAAACCCGATAGTGACACCCCGCAGCAGTTTCAATCATAATTATCTGTCTCTAACTTGACAGATATTATGAAAAAAACTTATATCTCACTAACAAAACATGTCTTTCGGAAACTAAATTCACTCTGTTTAAAATTAACAATTAACAATGTTTATTGGTTAAAAACAAGATTAACTAGAGTTCGATTTTCACATTTCTATAAGAAATCTGAATTCATAGAGAGCAATGGCATAGAAAGACCTCTTGTATTAGGAAGAAGCTGGCTGCATCCAACGGCAACAGGTGAGGGCTATCAAGCCTCGTATGGCACGAAGTTGCCCCCTTTTAGAGGAACATTTACACGCTATCTCTATTCGTTTTAGCTTTCCCAGTGAAGGTTATGAATTTCTCTCCCTTATTATTTAAGGTTTTTCATAACTTAGTAGTTTCATATCTATATACCTGAAGAATCGTGTTTTAACTTGACAAGTTAACCACAACCTTCTAAAATAAGGTTTCTTCGCTAACTGGGGGCTTGCCCCTCAAGGCCCTTGTGTCAGATATCGCCTAATTATTGATGTGGTGAAAGTTCTGGTTTAATATAAATCGTTTTGGTCGTTTTGTAGTATGCGTTATTGGTGTCGAAGAAATCCTAGTGTCGTAATCACCAAAGACAACGGAAACGCAAAAACAGCTAAACCCAATTGTAAGAAAAGGAATGGTGAATAAAAACAATCCTAACTGCCCAATTGTTAGTGTGGTGTCCTGTTGTCGGTTAGGTTCTAGTGTATTATAGAATAGAATAGATTATCGAAATGACGACCATATTACAAGGTAGGGATTTTAAGCTAAGTATGAATGAGGATTGAGTGTAAGATGATTGTGGCACGATCTTGTAGTTTTGTTACTGACTAAGGCTAACAGATCCTTAGATAGGACTGTTAATTAATAGCCCAACAGCCGATGGCAATTAATGGACCTAGAGTTCAATGTGGAATCCGAACCACAGCCTCTGAATTATGAATTGGTGTAATTATGAGGATGGTCTTTGTGGATTAACGTAGTATTCAATAGTGCGGACGTTAGTTCATACAATAGAACACTACACCCACCGCCATCGCTTACAAATATCCACAATTCGTGATCTCCAGGTAGCTGGATTACAGGATGACGCCACCATCCCAGTCTAACGTCCAGGTGTCTAAGAAGTCTAAGGTGTCATAAGAGAACGTGTTATGTTACGCAAAAGCGTTTGTGTCGTTTGAGTTCTAATTTATCATTACCTGTTGGAGTTCTGAAGTTCTGATGTCTTTAAGCATTCTGGTGTCATTAAGTTAGGATATTTTAACTTCATGAGATTAAAAAGTCTCAGTCCAAAGATGAGTTAGGATTAGTTACTAAATGAACTTTATGTGATACAAGTTATTTTGTATTACGGAATTCGTTGTGTCCTTAATGCCAACGGTGTCAGTTTGTAGTTTTGTAGACGACAGTCTGTGTACTATAATGAAAATATTTAACACGGGTATGTTTACGATATGGAGTTTATTGCTTTATTTTCGCTCTGTGTAGCACAAAGTAGAACACAAAAGGATTATAAAGGTTGTCATCACTGTTAATGAGGGCGTATTCATATATGGATCGATACAGTCACAACACCGACGTGGAGGGGTGAGTGGAACACTTTGACATAGATTGTTGGAGAGGATTCAAACAGAGGTTCCCGGAAATTGCTTCAAGCCTGGAGATCTGATACTTGTCTCTTGTTTACAACAACGCCACGTGCTCTTAATGTTATTAGGGATAACGGTGTTAATTGAGATCAAATTACCGTACAGCTGCGACTGTTGTAATTTGGAGAGCGTAAAAGTTCACAATCCTGAAATACCCCGCTCTCGTAATATTGGAGCACTGGAGACGAGTAGTAAGCCAATTCAGTGTAAATAAGCTAGATACTTATTATTTTTTTTATACAGGGTGTTTCAGAATTCCCTACCAATACTTTAGGGCATTGTTACTGGGTAAGAAACATATCTAAATATCATATTTAAATTGTGGTTCCTTGTTACTCACATGGTGACATAGAGCTTGTGCAGTGCATGTAAAGGCATGCGACTTGAGTCTGACAACATGCAACAGTCTGTGCTTACTGTCATTAAAATTCTAGCGGTCATATCACTAAGCTACATATCTGTTAATATGTCTAATTTAAAACAATTTGGTGTCAATCGATTTGTAATTACATTACCTAAAATAAGTTATTCTTTTACATTTTCTTTTAAATCAACGGTTCACGAGTTATTTGAGAAAAAAAATTTTAAATGGCCGCCATTTTGTTTTATGAATTTGAGAAATTGTCATAGTTTTTTGTAGCTTTGTCTATTTGCCATAAATGTTTGTGCAAAGTTTCAATTCTGTACGTTTAACCATTACTCAGAAAAAATATTATATGTGAAAAAACAAAATGGAGGCTGTGTGAGTAACTAATGACTTCCGGACAATTTAAATATGATATTTAGTTATGCTTCTTACCCAGGAACAATGCCCTAGAGTATTGGTAAGGAATTCTGAAACACCCTGTATATTAACCTGAAGTCATAAAAATAAATAAATTTTATTCGCAGATCTATATTTATGTATTGACTAGCTGACTCGGCGAACTTCGTAACCCCTAACAGTAAATACATGTTAACATTAAGATTGGCTATGTTCTAATGTCGAGTAACATTCTTCGAGAAAGATTAGGTATTGTGGGTCGCGGCATAAGAATACTGAAACGATAAGACATGTTAATAACATTCCCGCAAAACAAATTAATCTGAGTAGATTGATTCACAATTTTGTAATCTAACCTAAACCCAAACCAAACCTTACAGTAATACGGCTTTCATAGGAAAGATGTACAACAGCTGATTATTACTATAAACGTAATATGTATAAAAACTCTTATTATTTTTTATTTGACCAACATATTAACAAATGTTTTTTTAATCAGAGAGAAAATAAAAAATAAAAATACATTATTCCCAAACACCGTAAGCTACTAACGTGGCGAATAAAGCTGTCCATTTTGTACAGAACATATTTATTTCATAGTATTTTACAGATGGCATTGGATAGTAAAGCATATTGCTAGTGGAAAGTAAACCAACAGCTGTAGCTTAAGAAAACGAATGGTTTGATTGTAGAAAATTTGTAAGCAAACTTATTTCCCATAAGATCAAAGGATATACATACATACAAATATGCATACATTCAGTCATATATAGAGAGAGGTTATAAAAATTAAATGGTGGTTTAATACATAGGTATTAAAATAATTTAACATTCTAATAAAATATAATTTTGAGTTTGGCTTAAACCAAACCAATAAAACATAATATTAATGTACTATTATTGCCGGGTATTTCCTTCTATTAAACCACTTCAACAATAATGAAATGTTTAGAAAAAGCTTTAAAAAGAGTTTTTAGTAACATTCATTAGCTGGGGGTTTGAGAGCCTATTGATATATTTTAATATGGCGTAATGTTTAAAGTAAACCTACCTCTTTAAAAAACCTTCTCCTTTTTCAAAGCTGAAATATGTTTTTGAGGTAACCAATTCTTTATAAAGAGAGGCTTTTGGACCGATGACTTGTAAACGAACCCCAAAGCTACACCGATGGATCAGTTTATATGAAGTTTGGTAAAATGGCGTCAATTGAAAAAAATATTGTTTGTTTGTACTAACCTTTTCTACGAACTATCAAAAACAATAAAATCTTAATTCACCTAAAACAGATCAATGATAATCCTAACAAAAACCTAAATCCCAAAGACATTTTTGTGAAATAAATTTGATGGGGTTTCCTAAGAATTAATGTTTTAAATAAAGTATTTATGCCATCAATTTAAAAATAAATACAATTATTTATTTGGATATTATTATTTATTTAATCTGGGATGAGACCATCGTCATCCTCTGCGTCCATATAGTCTGTCATCACCTCATCCAACTTGTCTGAGTTCAATATTTCACCTTCATAAACAAGACCTTTGTCTTTGGATTACAACTCTGTAAAGTAGCTTTACAGTCAGTGGTGTAGTGGAGCCGGAGCGGTTCGGAGCGCCGTTCCGACACAGCATTTAGAGCCGAAGCGCCGCTCCGGCACAGCTCGTGCAGCCGAAACTCAGATTTTTATACTTTTACTTTGCCTTTTTATAGAGCGTGGTGGTAGGTAAGTGAGTCGCTCGCATCATTTCATGATCAACATACAATATCGAGACAATTTTAGGAGTTTTACATTAACCCTAACCTAACCCCAACAACATCGTAACACCAGAATCAGACACTAGGGCTTACTTGAAGACCATATATATTTTTATAGTATCTAGTTTTTTAATTCGAAAATATGTTTATTTTTACAACAAACTTGGCTGACAGAACAGAACAGGCTGATTAAGAACTGTTGAGATTATTTGTATTTTCAGACTTCAATCATTTAAATCCTATTCATTTTAATCTCCGTCTAAGATATTTATTTCAACACACCCTCTTCCTACAGAACAGCCTTTAATTTTGATGAAGTTACAAAATAAAATTTGAGGAGTTTCCTCCGTATTATGTGGTGGGTAAACTCATCTACAAATGTGTTCTTCTTCCTTGACCTGCACTCGCCAGTTTGCGTTGAAAAAGAAAGCGAACCCTTACGAAAAAGGGACCGTCTGCCTTCGACTGCAATACTTTGCATGAATACAACAGATATCCCAGAAGCATCACTAGTCGCTTTAGCAAAATTAAACTTCGGTTTATGTAATTCTTTTTTAAATAGATAAATTAACTGTACACACTTCCACACGTTTGACCACGCAATGACCTTCCTGAGGAACTTGCAGACTTTGACTACCCATCCCCCCCAAAGAGTAATGGCCTTCCTGGGAAGGACACCACTTTTTTAAGCACAACACCACTGTTAACAGTCCAGTAACTTTATTATATAGAGATTTATTAACCCTGAAACGAGTAACATTCGAAAGGTTCGAAGGGTTTCCATGTGTTTTTACCTTTTTTTGAACTCTTTCTCAATCGCTAGCTCAAGTGGTTTACCATATAGTTAAATAAAATTGCAGAATTGTTTAGCTAAAGGACTTTTTATTTTCTAGTGAATATTATTTTATTCCTTTATTTTTATACAATACGAAAGTATTGTAGTTTGTTTATTTCAACTTTAATTATTTAGCACGTTCTCACATACTCATTTCCAAAAGAGTTATTTCCAAGAAAGTTAGAGTTTATTTATGTTTTTGTTCCTAATTTATTGTTTTACAGTAGTTTAAAGTTTTTATCACCACAACTAAAAGTTGTACTAAAGTCTCGAAAATTATTGCACTCATTTACACTTGTATTTTCAAACATTTTATAATAACTGATCTGATATGACTGTTTGATTATAATGTTTGTTAAAGGCTTAAAGGTTTAAACTATGCCTAATAACAGGGAAATATTTTATGAAACAATTTAAATTAACTAAATTATTCCAAAACTAGTGGATTTATTTATCATCATCCTATAAGACAGTAAATGAAAAATTTTGACAGTAAAATTGTATCATTAAAGTTTATGTAAAGAATCAAAACCTTATGACAATATTTTGACATGTACATGTCCTAATCTCTAGTGGGGTGTTACCGATTTGCGAGACAGAAAAGATATCAAAGATATCATACGGTCAAAAGAACAGCTGTTAGGAGGAACTGAAAGGATTTCCTTCATACATATCCATAATTTAACCTAGTTCCCACAGGGAAGTGACAAACGATCTTTATTTTTAATATTTTTCGCTTGAAAATAAAATTGGAAGTTTACTTAATTTGAAATACCACTTACATCAAGTAATTCACCTAATTTTACTTTTGAAAGCCATGTTTTTTTCTTTATGGTATGAAATTAGATAAATTTTTTTGGGATTCTCTCACCTTGTTTTGTAGTTTTTTCCACAACGGGGATTGTCACTAAAATATCTACAGCACCCGTGTGCGTGAGGCGCGTGTTGCAAGAGGACCTACTACCTGAGAAAGCAGGACGTTCTTTTGGTCCTGCGAAACGTAGGAGGATCCCTGGGGTGCTGTAGATATTTTAGTGACAATCCCCGTTGTGGGGAAAACTACAAAACAAGGTGAGAGAATCCCAAAAAAATTTTATCTAATTCACCTAATCCCCAACTCAAGTATATTCCACCAGCTGTCGATAATAATGTATTTTTTACAACAAAAACTAATTTGTAATCAGCCATAAATTTTCTTTTATTATAAGGAGAAAATTAAACTTAAATTTAATTTGATTTTTTTAGTAAAGTTTACAAGGTATATCACTCAATTTTGTGTAACCGAGCGAGTTAATCTTCCATTAGGGATTAAAGGACGCGCTATTGGATGAAAGGCCCGGTTAGAAAGGAACCTCTTAGAGCAACAAGCAGAAGGAAGAAATCGTTACATGAACGACTCAATCATCGGAAAGCCACCTTGCCACTCTGTGGCAGGTGTGTCTGTAGACATACGACTCATTCATTCCCTTCGTACAAACACAATATTTATGGCGACGAAAAGCATATGTGACATGAAGGAATCTCACACTTTAGAAATCAATGGTAGCGTGTAGTCCAGATCAGACGACACGGATTATTGTGGGATTATAGTAGGATCACCTAAAACTACACACAATAATGTGGATGTTATATTCTCTGATTTGGATTAACGTCCACACTATTGAATACTAGTTTATTTGCAAAGGCCATCCTAATAATTTGGTCAGTTTAATACTGACGCAAAATTTTGCTTCAGACCCCACGTCAAATAATATTGTAGGTCTCTTAGATGGAATTGGCTGTTGGGTTAGTAATTTACAGTCTAATTCTCTACCCAAGGGAAAATTTCAGCCTTAGTCAGCAACAAAACTACAATATAGCACCACACTCATATTATGCTCATTTCTTTTTAATAACTTGGCTTTAAGTACCTGGATATGTCGCAATTTCAGAAAGGTAATATGACGATCTAAATGAGGACGCAGACTTAAGAAAATGGCAATATGAAAAGAAACTGGTAGAAAAAATTACTTTATTTATACCTAGGAACTAAAAAAGTTGATTTACAATTCAAAAATATTTATCCTTTTCAGTACGATACCATAAACAATGTTTACTTATATAATTTATTGTTTAATCTGACTCTAATAGTTTAACAGTTATCATCAATTAAGACAAGACTCGATTCCCCCAGACAAAAATGTATTCTAAAAATTCTCTAGTATCAAAACCCGGAGAAAAACTACGCTTACCTTAAAGAGACTTCCCTGGGGAACACTCCTACCTTGGAGCCGACTGGCCCATCCGAACTATTTAAACCTAAACCGTCCTTAAATAATGAGGTGTGCTAAAAAGTAGGCTGTCCTAAAGGTGATTAGTCCACCTTTTAAGGTAGCTGTTCCAGCTAATAAATCACTGCCTCTACACCTAACCTATTTTACCTAAACTTTGGGTTTAATTATTTATACGAAACTCTGATTCTGTCATACATATCCTATTAATATCTTTAATATAAATATCTTTAGTATCTTCTTATTGAACTTACCTACTAAAAGGTCTAATAAGTATGTATATCAAAAGATTCTCATTTTGAGAAACACAAAGCTGGATACATTTAATGCTCTGTCCGGGGTTTCTCCACAATTACGAGTGAAACTAAAATTTTGTTCACTTGAGCTTCCAGGAATATTTCTTCTACCACATAGGCAGGGCATTTATTGTACACCATACATAATTAGTTTGAAAAGTAGTATAAAAATATTTTTATACATCTAACTTAGCTTACAAGGAGTAGCAATAAAAATATCTAGGCTCTGCAAAATCAAGAAAAATTTACAACCAACATTGTAGATTGATTAGGTTACTTGTTAAAGCAACTTGTTTGTAAAGATGTTTTGACATGGATATGTCTTAACTCTGGGGGGGTGTTGGTGATTTTTAAGATGAAAATAATGTAACAGGTTTCCATAGAAATTACCAGAGTATTAGTATTGAATTTAAATATAAAAATTAAGAACAGCTGTTTAGATGAAATGAAAATATTCCCTTCAGACATATCCATGATCTAACTTATTTCCCACAGGGAAGTAAATGCAAACATTTTTTTAATTGTCATTGATAAAAACTGTTATTTATGTAGAGTTGAAATTTAAGTTAGGTAGAATTGTAATCAAACGATAATATTTACCTTACTGTTTTGAACAATAATTTTGGAAACCGCAGCTGTATCCACATTAGGCTACTTTTTGCTCAGAATAAGTTTCTATTTAAGGGAAAACATTTGTAATATTATACAGTTTATTAAGCAAAGTGCTATAGTTTGTCTTCAGATTGTTCCTGAAGACAAACTTAAAGAACACTTGAAAATGGGAATATTAGTCCCGAAACTAGTTGTGTAAAAAGAAAAAAAGAACTATGGATTGAAGACTGCAGGTATTATAACCTAATCTATATATCTGAAGCAAGATTAAGTAATAATTAAGATTATTATGATTTAGTAAGATTAAGAATTTAAAATTGAATAGTAACAGTTAATAATCAATTAATCCTTTATTATTCATTGATCTGAATCTTTTTTTTAATGGAAATGTCAATTCTCATTTAAAATTCACACTTTTATGGTTTAAACAGTTTAAAAAACCAACTGCTATAAATAATACATGTACGTAGCACACTGGTGCTAACCAATGAAATTTACTGACAATTTTTAGAAATAGGCATCCCAAATAAAAGACAGGTTCCATTTGGTCTGTATAAAACCTTTTTTCAAGTGGAAATGATGAATAAAATTATCATAAACATTTACAACATTAAGTCTGGAACGCCCATGACGTAACTAGTTTTATCACTCTTAAAAAGTTAAGTTTGGTCGTCAGACCACAAGGGAAAGAGCACTTACAGCTGGGTAACTTAAATAAGTTTGTTTAACTTATTCAAAGTTTGCTTAAGTTATATTAACCCGAATAAGCCTTAAGCTCTGGTAGAGAACAGCGTTACTGTTGTACATTTCAATGTGTTGCAAACATAATTTTAACTACGGTAGACTATAAGTGGAAAAAATTATGTCTTTCGTGTATATTCAAAAAATTATCACTTAAGAAACTAATACACAATTACAACATCTATTCTACATTTTGAATTTTATATTTTAAGCTTACTAGATATTGATGTTTTTAATTTAGTTTGAATAAAACATTAAACAAAATTATCTGAAATATAATCAGTTAAATAAATATTGTTTTTTATTCTGTTTTGCCAATTGTAGGCTTAGCTAAATCGATGCAGCCTCGAAGTTCACTATTTTTTTATGAAAATTCACATTTAAAGTTTGTGATTATCTCGGGGATCGAACTCGTCACCTTTTGGACAAAAATTTAAAACAAATTGAAAAACATTTCACATATGCTAGGACATTGTGTTTCCTATTATAAAAATGTTTGTATTTACTTCCCTGTGGGAAATAGGTTAGATCATGGACATGTCTAAAGGTAATGGTTTCACTTCACTTAAACAGCTGTTATTATTCATTTATATTAAAAATTCAATACAATAACTCTGGTAGTTCCTATGGAAACCTGTTACATGTTTTCCATCTTAAAAATCACCAACACCCCCCAGAGCTAAGACATATCCATGTAAATTATTATATGGACCTTTTGTGCTTATATAAGTAGTTTGTACTAAATCCTTCATAAAAGTATTTTATATAAATTGAGTTTTTAGATTTGTTAACCTACCAATCGGTCTAAAATGTGTCTTACGTTAATTTTTGCGTTTGTTAAAACAATAACTTCTTAATTTATAGAAGTATGAAATAAATATATGTAATAAGAGAGTAATAATCAGGATAGAATGAGGTAATCTTGTTAAAAAATTATTTTAAAATGATTTTCACATGGAAGAGCCTGTAAAAAGAGCAGAAGGTAGACTGAGTCCGCAAAGGTAAACGTGGATCCAGAATCTATGTGAACCCGGAGCTTTTTATCGAGGTTTGTTTCAGATTCCTGAAAAGCTTCTCGAATAGCTTTTCAGCTTTGCTTTGAATGAAAGTTAAATCAACATCAAAAGCTCTACCTTTTTGCAAATAGTTTTTCAGTCAGTACGGCGAAGGTCACGATTTTATTTACAAACAGCTTTTGTTGAAGATGTAATTAAAGTATCGAGTCGGTATTATATTTTATAACTGATCTTTGATCAACTCACAGTATTTTAAATTTTTTACATTCTTTTCTGGTCAGGTGTACACTAAAAGCATTCTAAATTACACATAGCCCAATCATTTTCTATACTGGTCTGTTCAGTACTTGTAAAGATTTTATAAATTAATAACAAAATTTCGTGTAATAAAATAGCTTTTATAATATAAAACGATTAAATATAGTATTAAAGACTATTATTCTTTGACTATAATTACTCTCAAGCGAAGTTATTTGTTAAGAACTATTCTTAGAACAGTTGTTTTACATTAAAATATTTAACAAAATTATTTTTTAATTTAAAAAAGACATCTAAATTAAGATTATTACTTTCATACGGGATACACTATGTGATAAAATGTATTAAAGTTCAACAACAATAAGCAAGAATATCTTAAGAATTAGATTTTCAATGAAATATACACAGTATTGTAACTAAACAATTAAAAATGCCTTGCAACCTATTAACATTGTGCAGCGTGTGAAGAATTTTATGTTGAGAAATCTTGATTGCCGACAAATTTGAACCCCATAGTATTTATATTTTATGGTTTATTATAAACTAGCTGACCCGGCGAACTTCATAACGCCTAACAGAAAATACGTGTTAACTTTAAGATTGGCCATGTTCTAAAGTCAAACAGCATTGCAACTTCGTTGTGAAACCTTTAAATATTCAACAGCTGATTATTATAAAAAACCTAATATGTATAAACATTGTAATTATTTTATTTGGCAAACATATAAACACGTGACTTTAAATCACACAGAAAATAAAAAAAATATAAATACAGTACATTATTCCCAAAAACCGTAAACTATTAACGTGGCAAATAATGCTGTTCATTTTGTAAAGCACGTATTTACTTTATAGTTTTAATTAATGAATGATTCAGATGACATTGGATAGTAAAGCATATTGCTAATGGAAAGTAAAACAACAGCTGTAGCTCAAGAAATCAAATGTTTTATTGTAGAACATTTGAAACCAACATAGTCCCCATAAGGTTAACATTAGAAATTTAAAACGCTATAAAATGGAAACTAATTAAATTTATGGAAACTGAATATGCCTAAAGCATGACCGGAGCAAAGACGAATCCAAAAAAAATCAAAGATCATTAAAATCAGTCCAGCCGTTCTCGAGTTACAATGCGTGTAACTAACACGACTTTGTTTTATATATTTAGATATTTGAATTTCAATCATAAATAGTTTTATTACTTTTACCAACATTTTAAACTATTGATTTTTAATATCAATAAACTAATGTTAGTATTCAAATTACAAAAACTATAAATAACTTAATAAAAAACTACTAAACGCTCATCAGTTGAGGACTTCTCCATTTTTAGAATTCATAAACTACAAATAATTTTTAAAATGTAAATTTTTATAGATAAAACATTTGAACTTGTGTAAATTAAAACCCAACAGTACGATTTGCATTTTATCTAGTAAATAATACAGCTAACGTTTAATTACGGCCGAGGTAAATAGTCATTGAGTGTCTATAATTGAATGTAGCTAAGAGCAGTACAAAGAGCTGAGTTCTTGTTGTTAACACATACGTTTTAATTTATTAAATGGCGAAAGCGCTGTCAAAGCTTTCTCTCTCGGGCTTGGTAGCTGGGTTACTCGTTCCTATCCCGCATGCCACACTGACATTCTCACCCTATCTGAATTATCTACCCAAGTAGGTATTTTAAGCAAATAATTAATGAGAAATGAGAGTACTTTGATTTTGGTACGATTTTGGAGTCTTGTTACTGACGAAGGCTGATTTGATCCTTACGACAGGAATGTTAATGGCGTTCAACAGTTAATTGCGTCTTAGGGACCTATGAAGTGGGATCCAAAACAATGATTTTTCATCTAAATTACTGATTGGTCTAACGAAGGGGCTAGTCTTTGCGTATGGTTGAAGTAGTCAAAAGTGTAAATTTTTTATCCACACCACAGAATGTTGCATACACCGATCATCGCTCATAACTATACACTATGACTATGAGCTCCAAGTAGCTGGGATACAGCACAATCGTCCAATTTACACTTTTGTTTGCAAGAGACAAAAAATAAAAACATACCATGTGATTTTAAATAGTCGCAATTGCTATTTCTAAAGTTAAAAAATATTATTACATTTTACTGTTATATGGAAAGTTTCTAATATTTCCTAAACGTTTGGATACGAAACTATAGAACAGAACTTTCACTAAAGCAACATTTCACTAACTCGTTAACATATGTGGTTAAATATCTAGTCGGCCCTAGAAGGGTTTAACTCTATAACAATAACATCAGATTATTGTAAATTGACAATTTTTTCAAGTAGGCTCTTATTTTTATAGTAAAATACGTTTGAGTTATCGTCAAATTAAAATCTACCAAGATATTTACTTTTGAACCAAGTAACATTTGAGCCAGACGCATCGGTGGATTAGGTCAGTAGCGTAAGGTTTAATGGGAATTCAAAGAACATAGAACAATTAATTAACTTCTGCTTCGATTAGTTCCTGGTTACCTAGCAAAGCAGTGGTTAATTGTTGAATTCCAATTTAACTTTATATTACCAACCCAATCCACAGGAGAGTGTGGCTAAACACAACCAACGTTTTTCTTCTGCACCGATTGAAATGGCTAGAAGATGTTATTCAGCTTCGATTGCCCAATACTCTCTGTTTTATTGGGCACACTCACCTACTTTGTTTTTGTGGCAGGATCTAGTCAGTTTAAAACACACAACGTACAAAACACACAGAAACCGATTCAGTCACTTTTGACCGATGTTTCGTAGGACCGAAAAATAAACAGCCCGCGTCTTCAGGGTTTCCAAAAAGCGATTAGGTGTTCAGCGCACACGCGGGAATAACATTTTTTTTACCCTGAAGACGCGGGACGTTTATGTTTTAGTCCCGCAAAACGTTGGACAATAGTGACTGAATAGATTTTTGTGAGTTTTGTGTATGTTGTGTATTTTAAACTGACGAGATCTAGTCACAAAAACAAAATAGGTGAATGTGCCCAATAAAACAGATAGAATGGAATAAACCTCGCCAACATACATGCCGTAGAGTCAACCTTGAGTAGGCCCCCTCAGGGGTCAATGTTACCTATTTAATTAGTGTAGCGACGACCGTATCTTTGTTGAGCTTTCTTAATCTCCAATTTTTTTACATATTCACGAAGCTCCTGTTAAAATCGTCCTATATTTTTTTCAATTTTCAAGTTTCAGACTCATACAGTTTTGGTAAAAAATATTAGAAAATGATAATTCACAATATGGTAGCATTTGAGTAGGCTTTGGTTTTTACAGTTCTTGTAAGTTCAATACTTATCTTGCAGGATTCGTATAGCACCGTTTGTTTTGCAAAATCGAAAATACATTAGTATTATACTAAGTATTTAGGAAAGATTTTGGTTTATCTTTACTGTGTTACTTTCGTTGAGTGATATTTCTCTGCTATGTTAATTATATATATCATAATTGTTGAATGCCACTTCAACATCATCAGACGTCACCACACGGGTAGGGAGGTCGTATGTCGACTAAAAGCACGAGTTGTGCGTTATTGACGTCATAAATTATCAGAAATGTTTGTTATCACTGCGAAGCAAGCCTCAATATTATTCTGACACTCTAAACTCTATCGACACACATTTTCAATTAATAATATTGATTATATAATACTAGTTTTCATCGCAAGGGTAATATTGTTCATAAGTGGTCGTTTTTGGTCTAAAATCATATTTTATGTTTGAAAAAAAATACAATGAATAAGTCAGCTTCCATATTCATTTCTACACTAACAGGTAATACAGAATGGTGGTTGTGGTTTAATTTTGCATACTAAAACTAAAGAATATGCATTTTTAAATGTGAAATGCATTTTTTTAATGGGTTACAACCCCCACTAAACTATTAATACCTACAATGTAAGATAGTAATAATTTTGAAACTATTTCTTGAACTATTCTTTTAAAGTTTAAATAAGGAAACTGGACTAATCTACTGGTACGTATTTTCAGTACCCAATGTTATGAAACTAGAATACATTAACTTTACGGATAATTTAAAGGTCCAAAAACGGTCACTTTAGGTGCAGTATGGTAAATACTTTCTTGTATGATTTATGAAAGTTAAAACACAAATTTGCTCATTGCTTGTGTTACTTTCATCTAATGATAATTAGTAAAAGTAAATGACTCTACTTTGATGACTCTACATGATTAACTAGTGAAGCTTTTTTTCTTAGAAGTAACATTGTACCCAACAGATATCACTACATCTGTGGTCTATTCGCTGTATATTTTGGCTATTCCTCTGTCTAAGGTGAGTGAAGGAGATATTTTTGTAAAGTAATCAAAAGATTAAGGACATTAAGTTATATGATACCATTTTAAATTAATGAATGATTTTCAAGCATTCACGAAAAGTAGGATAAAGATATCAAATTACTTTTCTCAAATATACGTATTTATTTTCTAGTATCAGTAAAATTCCTGTTCCATATTTTTACTCGATTTCAATGTATTTGGAAGTAATTGGTATTTATACTTTAAATGCACATCTCTTACAAATAAAAAGTTACAACTCATAACCTTTAGAGTAACATAACGAAGCCTTGAGGAAAGGAAATCGTAAGAACATTTCAATAGCAATGTCTTGAATAGGGTTTGGAAACTTTGCGAGTATTTTGAAAAGGTTGAACCTTCCATTTTATATTTATTGAATGCGGCATTGAAAAACTAACTGCACGTGAGGTTAACAAGAAACTTTTTAGATAAAACTTTCCGATTTAATTAATTCGCTGTAGTTTTGCATTTATGGTATATTTAATTTTGTAATATTAGTCAGTTAAATGTACTTTTTGTTTCGATTATACTTCACTTATTTGAGAAACCGGCCCGAACTAAGTGGCTATCTTAAGGGCACCCCAAATCGGGTATCTTTTTGTGTTAAAATTTTTTTACTATATAATTATCCCTTAGTATTTTCTCTTTCCAATTATATGTTACACATAATACTAGAATTATACAAAGTCAGCGAAAAACACTCATGTAACATCTGTAACCTTATTTCAGATGGATTTTGGGCGATTTCAAGCCACCACCATTTTGTTTCGGATTAACCTAATGAGATCTAGTTGCGGTATTTATATTCCAGTTCAATAGACCGTAAATATACTACCAAATTTGACTTTTTTGAAGCTTAAAAATTCCTCCAACTCCCAATAGATTGACCTATAAGTGTCAGAGTTATTTTGGTTTTTGCGATTTTCCGTGAATTTCGTTTTTCAAAGTTTGAAGACACATAACTCTGGAACCATAAGACATTCAACTACAAAATTGATTTAAAACTTTGATTTATTTCTGTTTTTGAAATTCTTTTAAAATTGTTAAAATTAAAATAATATGTCTATACTTAATGAAAATATAAACTTATCTCTACCGATATTTAAAATGACAAATTTTAGTTCTCTATGTAGTCTGGTTCCTTATATATATATATATATATATATATATATATATATATATATATATATATATATATATATATATATATATATATATAATGTTATAAACAAACGCATGTAGTAGTCAGTATGTTTATGTTAGAGTTTATGTTGGGCAAGTTTGTTGGTCGTGGAAATAAAACACGAAAAATACTGAACCAACCGGTTTGAAATTTTAAGTAAAGGTAGATTTTAAACTCATGTCATATCCACTTCCTCAAAACACTCTCGGGCTACGCCCCGTGAACGTCCTAGGTTTCAATTTATACATTTTAAATAATTATAACATAAAACTACTTAAATTTCAACAGCTGTGAACACTAAAATTTGACAGTTCGGGAAGGAGAAAACACAGTTGCCGTGACCGTTCTAGGTTTAAATGTTCCCAGTTTCTAATTTAACTATCTGTTTTTACTACTTTTTACAGTCTAGGATGAAGAAGAAAGAACGTTCATTTTTACAGATAAACTTCTAGATCGAAATCAATTTTGCCGAAAATGGTAGATTTTAAGTTTTCTCTTGATGCCTTATCCTCCTTATCATTCCTTATCCTTTCCCAATATTACATCACAGGTACTACTTTGTCATGTTGTAGACTCTCGTGTTTATATTTTTAAGATTGTGTTTAGTATATAATACTTTTAGTAAATATATCTTTTAATGTGAATAGTATTTTACCTCAAAAATCATTTTTGTGAAAAATGTCATGTTTTATAATATTTATTTTTTGCTGAAGAGAAAAGTTAACCTCCCTCAAATATAATTTAACCGTGCGGAGAATGGGTACTTTAGCTAGTATGAAATAAAGTGAACATTACTGTTAAATGGGATTCGGGATGGCCTTTAAAGTAAATATAAGTGAGCGTTAAGTGTGACAAATATAATGGATTTTAGGAAAAAGAACAGCTGACTTTTTTTACCAGGGCCATTAATTAATAGTTCAATGATAAAAGACGAGATCGCACGCATAACGTTAGTGACAGTCGAAAGAATTTCACAAAACTGATATGATAATATATAAGATAATATATAATAATAAGATCACGCCACAATCATCCTACATTCATTCCTCATTCATACTTGGCTTAAAATACCTACCTGGGTAGGTCGCCATTCCAGTTAAAAGTATAAAGTATAATAACATTTAAATTTGGAGTTTTGTAGATGTATTGATAAATCTCAACTAGATAGGCTTGCATACCAAATTTAGGAGGAACATTTAAGTAAATAAGTGACTTATTGATTTTTAGCTATTTTCGTAAGATTAGCATTACACAATGTACTGCGTTTACCATTTTGTACATCTCAATCTGATATGAATATCTAACCTTAGAGTCATGATTCGAAATACTTAATTGTCTGTTTTTAAGCCAAGATATTACAGAAATAAACAACTCCACTGAATGTTATAATAATCTGACATAAACCGTGGCCGTTTTTGTGTCGACACATATAAATGCTTATATGCAAATATAAATAATTTTGAATAACCCCCAAAATGTGTTCGGGGTTGAGTTATGAACTTCTATCATGGTTAGGCTTAACTGTCATCATGCGGGTCATGTGAATAGGTCCATTTTCCATAGGAACAACTGGGTCATGTACCATAGCAAAATGTTGTCAACTTTTTTTCTCAGAGCTGCCCTTGAGATGATCAAGTGGGTTCTATAGCTGCTCCAACATCCGACCAGTTTACTATAGCTAAACTAGGCAATAAATAAGCGTAGAACAATTCGTTATACTAGACCTGATTGTATCGAACGCTCAGTTTATGTGATCATGAAAATTGAACACGTAAACAAATAAACAACTTATGCAATTTCCAAGTCCGGAGGGAGGCAAAATAACTGACTATCAATGTTTATATTGGTCTGTTTTATTTAAAATCCTCTTCTCGTTTTCAGACGATCCAATAATTTTGGTTGTTTGGTTCGTATAAACAAGATTTTGTTATTCGATTTTGTTTTTTTGATATGTTGTTGATATTTTTTTCTCTTACTTTTACGTATATTTATTTGAGGCAAAACATCCAAACGATTAATTTATATTTTTTCTGACAGTAGAAATAATTTCCATATTTTAAGTGGAAAATTAATAGCTGGCTAATTTCATATTTATGTTTACATTAAGATGAATTTTTTAAACATTTTCAGACTTTCTTTAACTCCTCTCACTACCTTGATTGATCAACAATAATAACAGAATGGATCATATTATGCAATACTTTAAGTAATTATTAAACGTGTGTACTATGAAGGTCACTATAGATAGAGTAAGCATTTTTTATCTCAATTACCACAATTAAAAAAATTTATAATCGACTAGGAGGAAATAAAGAAAAGATTAAGTTTCCTTTGTTTTGTTGTTATCTATACTTGACTTGTTGAAGCTAAGTATTATTGAATGACTGACTCTGACTGACTGATTGATTGAGTGATGAGTGAGTGAGCCAGCACACAAGTTAAGCTGTTTAGAAGAACAAAAAACATTCCCTTCAGACATATTTTGACTGTTTACTAATGATGGATTTTTTTTAGTCCAAACAAATAATTGAAATCACAATCATTTTGATCAAATCTACGTTATTTGTTTACATTGTTTTACCTATATAATTTGTGTTTAAGAATGGAATATAAAAAAATATTTTTCAAGTATAAAAGATCCCTTTGGATAAAAGTAGGATAAAAGACACTCGGTGACAATAGCGTTTACCCGGAATTTTCATATCTTACAAAATCTAATTAGTCGACAAACTTTCTTCTAAAGGCAAACTTCGGCTTCCATCGTTAATCTTCCAACCGGCAATGCTTTCTAATTATGGACAATCTTTCCGTCCATACGCTTACATCCTCTTCCATTACAAAACTGTTAATACTTGGACAACGTTTCTTTTCTTGGTGTTAGTTTTCAAATCAAAATTGCTTGTTTTTCATTAATTATTTGTCTGAAGTTGAGTGAGCCAGAACATTTTTTTAAAAAGTAAAAGCTTCAAAATATACCAAGGTAGCAATAAAATTGAATTTAATCACGTTTTGTCCGAAATTTATTAATTTAATACTCAGTCATTTTTATTCAGCTTACGTTTAAAATTTAAGGAAAATTTGTAAATTTTTCAATACAAGGGCGCAAAGACTTTGAGTTTGCTCATAAATACAATGTAAAAGATTCAATTTATACAGTTTTTAACTTTTTGTTTTAATGATAGCTAATTTTTGAATAAATTCTTAAAGTGGATAAATTATACGAAGTAAAATGGTCATTACTTAATTGGATGATCAAATTACTCGCAATGTTCTTAGACTCCATAAATTTGTAGAATATTTAAAAGACGTACAGTAGCCTACATTTCAAACAACGGTTGGTGATAAAACTCATCTAAGTTTATTCGCCATATTCATTATTAAATTAAGCACCAAAAAGGATTAAAAGTTATCAGTTAAAAATATTCTAAACAAACAAAACTGTTTCCTTAACTAGCTAGAGCTCCAGGAACACACGTTTCATATGTATTCTGGTCAGATAAACTTTTACCTCAAGACTTTTATGCTTTTTGTTTTAATTCTAACTTTTCTACCTCTTCAGAGTCCCATAAAATATTAAACTTCCATTTTCAAAATGAGTTAATTGAAAATTATTTAACCACAAATCATAATTAAAGTTAAACTTATATTCGTATATTTAAATTTAATTCGCCTCCCTAATTTCATAACTGTTATTAGTAAGGCTCCTGCGAAAAAACAACTAAAAGGGGTTTTCTGAATCAGTAATAGTATATTCTAGTTGATAAATCCATTTCATAAACGATTTGGCTTCTATTCAACAAACGTAAAGATTTTATCAATGTTTGTTTTTTTTCAAAGTTTAAATGGCCCTTCTATTATTCTTCGGTATCGTTTTCAAAAAAGATAGAATATTGCCAAGAATCGAAATGAAATATGGTCCCGATCTCCCGGCAGCCTGATGGCTGTTATAAATGTTTATGGGTAAGAGCAAGATTCTGCTATCATTTTAATGACCATATCGTTCTGTTACGACTGGTTTCATAAGCTCCCGAGTATATCTTAAAATGTCTCTATTATACTGATATTCAATTTTGTTTGTTTAATATCTAAAAGCTAATTATTCAGCACTGTAAAAATTAAGTAACACAATCATAAATTAAATTTTTATAAAATTCATTTGAGAGCATTTTGTGAAATCTGTATGTTTTTAAAATGTTTAAGGATTTTTGTGGGGATACTCCCTTTAAAATAAAAATTCAAAAAATTCAATTTATGTAGATATATACGAAATTGCATAGAGATCAGATCATCAGTTCGTTTTCGGGGCCTGTACACAAACGGGCAAACATCACTCCTAAAACCACGTTTTTAAATACAAGGAGCCTCAAAACGGATATCCACTCTCAACTCGAGTTCTAAAATGTAAAAAAAACAATATTTTTACTTTTACTTATATACCCACTTATAAGATAGTATATGAAACAAAGTTTTATAATTTCAGTTAATATACACATAAATATAGACAGCCTACGGATAGACACAAGATAAATTATACGTTTATAAAAATTCATCATATTAATTATTAATAGTATATGTTTATGGTTACCTTAAAACGTTGTATAGGCTCTTCCTTACCTGAAAATATAAAATAAACATTTAAAAATATTTATAAAAAAAGTAATATTAAAATAAAAAACTGTAATACACAGTGTATAGCTTACGATTATACTTGTATTATAACTAACGATTCGCTTAGTTATCAGTATCAATTTAATTTGAATTTCAGTTTTGATATCATTGAAACAAACATAAATAATTGTATTATATTCGTGCGAGAACTCAAATAGATCTGCGAATTTTTCATTTATTTTTTCGTTTGAGTATTGTCAGCTTTAGTTTTTTACTAAAACTATTGTATTTAATGTACTTCTGATATGTATTTTATAACTCACGAAAATATTATTCAATTTTCGGAATGTTTGATAATAACTGTACCTTTAGAAAAATGTGATTTTCTTTTATTCCCTATTTGACTGGAAATCATTTGCTCTGGTTATTATTTTATTTAATTACTTTCATACACACTTTAAATAAAATTAAAATTGAATCACTTATTAGTAAAGTTTGTCAATTTCAGAGATGTGTCGTGTGGGTGAATATTAAAAAGGCTTAATTCAATCAGCATATCTGTTGTGTATATTTTATAGTTTTTTTAACTAAATAAAATATATCACAACACCGGCAACTACCATTGGGATTAATGTTACCCCCACTAGTTCAATCTGATCTCAACCACCAGACGGATGTGATAACAAAATGTGTGGGTACGTGATGAGCTCACTTGTCGTCGGAGTTTAGCACCAAAATGAAACTTTCCCTATTCATGGCACAAAAATATTAACTTCTGGGCAATTCTGACGTAACACGAGTCTTCAATTTAAATTTAAATACTAGTTAAGTCTAACAACGGGTATTTATCAATTCTAAATTGCAGGATCTAAAACAATTTGAAGTTCATTGGTTCAAATCCACACCTAATGCTGTTTAAAACTGGGGGTGTGTAGCCGGCAAGCAATTATTTACCTCTTTAAATAAGCAGTATCTGTGGTCTGATACATACTTTCTTCCTCAAGTCAAATATTTAAAATACAACATTTGATAAAACTCCATATCCTTTTTTTTATTTTAATATCCTTTATAGATTAAATAATAATCTAATTTCATTAATTAATAACAGCTTGAAATAATGGTTAGTGTAGAGCCCCCCCTCCCCCGGGAATACCAAACCTTTTTTTCAGGATGTTTCGTTAGGTGATGTGATTCTACACTGTATACTAAAATTTGAATGGAAAACGGTTGGGAAATAAGGAAAATTTTATTTGTAATAATCTCCTTAAGAATGTCATTGGCCAGCCTCAGACAATGTGCTGTGTCTACCTCGGATAATAAATTAAACATTTCTGTGGAACCGTCAGCCGTTGACGAAATATTATACGTTCAGTTTTTTAAGCCGGTTTTAATAATTGTGGTGGCGAATTATTATATTTTAGCGAATTTCCCATAGGGAAGAAGCTATTACCGTAGGTCTCATGGTAAGACTTAAGCCCGGGACCATGTTATTTTTTCGTCTTAAGGTGCCCAGAGTCCAAAAACAATAGTCGTTAAAATTTATATATATATATATATATATATATATATATATATATATATATGTGTGTGTGTGTGTGTGTGTGTGTGTGTGTGTGTGTGTGTGTGTGTCTGTTAGCACGATAACTTTCGTAAAAATGGTCCGATCGAGACCAAATTTAGTAGAGACGTGTATTCCTACAAATGCTCGGACGAGTTCGTAAACCAGACATATCAGTCAATAGGAACGGGTAGTTTGCGGGGGTTTTGTACCCCAAAATGGGGTTTTTTGCGTTTTTCACATGTAATTTTTAAAAATTTATAATTTCATATTTCACCATTGGAATTAGGTTAAAAAACTACACAATTAAGTTTCTTAAAGTTTTTCTCTATCTCCAACGGTTACCGAGATATTAAAAAATCTAAACACAGTACATTGTATTGTGGGGCTCCAATGTTAATCTTATGGAGGATAGGGAAAAATTAATATTTCCCATATTAATGAAAATTTTTGGATAAAAACTTGATATTTAGCTTCATCTGGTTGACTTAAAAGCCTATAACTTTTAAACCCAGTTTTGAGAAATGTGGGTAGTGACATTTTTTCTTTGCCTCATAAAACACTACAACTCATAAAATTCACTATTAAATACTTACTCGGGTAAATCAGTGTGTTATGAATGAATTCAATTGCAATGTTGATAACTGAGAAGAAACTGTTGCTAGTACGACTAGAAAATAGTGAGCTCGGTACAAGGTAAGCGAGGTACACAGACATTGGACTAGTAGGTCAAACATACATTATTTGAAATCTATGGTGTGCGAGCAACCACCTTAATAAACACTTTAAAAGTTAAGGTAAAATCTAAATGTATGTCAAATTGAACATTATTTTTAACTCCTTTTTTAATGAAATAAATTTCAGATGATTAAACATTATACTGAAACAATATATAAACTGATAGCATGTTAAATGTTCAGAAAATAAATGATAATAGCTAAGTTACATTATGCCCCATTAAAATCAAAACCTAAATTATTTAAAATATGTTGTTTCTGCAACTTGGAAAGGTTTATAAAAGAAGGCAATTAAAAACAATCCCTGGAAAATTTCAATGATGAATATGTTGAAAACACTTAATCTTTAAAAAGCTTGTCAACTTTGGATTATTTTCAGGTCTTATTTGACATTTTTCTTCGCTTTTAAACGCACTTGAGACGTAATTTTTAAGAAAATAATGACTTCGTTTGTGAAATTAGACTTCATCCTAAGCTGAATCTTATCTAGTGACAAGTGTCTACGAAACTCTTATTTTCTCTTACCATTTTAATCTACAATATATTTAGTTAAATAGTTCCGACAAATATATTCTGTTTATTCCACTTCCAAACGGGAAAATATTTATTTTGCATTATTGTTTTGAAATATTGATTTCCTATATTTCAGTTCCATGTTAGATTAATTCCATTAAATGATGACTTACAGTGTTTATTCAGACATTTAAGAAACATTACGTATTTAATCCACTTTGTTTAACCTTACATAACATATTACACTTTTATACTAACATCTTATCAATCTTTCTTCGGGCTCAACACTATTTTAATTTAATTGTTTATAATTTCAAGAATCGCAGCTATTCATAAAATACATTTACATTCAATACAAGATATTTATACAAAAACATACTGTAAGTAGAATTCTTTTTCCTCAACCGGACCGTTTTAAACGACGAAAATTCAAATTGAATCCAATTACGTCAAGCTGTTAATTATATTATCAGTAGCGAATAAAAATAGTGGAAAATCAAGACTTTGATGCTTGTTTATCGGAGCTGAAAACGTTAGACTATTTGTCAAGGTGGAAAACGTACTTCATTTTTAACTATTTTTGTTTATGACTGATTTTTCTCTGGTTAGATCTAGAAGAAAACATTTTTTTTATTTTTTACATACGTTTGGGTTTATTTTTTACCATCAAAATAAGTATTCGAGTACCGTAATAGGTAATATCATTTACTGTATGTTTTTCAGTACAGTTCATTTCAGCAAAAGTACCATACAACAAACGAGAAACAGAGTAGAGTACGTGGAATTTTTAATTTGTTATGAGACTTAAGATTTAACCGCATTAATAATTCCTTATATGCTATTTTAAGTTGTTTAGTTGCACTCAAATAACATACTACGTCATTTACATTAAACAAGATAATTAAATAGTCATATATGTGTCATACATGTTTTAAATACAAAAATATGTTGATTTAAGGACATTTTTCGGTGATTTATCTTATCAAAATTTTTATAAATCTTTTTGCAATGACTCAATGGTATTTTTCTAAGTTATTTTTTAGATTTATTTTTTCATGCATCCATTAAGTACATGATAAAACACTACCTTCAACCAGAATTTTCTCTATAACTTATAATTTCCTTGATTACTACTAAGTAAAAGGTTTTCTGCTACAAAACAACGTCGTATGACTTACCGAATTTAAAATTATTTTTATGGAAAATTAGTGTGAAAATGCGGAAGTACTACAAGGTCTCAAGGCTGAATTAACTGTGGATCTCGTAACCAATGTGTGCGTGATGCAGAAAATAGGAGTGGATTACAAACACGAAAGATAGACATGTGCGACTGTTTTAATATGACTAAGCCTGGGATGGTGGCGTGTCATGTAATCCAGCTACTTGGAAGGACACGCATTTAGGATAGTTATAAGCGATGGTTAGTGGTGTAGTGTTCTCTTGTGTGGATTAACATTCGCACTATTAAATACTACGTAAATCCACAAAAACGATCCTGATAATTAGACCAGTTCGTAATTTAGAGGCAGTGGTTCGGACTCCACGTTAAACTGTAGGTCCCATAGAAATGCCATTGCCCGTTAGGCCATTAATTAACAGTTCTGTCAAAAGAAGATGTCAGACTTAGTCGGTAACAAGACTACAAGATCGCGCCACAATCATATTCCACTTACGAGTATTTCTCATTCAAACTTAAAATACCTACCTGGGTAAGTTGCCATTTCAGTTAAAAGTATTAAAGTACTGGCTTAATTCTTTGTTGTGATTTAATCCTTACATTTAACTAATATTAGGTGACAGTAACTATCGTCTTTAGTTCTGTCTGGTGACCACAATACAGGTATCGGTTAGTTGTTTGGTGGTTTTCTTGACCGTCGATGTACTCGTTATTAAAGTTAGATGTGGCTGGCCAGAGGTGTCATTGATTAAGTGTAGCATAAATTTTAAATGTTTATGTAGTTTTAAATCTCGTGACATAACTAATATAATGTGATTGACATGTGCTTAAGAACGGGAAATAACGTTCCAAAACTGGCCGCCTGCTGACTAAAACAAAGATTTGAAGAGAAAAGGTACTGCAATAGTCGTTTATCAATGCAATCAAATTTATGAATAAAACTTCATTAATTTTTACACAAAGGCTATACATTTAAGACACGTTTGTGGGTTTATGAATCTGTATAAAACTCTCACGTCTCAAGTTTTTGGGTAAAAATTAACCTTCATTATAACATTTTATAACATTAATATACAAAAAACAGGTAAATTCTTTAAATAGCTACAATATTCGTTTTACGTTCTTTAATATTCGGTGTAAATTTTCCGAATGACTTCACGATTCAAAAACAACGTCATGACACATATGGCTTAGGACACGAGAGCCTGCTAAGCTCAGAAGCCTTTCTTCTAGGATCAGACACTGGCACAATGGGCAGCATGCATCCGGCTTTACAAAGGATGATGCAAGATTCACAACTTCCGTTACTACAATGTGGAAGCATCCCTCTTTGGCAAGGACTCGTTTTGCGTACATATCTTTCATATTCTGCTTGTTTTAAACCCGTATCATTGGTCTTCGCCGAAAGTTTAATTATAAACCAATTAATAATTTAAAAAATTGTAAATAGCCTATAATTTTTCTGATTATTTTTAATTAATTGAAATTGCTGGGGGATTTTTACCTAATATTTATATAAATTATTTAAAAGAGAAACTTAAACATGACGTACCTTTGAACCAAGAGTATCGTACCAAAATAAACAGAAAAAATAAATGACTACAAAAACTAGTGACGTCATACGTTGATGCGTTTTGGAACCACTCAAAACTGTCCATGAAAGGTGGTTGATTATAAATTGAGTGAATGGAGACGGTGAAGTATTAGTTTTATTGTTTATAAGTAGTAGTATTGTATTGTAGTATTGTTATAGTAGTTTTAGTATTGTTTGTTAGTTTTTTTTTGCTTGGAGTTAGTAGTTTGTAGCTCGTATACAGTAAACTCTCTCATATCCTGACTAATGTAGCACCGGAGGATCCGGATAGCAAAAAGTCCGAATATGAGAAGGGAATAAAGCATCCAGATATGAAAAAAGTATCAAATCGGAATACGTCAAGGCTATTGCTCTCGACAAAGACTGGTCTGCTTATGACAACTTATTTTAATTATATTCTGACGAAACAATGCTTCCTTCATTTTAAAACGAAAGAATACATTAAATGTTCCAAAATTGCTGTATAATTTTGTTATTATTTAGGTTATCGATACGATTCTTCCCAATATAACATTTTGAAATACAAAGCATTACGTCATTGATTCAAGCACCGAGTATGGGGAAACGGATATTATTATTCCGCGTTAACTACGTTTTCGGAAATTATTACCTTGAAACTTTAAAAAATTATAAGATTTGAAATTCAAGAGAACATACTGATTTTGTCTCATTTTGTGGCCAAATTTTCAATAGCAAAAAATATTTACGTCTTCATGTTGAATTCTAACAATTGTGATTTACCTTTTCTATTTCGATATAACGGACTACTTTATTGGCATTGCATCCAAAAATTTACCACTAAACATTAAATATATAATAAATGCGTTAGCTGTTGGAGGACCTTGCACTCGCAGAAGTGCACTAAAACATTGTTCGCCTCCTAGAGTGTTTTAAATTTTTGTATTTTTTAAAAATAGCGTTCGGATATTGGAGGGTCCCGATATGTCAGATCCGGATAGGTTACTGTACATTCATGATTATTTTCAACGTGCAAAGAAAACGTACATTTGGCTGGATGGCAGGGTGGTTTTAGTGCAAAACTGAAGGTTTATAGATCGAATTCCACAACGGTGAAATCTGGACCTGTTTGTCATTTCGTCAATGATGCTTCCTAACAACTAACTGGTCGTCGTCAGTTGTGAACAGTACCCGGATTTGAACCGTTCCCCATCAAAAAGTTAATAAATGCGGAAAGGCGTAGAAATACACAGTTAAAACAAAAAACTAATTTGTTGTACAAAAATTGATGTTGTATATTTGTATTTTGACGTTGATAGCTCGATCATTCAAATATTATAAACTGTATAGGCCTGAAACTATATATTTTATGAAAGACAGTTTAATTTTATTTCATGACGTATCAGAGTTACTTTCCTCTAATGTGTTTCATATTTTCTGTGTGGACGAAAGAAAAGTTGAAATTTTCAGAATAAATTTGTGGCTTCAGAAAAATGATCATAAAATTTTTATTTTTTCAATCATTTCAAAAATATTGATATTTCCTCGTAGAGAATTAAATTTATCACAACTTTTGTATTTAAATAAAATGTGTAGAATCTCTTTTTGTTTGCTTTATTGAGGGTTGCTTTTAAAATTTGTGATTTGCATAAACCAGAGATTCACACAGTTTTTGATACGTTGGTCAAATATATTTCTGAAAGAAAAAATTTGCTATATCATATTATTTTACTTTATTTGCTGAAACAGAATATATATATATATACTTATTTTTAGAAAAGAACGAAATACGGCGAATAGGTTGTTACCACTACCCAGTGCACAAAAAATCCCTGCCACACAGAAATCCAACACTGGCCAGATATAGGGTTAACGTGGGATCCGAACCACGGCCTTTGAACTACGAACTGGTCTAATTATAACAAATTAACGTAGCTATTTACTTTTGAAAAGAAGTATATAAAAATTTTATAAAACTTTATTGTAGAAAAATTTTTATATATATATTTTGACGTTGATATCAATTATATTAAGACGTAAATTTTTATGAACATATTTATTTATTAAATATTTTAGTTTAAGAATTTTTTTTACTATGAATAACGAAAAATTAATTTTCTAATTGTTTGTATCAAAGATTTAATAATACATTTTTTTAAAAGAAAATTTGTATACTTTTATTTCACAGATATTTAATAAAAGTTTAGAACTATAATCTTTATTACATGTTAAAAATCATACCAATTCACAATTTTTCCTCCAATAAATAAAGAAAAATGATGAATTTAAAAAATTTAATTACATTTTAAACTAATATTACAAGAAAACACAACACTTAGACTTAAATCCACTGAAAAACTGAAAATAAAAAAACTGTCAGATATTTAAACTACGAATATTTAAATTATATTTTTCAGTCGATATAGTATTATAATAGTGCGAACGTAATTTACAAAAGAGACTTAAGACCATCGCTCATAAATATCCACAATTCCTGACCTCCAATAGATAGTTATGACGACCACATTATTTTTTGAATTACAAACGTAATTGAGATGGTCTGTTAACCTTCGTGATTGTGTTTACTCAAGTCAACTATCTAGTCGACTTACCAGACGTTATACTATTTGCTCATCAATATCAAACTGCGCTAACCTGCGTTACCTTTGCACCTTACGATTACTTGTATCAAAATGATAAGCAATAACCTATTACTTTAGTAAAGAAATGTATGACTTTTTCACACGTTTAAAAAAGTAAAATAATAGATTAACTCATAATAATTAACTTTAATAGGGGTTGTGGGCAATAATTTGATATGGTGGCCCCCAGAACATAAAAGTGGGGTATGAATAGTTAGTGTTGTAGAATGGTTAAAACTAGGTTTGAAAGTCAAAACTCAAACTAGACTCAGAATAGACTCAAAGTAATGCTTATAAAAATACAAAACTAAGTCATCGTTAAAACTATATTGCCTGAGGAAAACTGTGAACCTAAAATAAAACTTAAATGATCACTGATTTTGTTTTTTAAAATTGTATTTTAATTTAAAACAGTTTTAACACACCGGTGGATAGTATAATTACTTCCAGATCATGAATACGTTACGTAATTGACAAATATTACTTTACCTGCAGTCAATATCCAGATTGAACTATTTGGTTGTGAATTGTGGCGACGATCAGGAGCGATATTACATAAACTTGTTACCGTCACAGAGCATAATTCACTGAATCAATTGTGAAGTTCAGTTCCAATGTTTATTCGTGCGCGTTTGCTGTTTACTGAGGAAAAAAATCATGATACGACTGCCAAGTTATCCAACATTTATTTGTAATATTACATATCGTTTCAGTATTATTATAAGTTCAAACCGCAGGTCCGCTTTATTCCAAACTTGAAAACAGCATAAAATTTATACTTTATGGTTTTAGTAATAGATTATTAATATTTGTTTTAACAATAATCTTTGATTTTATTAATACAGTAGTAACAGATACGGTAAAACGATAAATGATATATATAGATCTTCGATTTAAACAAATGTAAGTCTTTATATCTTAAAACTATTCTTTTCCGTTAAACTTAGTTTTAGTAATTGTTTTATAAGTTTACAGTTTTTAATTAACTTTTTTACACCATTTGTGTAGTTTTTTCTCCACTCTTGTAAAAATGCAATTTGTTCTTTGTTTAAATGAGCTTTTATTGGCTATTGCAATAGGGGAAAATATTACTCACACAAAAGTATCCAGTACGATAGTTCTGGGGTAACGCGCTAGCCCGGAAAGTCAAGGGTTGCTGGTTCGAAACCAGTGTGTGACCGGCGATTCCTATAAATCCATAACCGATCACCTCTGCCTGAATGTAACTCACGCCACGTCGTCTTTAACTCACAACACAGGCCCTAGGTACATGGTGATGAGTAATTATTTCAAGCTACAAAATGGGACATTAACCTTCGTGTTCTTCAAAATCCCTAATTCCTTTTGACCATAGAGAATAGCTCAACGTGATTTTCCTATTTTTCATCTATTACTAATTTATACAATTAATGAAGAAGATTATTATAACTCCAATACTATAGAAATTAAGTTTAGTAAAATATTTATTATTTTAGTTTAAATTTCAATCAGCAACTAAGTGTTTACTAAAGTATGACTCTTCAATAATACATTTGAACATTTTTTGTTATTGATTTTATTGGTTTTTGAAACTTGTGTCACAGTTTTATTTTTTACGTTACATAGAAAAGGTATTTTTTTAAGTTTACGTCTGTGTGTATTCATATACGAGTGTAGTTAGGTGTGTTTGTACGTTTTAGGATATCGCAATAAACGTCGAATGATATGCGTTTCAAGCGAGATTTATAAGTTTAAGATGACCATTAATATCATGATGGAGCGGTTTTTTGTTGATCGCATCAGTAGAACAAATAATAAGTTAGATACCTTCTTAGCTGTCATAAGAATCGTGGCGTGGTCCACAACAAATTAAGCGCGATTCGACAACTATCAAATGTGTATTATTAAATCCTTTCAATTTTTAACTTTTTTTGAAAGAGTTATGTCTTCATTAAAGTCCTTGTAAATTTTTAGTCACGACAAAACATAAAATATGTAGGTCCATATCATGTTTATGTTATTGTTTTTTGTGACTAAAAATTTACAAGTGTTTAATCATGGCATAACCCTTTCAAACGATGGCTCTGGTTGTTTCTATGGAAACTTGTTTTAAATTTTCATCCACCAAATTGCCAAGAAACGCCCCTCAGAGCTAAGACATATCCATGTCGAAAAGTTACAAGTTTGAAAAGATTTGATATTGACACTATAGGTGATATTGAAACGCGAGTCATACGATAAAGACCACGTCAGAATACACACAGAATCTAAGAAGGTATCTGATTATTAACCCTAGAACTGGCAAAGTCGTAATTTACGACGCATTTACAAATTCAATAAGAAATCACAGGTGGAGGAATCTGTTGTCAGTTTAGTGAACTTGTTAGACACTAGCGCCTACGTGACCGTGTTGCCCTCTGGGGGCAAGCAACCGAACCTGCTCTTGTAGTACACTAGTCTGCACCCGGGCATGTCTTATAACCAAGTAAGGGCTCTACTCCTACTAGCTTTCTACTCCTATGCACTGAGTGGCTGAACCGGCTAACGCGCTGCGCTGACGAGCGTAACGTTCTAGCCATTCGGAAGTGCTATGGTTCGAATCCCGACCATGAGCAATGGCTTGCAAATGTGTGGTAAAGCGGAGAGGGAGCCCACCTTAAATAAACGGTGGCCGGCTTGGGTGGAAGTTGCCGTCATTTAATGCTTAATTGCTTAATTGGGATTGCAGTGGACACCTGTTTTGCTTTTGTGGTTAGTGGTTATAAGGGGGGCATGTTTTATGCTTCTTTTGTTTATACTTTAGTATTTCAAGAAGATATTAGTAATTACTTGTATGTTACAGTTAAAAGTAAAAAGCTTGCCACTTCCTAGGGTTAATAGTCCAGAAATTTAAAAACCTAAAGACTAAGAAGCAAGTAATTATTATCATTATCGTGTCAAAGATGCAAGTAAAAAACTTTATTTCTCTAAATTAGTACACACATATGTAATAGGCAGTTATTATAAAATATTTTAGTGGGATGTATGAAGGGCAAGGATATGATACTGATTGAGGTAAAACCTATGAAACGATACTTGTAATGTAAGGATTCGATGTTACAATCAAAACCACAGTTACCATGATCATACAACTAATCTGTTTCCAACCTACTAGATTGGCAATATCATGAGTATCTTCATTAGTTGACCAGTTTTAAATGAAACATTCAATCTCGTCAACGTAATTATATTAATCTAAAACAATTATACTACTCTGTAGTTGCCAAATATTCTGCATAATGTATTACACATAATTGTTTATATCTTTATTGTCATGGAAATACTAAAGATATTCAACATTTATTTTAAATTTTGGCTAAAATAGTGTACAATTTTTTAAGTATCGCTATGTGTTGCAAGAACGCGTTCCAGTGCACATTACATAAAAGATCTGTGCAAAAACATTTCAAGTTTTTAGTCTTTGTAAAATACTAATACTAAAATGTAAAATAAAATACTAATAAATATATTTATTTAAAAAAAATTAACTGCAGCCCACATTTCAAAATTAAAAATAGTTAAATTTATAATTGTCATTTCAAATGTAAAATGTGGGTCATTGATTGTAATATCACAAATGAGTATTTAATTTCAAGTCATTTAACGTAAGCTTTATGTTAAATTTTGGAAGTTGATTATTGACATTAGGAATGCCGTGCTCTCTAGTTTCACGAGGCAATCCCAAAGAGCAGTCATGAGCAAACATAACTAAGTTAAACTTTTTTGAAAAATCAGGAAGGTCAATTATATATAGCAAAAATAAAACGGGACCAAGAATTGAGCCTTGGGGAACACCTCTGACAACAGGAACTCTACTTTCCGAGAATATTGGATTTTCAGTACTATTCAATCAAATGATTTGTTGTCTACGGGATGAATATGATTTAAGCAAATTTAAAGCATGACCTCTTACTCCATACCATTCAAGCTCTTTAACAAGAACATAATGATTTACGGTGCCAAAGGCTTTACTTAAATCACAAAAATTTCCAATCGTCTTTGGTTTAAACGATCTGTAACGCTGTTTAGAAAGTTAAACACTGTGCTGACTGTGGAATTTCCAAGCTTTTGAAAGCTTTAGTATTATGGTATTAATACTTATAGTCGTCACCAATGTAAAACAGGACAGTTCCGTATGAATTAGGTTAAACATAGAATATTCATCAGAACAAAGCCGCAGCTGGTCCAGATTCCCAATACTGCTGCAAGATTTAACACTTCGTGACTGGTATTTAATCCTCTTAAACGGTTTCAGTCTTTGCTACACAATGTACACTTAGTTTCCTCAAACTCAAACAACACTCTTAATGAACAACAATTCATTGTTGTTACGATCTATTATTACTAATTGCCTACATTGGATCTATTGGGACAAACATGAATACATTTATGTTGATTCTAAATATGATCTGAATTCAAATTTTAATTTCGTTTTAATCTTATTTTGTACTCAAGGTGATGTTCAAAATGAATTTGTTACGTATGTTTTAACAACATAAAGGGATAAATTTAATTTAAATAGTGTTGAGGATATAACGAAGTAAACGGATATATCTAGGCATGAATACTGTTTTAGCTCATACACGAACAAAGTTATATAAAACTTCAATGTAATTGATGATTACAAAACGTTTAAACCCTGTAAGCATAGGAATAACGCAACAGATTTTCAGGTAACATAGGTAGTCTGCCATTTCGCCTTTTAATTAATTCAGAGAGTTTTATGTAGAAATTTTAAATATATAGTTATCTTATCCAGTGGCTATGTAGTTAGTATAGCGTAGACCTGTATATGTATATATGTGTAAGTAACCTTCTGTATATTGTTTTTTATTAACTTAATAATGATACAATTATTCCACTTTTTTAAATTTAATACTACCAGTTTGTACAGGTTTTATGACACAGTGCAGGGAAGCAATATATTTGTTACCATGGTAAATTTAAAACCCAAAATAATATAAATATAAGAACACAGATTTAAAAATAATACTTTTTAACTACATAGTTTAATGTTCTATATAAATAATAATATTTGCCAAGTTGCCATGAAACGTAATGCGTTGTATTTTTAAATGGCTTTAAACTTGATGGTTGGTTAAAAGAAAATAATATTGTTTATCATAAGTCGATTAGAGAGTCAGCTATTTATTCTTTCCGTTAAATCATTTTAACAAATCATAGGTTCAGTAATTCTTTAAAAGAATGGGCTAAGTAACATCAACGCAGTATTAAAAAAAGCTCGTTGCTTTATTTAAATAGGGTATGACACCCCTCCCACATATTTCAAAAATGCTAGTTTATTTGGTTGAAAATTCATTGGTTTTGTTTTTAAAGTATACGAAAGCCTTCTCCAATATATATTTCATACCGGGAAAACCCATAACATAAACAGACAAAATTAAAAGGTAATTAAAGGTATTAAAGGTAATGTCCATAAATGTATTTTTTTAATGTTAGTTTTTACTTCCCTGGAGGAAATAGGTTAGATCATGGATATGTATAAAGGGGATGTTTTTAGTTTATCTAAACCGATGTTCTTATAACCAAAAATCGAATTTAAAAAAATTTGAGTTACACTCCAGGAGTTAACTCCAGGGAGTTACACTCCCCCCATATCCATGTCAAAAGCTCAACTGTCCATCACAATAGGCGTTAATTAAGAGTCTGCATCAGTGGTAGCCATCTTGAATTTTAGTCCCGTAAGAGCAATGTTAAATTCAGGCGGAACATACCTTCACTTTGGCGTCTGTAGTGGCGTTAATTATCAAAGTATCAATGTAAAGTTTTTGGAAGTACATTGATGAGATGTGGCTCAAGGACATGACCTTTTAATATGTTCAAAATTTTAACTTAATATAACAACAAAAATCCAGGAATATTTTACAAAATAAATCATTATTATTTTTTTATTGAGAGCGGAAATAAGAAGTTCTGTAAGGTGGTTCCCTGGAGGACTCTAATACCTTTAATTTGACACCTCTTCCTTTAATTTATGACAATAGGTCAAGGAGATATAAGCGCCAGAATTTAACATTGCTCTTACAGGACTAAAATCCAAGATGGCTACCACTGATGCAGACTCTTAAGGCAGCGAGGTACCGTAGTGGCTAGAGTCACATAGACTATAATGTGACCGACCGTTCACGATTTGACCTGTTCATGATTTGGCCACTGGTTTCCATCAAACAATATTTCACTTAGGGGCTAGAGCACTGTCTCTGAGCTACCATGCCGGTTTTTTATTTAAATTTATGTGTGGATAAAATTTTTAAGATTAATAATATTAATAAAATAGGTAACCATTGAGAAAAGCTGTACAGAACTTCAAAAGAGATTTTAATACGAAACTTGCAGAAACTCATCATGTCAAAGATCTACCTGAACTATTAGTCATAACTTCACTGGAATAAACGATATTTTGACAGAACATAGATGCAAAAAATACATTTTACAGTGAATATTTTTACACTCACAAATAGGATTGAACAAAATATTTTTAACTTTGAAATCTATACACCCACGCAACACCACACATTTTAACCCCCACCCTCCCAACATTATTTGCACCACCCCAACTTTAGACTAATCCCCTGTTATCATTATGTTTTAGTTTGGTAATTTTCTGAAAACTTTAACTGAAGAGAACTATATTTGTTGGTACAGCTTGCATAAGTTACAGCCTCATATTTCCTTTACTTTCTTGGTTTATTAACTCGTCAACAAAATATCGCTTTAACTTTAAATTTAATTTTAATTAATACAAAATATATTTAAATGAATGATAACTAAGGTATTATATTAGGTAAGATATTAGAATTTAATGTTCTTTATGATTTTTTTTATTTATTAAAAACTTTAACGCGTTGTTTTAAAAAGATATTTTCAAAATTCAACATTCAATGATTTTCATGGATAAAAATCATTATCATATTTAAATTAACTTTACAAATTTAATTGTTTTATAACATAAAGGAATGAGCTGTGATTTCAATATTGGTTAGTTGAATCATTCGAATTAAAGCAATAACTGGAATGCAATGAATCGATTTAAAACATTATCGTTGATAGATTGACTTGGTGGTTTTGTTATTTTAATCATACGATCACAATTAATAATTAAGTCCAATCCGATTTCCCACTTATTTATAATTTTAAACCCAAAATATAAATATTTGTCCTCGTTTTGTCTAATTTCGAAGTTTATTTTTTAGGTTGGATAAACCGTAGTAATAAGCTATATACAGTTTTCACAAATAAACTACTGTCTTAAAAATGGATCCACTAATTATATTCTTTGTTTGATAACCATTTTTGGTGATGGCGTGTTTATGTTATATAAACTATTATTGCAAACATAAGTAAAACAAATTAAACTTTTTTAACTATACTGAAGTTGACCAAATTAAAAAAGTTTGTTTTACCGATCGTGACATATACAGTTCACAATTAAAATTTCAATAGGACTAATTGCGTGTTTTTATAACCGAAATATAGCTTAAAAATAAATATATGAAAAAACAAAAATTTATGCTAACAAATAATATCGAATATCATATTTAAATGTACAGTATTATAATAGGTTTTACTTATCATTATGATGAAATGTTGAGAATATAATTTTTCAAGAATTTTCTGATAGTAATTTTTTAAAAGGGGTTTCTTAGATCACCATTAATTATGATGTCCATAAAATATCTTACTTGTAAATACCTTACATGTATAGCAGTAAGACACTATATTGTGACGTATTAGTAAATAGCCTAAAGATATTATTGGTTTTGATAGCTATTTCTTTCTAATTTAGCGATTTTTAACATTGTACGTTAAAAGGCTTAATTAATGTATCCCCAATAACTAAAAAGCTTAATTAATTGAAGTTTAACTCATATTTATCCCTGAATTTTATTTAATATAATTAATTAACTGGCTGGGTGGTGTAGTGGTTATAATACCCGCCTTCAAAACTGAAGGTCGCCGGATCGAATCCCGCAAGGGTCGAATCTGGACCCAGTCGCCATTTGTCATTGGGCTACTAATTAATGATGCTTCCTAACAACAGGTCGACGTTAGGTAGTAACAAGACCGGGGTTTGGACCGTTCCCCATCAAAACGTTAAAAATGCCAATGGCGTAAAAATTAATTAATTAATAATTAGTTATTTTATTATTGTTTTACACACAGTTCATAATAAAATGGTGATTTTGTAGTTAAATATTATTTTTGTGTAATTTCTTTAAGATTTAGCAATGGCGATGAGGACAATGGAAGAAAATGATAACATTATAGATATGCCAACTAAACTGAAAAAGTTGATATCCATTCGCAAAGGTGTCAAGTTTCAAATTACAAATGCTAGAAAGTGTATTCAGTCTGGAACATCACTTTCTCAAAATGAGATTAAAACCAGGTTAAATCTTTTGGATGATCTCAAAGTGAAATACAATCTTGTTCAAGATAGAATTTATATACTAACTGAAGAAGATGATTTAACAGATGAATTTACATATAGAGAAGACATTAAAAATATTACAATTGAGACAAATACTTAGTTTTAAGTCAATTAAAATAGCTCATAGTTTTTGAACACAGAAATTTCAGCCGAGATACGAATCAAGTAAATTATATTTCAATTTCTGTATGATGGAAACTGTATTGAATTGTCATCGATAAGAGACAATAATGTGATAATGAAACACAAACCGAGCTTAGTGGCAGTTCGTATTCGATCCAAATTACAATGAATTGTTTCCTAATCATATTGACCAAGCTACACACGATACTACGAATACTGTATTTTCAATGAGTACAATTTAGCAGGTACTAAGTTTGTAAGAGATTTTTACATTTATTTTAGTTATTTTTAGGACGCTAATAAAACTTCTCATTTCATATTGATAAATAATCTCTAAATCAATATGGTTCTCTACCACCAGTACCGATAGCTACTTTTTCGTTTATTTATGTTTTTTAACTGTAAAAAATTAACGACTCTTTTCCAGTTTGATGAGTAACATTTTTGGTACGCATAATGTGTTATCTCTATATAAAAAATAGATGTATGTATTTATGTGTCTACTTATGTATGTATGTCCTTTATGCGTTGCCAAAATACGTTTTAAATTTCTAATGTTAACCGTATAGGGAATAAGTTTGTTTTCAAATGTTGTTTTTTCTGTTCTGCCAATGGCAGGGTCAGCGCCAGCTATGCAGCCGAGAAGTATACTATTTTTCTTATAGAATTCCCATCTAAATGTTGTGGCCATCCTGGGGATCGAACCCGTTACCTCTTGTACCGAAGTCCAAGGCGCTAACCGTTAGGCTATGCCCACAGACGAGTGGAGGTACAAAGACTTGTTTTCATTCTTTCCATTATAATGGGAAGACTAGTCCTACAATTTTTTTTTGTTATACGCACTCAACTATCTTCTCCGATGACTGCACATCAATCGAGAACTCCTTATTATCATACCTTACACGTAATCTTCAAATTTATAAGAGCTTAGGAGATTAGCATTTTCACCAAGTGTTTGGCACTTGGTAAATTTATGTTCACACATCATCCTGCTGACAATGCATGCTTAGTAAGCATTGTGTCCGAAATAAAAAACACAAGCTCGATACTCCGACCACAGAAAAAACAAACATTGCAACGCCGAACAGTCCACAAATCCGGACAAATAGTTTGGTTATTCCCACACAATTGTATCACACTAGCAATGCACAAACTGTACAAACCACCAGATGAAGCAAACATGTCGGGATCGATTATTGACATAGAAACCCGCATACCCCAATAGCTTTATAATTTGGCTGGATCTATTCAGAGTTTGAACATCTACGTTTCCACATTCACAAACATTCGTTCTGATCTTAGTTCGACAGAACTCCGTATTTCAAAATAAACGGTATCAGTGTGACACATACTTTTTTCCCTTGAGTAAATTTAAAAACGACAATCTGTAATAAACAATCATATTCTTTAAAGTTTATCAAAACATTATTTGAAAATTTATTGTTTAAAAAATAATCATCCAATTTCTGAAAATAACGACAAGAGAAACAAAGTTAAATTAATTGTTAGAATTTTATGGGGGGAACCCCTCCCTCGATAATACCAAGCTTTTTTGAGTGAGTTTTGTTGGATGATTTTACCTCACGCTTCATATCAAATTTCATGGAAAACGGTTAGAAAATAAGGAAGAAACTGTTTTTATATTCTCCATAAGAATAACATTGGGCACTCTCAGACAACGTACTGTGTTTATCATGTACAGTAAAGTTAACTTTTCTCTGGAACCATTAGTCTTAGACACTTTACCTTAAATTTTTCGCTGAAAATCTAAAAAGATTGATTTTTTCGACATTTAAATAGCCATAACTTTTGAACCATCATTTTACAGAGATGCGTGTGGGTCAAATTACTTAGTACTTTGTGCACTATAAACTGTCCAATTTCAATCAAAATCGTTAGAGCTAATTTTGAGAAATTTGGATTTTTCACGTTTTTTGGGGTTTTAGGGGTAAACTACCCTTAAAAATCTAAAATTCAAAAAATGGAAAAAACCTGGAGATTCGGTGAGTATGCCAGATTTCATCAAAATCGGACCAACGGGGTAGGGTGTGTCTGGATATGTACAGAGCCATGTATCCCAAAAGGGATATATACACTCTCAACTCAAATTCGGAAATTTTGACGAAAACAATACTTTCTCCATATAACATAATAGAGGTGAGAAAGTAAAAGAAATAAAAAGAATATAATGCAAAATAGTAAATGGTTTTCGAAATGACTCTGATTTATATCATTTAGGGCTCATCACAACTGTTTGTGAAACATAATCGTGCAACACATTTTTTTCTATTTTATGGTTAAAAGTTATTTCATCTTGTTCATAATACTACACAATTTATTATCATCTGATATAGAAACCAATACAGAATTATTTAAAATACGAGACTCTAGATAGTGTTAAATTGAGGGGTTTGGAAATATTTTGCATTTCTGTTGAATTTAACTAATCTTGTTCAATGCAATAGTCTAATAACATTCCAAAACAATAGTATTACAGGGGTAAAAAGTAGATTAATAGATTAATTTTTTAGTGTCCTCTTTGTATTATCGTGTGTTACGATAGGTCTTAACATGATTAAAACTATTATTTTCGTTAAGTAAAACCTTCTATTACATCACATTACGTTAAATGAGCACCGCTTAAATTTACAATATCGAATAGGTTAACCCAACAACTGTTGGTTGTTATAGTCTTAACTGAAAGATAAAATCATTATGTTACTCTTGTTTTAATAATCAGTATAAACATAAAAATACAAAACGTGTTCTCATCTAATCCATACAATAGTAAAAGAGGCCAAACAAACAGGTCTACTCTGCAATCGCGTACTTCCGTTTGGCCTAAACTTTTCATAAACTTAATAATAACTATCCTTTCCGTTTATTAAAACATACTATTCTATCAAATTGTGTTACATTAGCACAGCATAAGTGGTATAAACCCGGATTGCTCAAGTTCAATAGTACAAGTTATTTAATTATTTAATTAGTTCAAGGTATTACAGCTTGTGTGATATTTTACCTCAAGTCAAATCCTATAACGATTTCAGTGAAGCATGCAGAGAGAGCAACAATATCTCAACATATCTCGTATTTCCGGTTTGGAAGCCGGCGAAAGCACTTCCGTTTTTAACAATAAGAAGATATCTCTCTGTATATTCAACTTCTTTCGGTGATTGCACTCTCTATTTTTCTTGATTTTTTCAATATTTGTGTAGCTTACCTGAGAGGCTATTCCAAATCAGTGAGTTTAGCTAGTTTTTGGATACTGGTTTTTTACCTTGTTTTGTTGTAGTGATTTAATTGTATTTACCAAAAAATTCATAAGGAAATAGCACTACGTAATAAGTTTAAAAAAATGTGTGGATTATAATATGCGTTTATAGCACATATTAGGATTAGGAATAAAATTGTCTGGATTACGGAGAGGTACGAAGGTACAAAATTAAATTTTCGATACTTAACTAGTTAGTGATATTAACTTTTACAGAGACTGACAAAGAGAGACTATTCGAAAGCTGGACAGAATCCTGACTTTTACATCAAATAAAACTTCAATATCTTAATCATGTAAGAATCAAGACATAGTTTGAAAATAGCCAAACACTAATAACTAGAAATGATATGTATAAATTTGATTTAAATTTTTTTTCCATAATATTAATGTAAAATGTATACAACAATTAAAAACAATATGTTATCAGAACAAGATTTGTTTAGTGGATGGAATTTTTTTGTAAAATGTGTATATAAATTTACCTCACTGACTGTTCTAACCAGTATTTTTGTCTGTGACCGAAAAAGTATGATATAGTTTATGATAGGCAGTAAGATAAAACAATTAAATGATTTATGTAATTTGTAAATAACTTTAAAGTCAAATAGAATTCTTCTCTTTAAAACCAATAACTAATTAGATGGGGTTCGTGTCAAGAAATATTCTAAATAACTCGCAGTCGTTTAGAAATAAATATAAATCTAAAAACATTTTCCAAGTAGTTTCAAACATGGGTTGCCGAATGTTTGAATGAATGACTCCGATGTCGAAATGAAGGCCTTTCCACCCCAAGTGCGCTTTTACGCTTTTGAAGTTGAAAACATAACAGGAATGGAGCCTAGAGCGCTGTGTTTAATTATTGAACTGAATCCTGCTGGTGAATTTTGAATCTTTTACACGGAACACAATTACTAAAACATGACGCAATTGCAAGTACCAGTTTTAAAGTTAATGTTCAAAAGACAAAATCAATGAGGATTAATATTGTAAATAACGCTGGAATAAGTGGTTTCTTTTTGGGTGATGACGTAGTGGCCCAAATCATGAAAGCAAATGCTACATTTTACTTTCTCCCCTTATACATAGTATATGGAGAAAGTATTGTTTTCGTCAAAATTTTCGAATTTGAGTTGAGGGTGGATATATCCGTTTTGGGGTCCCCTGAATCCAAAAAAGTGGGTTTTGACGTGATGTCTGTCCGTCCGTGTGTGTGTGTGTGTCTGGATGTGTACAGTGCCACAGCCTACCCCGTTGGTCCGATTTAGATGAAATTTGGCATGTATATATTCACGGTATCTCCAGGCGTTTTTTTTTCATTTTTTTGAATTTTTGATTTTTAAGGGTAGTTCACCCCTAAAAACCCTTAAAAAACGTGAAAAATCCAATTTTCTCAAAAACGGCTCTAACGATTTTGATTAAAATTTGATAGTTTATAGTGCACAAAGTACTAAATAATTTGACACCACCCGCATGTCTGTAAAAATGACGGTTCAAAAGTTATGGGCTTTTAAATGTCAAAAAAATCAATTTTTTTAATTTTCAGCGAAAACAATAAAAGTAAAGTATAATTTGATTGGCACCATTGAAACCAGCTTAAAAAACTAAACAAATTAGTATTTTGAATTATTTGTCTACGACTAACGGTTCCAGAGAAAAGTTAAATTTACTGTCCACGATAAACGCAGTACGTTGTCTGAAAGCGCCCAATGTTATTCTTATGGAAAATATAAAAAAATCAATTTCTTCCTTACTTTCCACCCGTTTTCCATGAAACTTGGTATGAAGTGTAAGGTCAAATCACCGAACAAAACCAGCTCAAAAAAGCTTGGTATTACGGGGGGGGGGGGTTCCCCCCATACAATTTGAACGATAAACTATTAAATGATATTTAGAATTACTTTGTAGAACATTATAGTTTTATTACAGATTGTCTTTTTTAAATTTACTTAAGGGAGAAAGTATGTGTCAGTCCACTGGTACCGTTTATTTATGAATATACTCAGTTTAGAGAGCTAAGGAAGTAGCGACAATAACCAAGTCGAGTAAATTTAACACAAATAACAAGTCAGTTTTTTTCAATGGATGTGAAACTTGAAAAGTTTCATTATCAATCGAAAACAAGCTACAGACATTTGTGAACCGGTTGAAGAATTTTAAGAATCTATTGGCCCGAAATAATCTTTGATAAAAACACTTGAGCAGCCGCCAAAGAGTACCCCATAGATCTGCAAATCACAACCAGAAGTGGCAAAGGATAGGACACACTCTACGAAAAGTTCTAGACGCGGAAAAAGGAAGCTTTGAGATGGAATCTCCAAGAATAGAGAAAGAGAAGAAGAGAAAATATATATATTGGGGAGAAGAATTGAAGCTAAAATTAGAGAGGTGGGAAAATTTTGGAGAGAAGTAAATGCATTGGCTGCTAATCGGGTCCATTGGTGCTTTTCGTAGAACAAAAAACTAAACTACCCTATACTCCGCCAAGGAGTGACAGGAAATGAATCAAGTAAGTAAAGAAATTTGAGAAACAATTACTTTAATTATTATTTTTATTATTTCGAAAGCCTAGACACCTAGATAATTATATAATCACTTACCAAGTGAATGTGAGCGGTTCGGGCAATGAATCAGTAAAAAGTTTTTGGGGATTCCTGTGTAAATGTTGCTTTGTTTATTCGTTTTTCGTAATTTGTAATATTTCGTGTTTATGTAAAAAAATTAAACAATTTTAACTTGACGAACACCAACGGTGAAGATTTTTGTTGTGTCATGTGATACCTGTGTTTAGTAGGCTGATGATGGTCTGTGATGGACCGAAACCGGTTCCTGTGAGGAATAAATAACTGACACCTGAAAGGCAATTGCCATTCATTTGGTAAGTGATTATATAATTACTTTAAATTCTTTCAAGTAATAATTTTCAAAACGCCTTTCACCAAAGCACTGCTAGTATTATTTGGGATTTTGTTTCAAATTCCGGAATTCTAGATATTTTTCGTCGCGGATTTTTGGTATGAGCTAATTGCAATGGTCGTGCCTCTGAGATTGCGTGTTTGCTCGCATGGATTTTTTCTTACACTATTACAATATTACCTTTAATTAATATGAGGGATGAACTATTTTTTAATGCACATTTACATTTACATTTTTTGTAATTGAGGGAAATTGTATTTGACAAAAAAGCTATAAAACATTATCAACGAAAAATGCAATGAAGTTGTCTAACAAAATGGGTTGAGCAGTTCCTGGTTTTCCATTGCAGCGTCCTGCATCTTCTCGAGATGGAGAAGCTTCACTTCTTCTGGTATATGTCTCTTGATCCAAAGTTTCTCCGGGAAGTTGTGGTCCAGATGCAATCTCTATTTCCTCACTTTGTTCTTCCTGATTACTGTCAGTTTCATAAGTATCTTCATTATGAATCACAAAACTATCCTCTTCTCTATTTCTGATTCTTTTATTCCAAGTACGCTTTGGCTATCACTTTCAAATACATTTAATAATTTTATTAATTCATCCCTGTCTTGTTCTCACATTTTAAAATTATGCATGCACAAAAATATAACAAACAAAAAAAGTGATTTTATAAAGTCATACAAAAAATGTACAGTACAAGTTTAGTACTCTGGATCACTATTGTAATGCAACTGAAAAGATTGGAATCTAGCGAAAACGAATCTGACATAAAAAATCAATGACACAATTGGAGTGGTCCAGCGGAAGTTGGGGAAAGGTAAAAATATTCGCTCAATTTATTATGTTCTACCAACTGCTTGGGTCAACAAAGAGAATTCTTATGGAACACGATAGTCATCCACGTGACCAATGAAGCGTTAAACGATTAAGAATGGTCGAGAATACAATCAATTGCAGATTGAGAGGTGATCAAATCGAGTATACTCATTTTTGAAAATAAATTTTAACTTTATTTCTAAAAGTCACTTTATATCATTCTTTTCCCTAATCAATTACCCTAATAATGGAATTATGCAAATTTAAGGCACATAGCTACATTATTATCCGGCATGCAAAATGTATAAAATATTTTATTCTGTTTTAATTCCTTTAAAATACAATACCTTGACTAAATTTTACAAGAAGAATTTAAATGTTTTTATAAATTTACTTTATAACTTTAAATCAACTAGATTTAACTATGAATTTCCATACTGTATTTTAATAATTTTGAGTCCTCAATGATTTTTCACAATATTGTACATGTATATGGAACGTAGTTTTATAAGTTTCACTAATTATATGAATAAAAATATATATAGCCATTAATGGGATATGTTTGTAGTTACCTTAAAACTTGTCAATGGGTCTCTCTTACCTGAAAATAATAAAAAAAACATTAATAAACAGTGAAATAATTTACATTTACAAAAATTCGCTGTTACACTATTTGGATACTTAACATATATTGGAAGAGCAGTGTCAATACAATTTCAATTTCAGATTCCATCTCATTGGAACTGGAATCCGCTTGTGCAAATGGTGTGATAGGTCAAAAATAAATATTATAATAAATATTTTATTCTGTACCATCTTATATTTAATACATTATTTTTTAAGATATACAAGGTGATTTACGTACAGCTGCTACATCATGGTTCATGGAAATCAAGAAGTAATTTCCTGCAAAACTAATAATAGTTAAGTAAGTTAAGTTTAACCCGTGATGAGTCGCGTCGCTGTTTTTTCCACCGGTCGTCTGTTTTCGTTTAATATCTTTGGAATGTCAAGGTCGTGAGATTCCTCCCTTCATATGGACTTTTCACTGGTCATTTGATTTTACTTCACCTCTTTCCGCGTCAGTATTTACTTGTCTGGAGCCCGTTTACGGCGTGTATCTGTGGATTCCACCGTGCGCGACTCATGACGTTAGTGTGATTTTGTTGTTTTATCCAGTGATATTCAAGTGCTTTAGTGACTTTTACATGATATAGATGTCAGAGAGAAGGAAATACTTCACAATTTGTAGTGTTGACAAAGAAATGAACCGTGAGGAATCAAACCTATGAGATGAAATACAGGACCGATTAGTCGAGAAAGGTTTACTAACCTTCTACGTCATCCGTTGACAGGAGTCTGAACTCAGACGTTTCTGTTGAAAAATAATTGAAAACTGCTCACATAATTAATTGTAATTGTCATAATTATATGCTCACACATAGAGAATATTTCTTCCTGGCTTAAAATAGTTAAAGGATACGTATGTTTACACAATCATCCAACCACGGTCATTACAATTTTCCCCATCAGTTTACAGTACGGGTAAAATATTCCTGTACATTTATGTAAACTGTTCTTTCATGGCCTAATTACACGCACGGGAGGTTCATTAAGGTAAAATGTGTTTATTTCTTTAATGTTAACTGCCAGTGGCGTTTTCCAGAATATGCTGCTGTCTTTACAAAACCAATTTCCTTTCTCCGATTCAATCAGTAACAGATGTCATATTTTAGTCAATTCTCTTGTCAACCTGAATCATTTTTAAATATTCGTACCAAATACCGGGTGTACCGAAAAGAAGTCCACAACTTTGTTGAAAAATTACTCCGAATTTTTACTGACATAAGATGAATAACAAACGCCATTACTACGCCATTGGAAAGATAAAAACCTCAAGTTTTTTCCTATATACTACAAGTTTTCAAAAAGTGAACCACGGCTTGCTTTGCTAAAAAAATGTTGATCGAAATGTTTATTTCATATGTTTGAAAAAAGTCTCATCTACACTTTTTACTGCAGCAGTAATGTGATGTCTGTGCTGCAAAACATTCAACGGCAAAGGAGGTACAGAATCCTGTATTTAACCCCAATAGAAACAATCTCCTGGGATTAAGTCGTTGTTGTTCTGAGGGTGTTCACAACCATTGCTTGGATTAACTCAACCTGATCATCAGACGTTGTCTCCAGAAGCTCTTCCCTTTTCCTAAGTAACCCGTGGCCTTATACTTACGATGCCAGTCGTATATTGACTTCCTATTTGGTCGAGGAGGGTCTATGATAACGCGTCCAAAAACGACGCTGAACAGAGTTGGCCGATCGAGTTCTTTCAAACTCCAGCACACAAAAAGGCTTTGAAAGAGATTAAGACTAAGTGTGTTAAAAATGTTTAACCAAATCAATAAATGACAATTATTAACACGTTATTGGCACTGTTAACAACGGTCACGTGTGTAGGAAAAACTTGAGGTGTTTTTAACCCAGTGATACCAACCACATCGATGTCAGACAATGTGGATTGTGTTAAATTGCTATACAAAGCTGTTTAATTTTCTTACCACACCCTGTACAATAAACGGTTTCCGTGGGATGACCGTTCCGTTTCTCCTTTAAGTAAATTAAAAAAACTTTACTAAAACTATCATATTCCTCAATCTTTATTTAAATATCATTTAAAACACTTACTGAGCACTTAATTTAACTTAAGAATGAAATTGGGTGCTTTCAGACATTGTAATGCGTTTACCACAGACAGTAAATTTAAATTTTCTTCAGAAGTCGTAGACTAATGATTTGGAAGACTTGTGGAAAGATACTTATTTTTTCAAAGTATTTTCAGCTGGTTTTAATGGTCATGGTCAAATTATTTTATAAAATTATCGTCCTGCCAAAAAGTAAAAAATGTTTTTTTTACATTTCAAAGCCAAAAACGTTTAAACTATTAGCTTAAAATACGCACGTGTTGTATCATTCTATTTGAGACCTTAATGGCTATAAACCATAAAGTTTAAAACCAAAATTATTTCATTATTTCATATCGAACGATCGGTGTGGTCTTGAGATTTGTACACAGACAGACATCAGGTGGAAAACCACATTTTTGGATTTTGGAAGCCTCAAAATGGATATATCTCAACTCAACTCAAATTTGAAAATTTTGACGAATAATTTCTCAATACGTTTACAACAATTTCTCCATATATTATGTATATATTAGATTAGATTTTTGTAATAGTGACCGTACTATAAGGTAAGTATTGAACGAGAAACGATGATTGTGGCGCGATCTTGTAGTCTTGTTACTGACTAAGGCTGACATGTTCCTTAGACAGAACTGTTGATTATTAATTAACAGTTCTGCCCAACGTTTAATGGCATATCTAAACGACCTGCAGTTTAACGTAGACTCCGAACCACTGGAATCCAAACCACTGTCTCTGAATTACGAACTAGTCTCATTATGAGTATGGTCTTTGCGGATCAACGTAGTATTCAATAGTGCTGACGTTAATCTACACAACAGAACACTACACCCACCGACCATCACTCACAACTATCCACAATTTGTGACCTCCAAGTACCTGGCTTACAGGAAGACGCCACCGTCCCAGTCCGAGAGAAAAAGAAAATTTTAAAAGTTTGCAGTTCGGTTCCAAAACCGTTCCGTGTGCGTGGATCAGTTCCAGGCAGTCACTTTGTCTCACAGACACGGTGGCGAACTCCTCGTTCACTTCAATTTTATTACACCGTTTACGCTGTCCGGACCAGATTGGATTAGCTACATGTGCTGATCCAACTATCAACTGCAATGATTCCAGAGTTGGTCAATATTTCGCTACAATATATGAAATTTATCTATGGGTGCATTGTACTGGGTGATTTTTTAGTGGTGTGGTTTTCAGTTGGTAGCAATGCTACACAGAACAAAAAAATTGTAAATGAACAGCTGGCTTTTTTTATTGTCTTTTGAAATTCAAATATTGGTAAATACAAACGTTTGCTAATTGTGCAAATTTATTTTGCAAATAATACTTTAGTTCGGCGAACTTACCATGTACTTTGTGTGATTTTTGGGCCACAAAATCGTCCATCAGTCAGGCATTTAAAGTTGGTGAATCGTTTTTGTTCTTTCTCTTATATGAGGTTTGGTCAAATGATCTCATAGCCAAAATGAAAGTAAAAACGAAAATATTTAGTTCATGGACAACGGTAACGATTTATTTTTACTCAATTATCCAAAATAACTATAAATGGTAAACATATGTATGTTAATCTAACTTCTTCTCCATCTGACTGTAAACTTTAACATTGGCTGACCAAATCTCTAAATACAAAAATGAATATATGTATGTATGTATGTAATTTATGCGTTGCCAAAATACTAATTCAATCGCAATGAAATGTTAGGCAGTTGCTCATGTTGCTCTAGGAAGTTGTTAGGAAGTGTCCGGGAAGGTTTTAGTGAAAAAAGTTTTTCGTAAACTCCATAACTTTCCATTTTATGGCGTTTTCAATTTCTAATGTTAACCTTATGGGACTAAGTTTGTTTACAAATTTCCTACAAAAAAATTTGATTTCTTAAGCTACAGCTGTTTGATTACTTTCCATTGGCAATATGCTTTACCATCCATTGCCAACTGAATCATTCATTAATGTAAAACTATAAAGTAAATAAATACTGTATGAAATGAACAGCTTTATTCGCCACGGTAATAGTTTACGGTGTTTGTGGATTATGTATTTATATTGTTATTTTCTGTCTTATTAAAAGTAATTATATATTGGCCAAATAAAAAATAAGTACAATGTTGATATATATTACGTTTACTATAATAATCAGCTGTTGTATATCTTTCCTACAAAAGCCGTATTACAGTTAGGATCAATTAGCGTTTAGGTTGGAGTTGAAAACTGTGCATCAATCCACTCAGATTTATTTGTTTTGTGGGAATGTTATTAATATGTCTTATCGTTTCAGTATTGTTATTAACTATCCCGTGACCCAGAATATCCAATCTTTCACAACGAATCCGTGATACTATTCGATTTCTGAACATGGTCAATCTTAAAGTTAACACGTATTTACTGTAGGGCGTTACGAAGTTCGCCGGGTCAACTAGTTACTTCATCAATTATATCTACATTGCATAACATCTAGTAGATTACATCTATACTAAATTGTATCGTACCAATTTCACGACTCTAGTCTTGATGAGCATATAATCTATAATTTTATAGTTTATTCTGTCTTAAAGATAATATGTAACAACGTATGAAGGTTGACAACGTGCAGTTTATAAATGAAAGCGGTGCAATATCAATTAATTATCTTATTTCTACTCAAGATTCACGGTACTCAAATATATTCTAATTATGTACCTATTTTTTTATTCATTTAACATTACAAATTGTAAGTATTCAACTTATATAAAAAGAAGGGATAAGTTGAAAGAAACATAGTTTCGCAAAGACTCTGGAATATTAGTTGGAACAATTAATCAGAAACATCCTTTGGTAACATAAACTTTTACAAAACCTTTAAACTTCTCTTTAACTCCTTTGTTATTTATTGCAGAGATTCCCTTCCTGTCTTTCATAAGAACGCGGTTCTTTATTTAATGTTTTACAAAGCCTATTACAACGGTTTTTCATCTGTGTGATTATTTTAAATTTCAAGACATATTAAGACCAAATTTAATCTAATTTATACTGATGTACTTTATTTTATATAAGTTTGTTTAAACAAATTGTTATATTATGAAGTAAAGCTATTTTTGGTCATTCCTCATAGTGGTTCACTAATAAAAATGTTTAAATATTTAATAAATTTAAAGGTAAAATACTAGGTAAAGTAATTTCAATACAAAATTTTATTTGGCTGGTAAATTGTTGGTCATTCAAATTGCTACATACATTTTACACTTTATTTATCATGGTTTCAAATTTTTACTATATATAGTAAAATAGAATGAATGTCGGGAGTACATCAGAATATTAATTTCCTATTTTACAAACATTGAACGGAAAATGATGTGTGTTTGTAAACCAAAGCTTAGTGTCATAAGTGTGGGTACTTTTGTTTGAATATTTTGAATAATGAATATAAATGCGCTTTCAAATTAGAATTCACCCATGTTATGTGGAATAAAGGAAGTAATCACGTTTTACCAATAACATTTTATAATCTTTATTTTTTATGCGTTCTTTATTTTGTTTCCTTTTATCAAGATTTGATCAAGGTAAAATGGACAAGTTTTGATTCCAATAAAATTTCTGGGAGCTAGTACGAATCTATCTTTTTGAAAGTTAAATCATGTATAGTCGAACTTCTAATTTAATATTATTGCCATTTTAATATGTTGTATAAGGTTTGGAGGTTTTTTATTGTAATTTGCAGAATCGATAAGACAACTTTATGTTGTTGATAACTATACTAAAAACTATAATAGGAGAGTAATAAATACCCTATTATTTTATAAATAATTATAATTCCAGTTTTTTGTAGCTATTCTCATTGATTGTTATTCCTTGGTTTTTAGCTTCACATATATTTACCTTTTCTTTTCCTTTTTGACTACATCGAAATGACCTTGTATTTTTCTGTATCATAATTATTTAAAAATTGTTAATTATTTATTATTAATTATAAAACATTTTAAGAACTCCATTGACCTTAAATTTTATGAATCAGATAAGCAAATGAACCAAAATATTAACAAGTCTTAAAACTTATTTTTCTAATTTTTAAGTCAACTAGAAATTGTGCATCCCTAAATCCTCTGAAGGTACATTTAACAAAATTAAAACTAGCTTTGATTCCCAATTAATTTTAATTTTTACCCATGACGTCTCCTTTCTGTCACTTTTTATTTTCAATCTTTTAAAGTGGGGAATATCCAACACCTATTTTTCCAAACAAGATTGGAGAGAGAGTGAAGCTTTTAGGGAAATGGTCCAATCGTCGAGAAGCTGAGTGTATTTTAAGATCCCTCCCGAGTAAGGATTTTCCAAGTTATACCATCTTTGTAAAATGTAAATACAACCGTAATGATAGCTTAAGAAAATGTAGTATTCAATAAGTAAAGCTTTAGTAGTTAGATGTATATTTAAAAGGACGTGTGTCAAAGTAGAAACATATTAGGCGTATGAATCCGAGTACAGGACCTAATTATTCTGACACTTTCATTTCCTTATTTATATTTTATGTTTATTGAACATAATACCAAATACACAAACATCCCTTCTATAGAACTATGGTTACACACAAATATTCGCGTAACAGGAGGGATTATCTCACGAAAAACATTTTTTAAGTCTACATAAGTCTATATTTTTACTGTACTCTTATTACTTAGTAGTTTTATGGCCTGTATAAAAATGTAATCAAAACAAGCTTTAAAAATGAAATCATTTTATTGAAAGTTATTTTCGTTGTACAAAAACTGTAGGGTTAAAAATTACCCCCATAGCATCAGACCTGCGTATCGAGTAAATTTCATTTTAAGTGTGAATTATTTTGGATGATAAAAATTAAGTTTTATCATAGTTAAGACATACCAATCGTAATATGATTATAAATAGTTAAATTGTATAATCATATGCATTTTCCATTAAGATATAATAGGAAATGAGTAAATTGGTTTGATACAATGTAAAATATAAAATTACGATTTTAACATATATTTGTAGCCCTTAATTGTATGCAGGGTGTGTTAAGACTTTTTTCCAATACATAAAATAATAGGAAAGTCATATATTCACACTTATTCTCTCTAAGAATAATAAGGCAAATGAGTAGGTCATAATTAAGCTGTCATTAAGAACTAAATTAGTTAGATTTTTCAGCATACGCTATATGAAGCTGTATATAAATTTATATCAAAATATTTAAAACTAAAAGTGGGATATAATTTTTATCTTTCCGCCTTTAAGATTAAGATTTGGCCATCAATAAACAACTTGGTGTGTTTACTGATTTCTATAACTTAGTAACCGATTGACGAAGAGGAAAAATTTTAATGAATAATTTGTTTTCGAGCTGATTTAAATGGTGTAGTTAAAATTAAAATGTTTGATAAATTATGGGTATAAACCCCTGAAACCACTATATTAAGGTACAAACCATCCCTAAACCTCTCTTCGGATAATCCGATTCGCCTAAATGTCTTAAGAAGGGAGTCTAAGAACGTACGTTGCAAATTTAATTCAATATTTGCAGCCGTTCTTCCGTCATTTCATATAAAAGAAACCCACAAACCACCTTACACGGAAAGTTAAAGTTTAACTTTGCTAACAAAACTCACACGATATTTTCGTTCGTCCATTGCATTTAATACTTTCAAATGCCCTAGTGATCCTAAAGCAATGTAAGGTTTGTAGTATACAGTATCAGAAAGAATAATTTCTTTTGGTTTTACTGAGTAAATAATCCATCAGACTCATTCCTTTTAAATCGACTATTTACATATAAAACACCCCGAATTACATAAAAGATGTTAACTCCAAGAGCCATAAACATTCCGATCTGTAATGTTGGTATTTCTCCTACCTCCCAGACATCTGATATTGGCACTTTGCTGATTTACGCAGGCAGTTTTATTTAGATGTCGGTTGTAAAGAAGGAATCACACCATAATCACGTCTATGCGAGGCCCTAATTCGACTGTGAACGAGTTGTTGCTTTTATGCTTAATCTTCCTATGACATTACAATCGGAGCTTTATCCGATATGTACTATCGACCTATCCGATATTCTGGTACCCAAAAACTATTTTTATTCCTTGAAAATTATTTTAGAGAATTTCCCATAGGAAAACAGCTATTACCGTAAGTGTCGTGGCAAGACTTAAGCCCGGGACCATGTTATTTTTCGTTTTGAGGTGCCCACACGTCAAAAACAACTTTCATTAAAAATTGTATTCATATATGTATATATGTGTCTGTTAACACGATAACTCTTGTAAAAAATGGTCCAATCCAGGCCAAATTTGGTAGAGACGTGTATTTCTATATTACTAAGTTCGTAAAAAAATATCGGATCTCGCGAATTTTTTTAATTTTATAATTTTTTAAGTTTAATTTTTACAAAATTTGTTTTCTTTTTACTATTAGTTATATAAAAAAAATTTAACATTGTTTAAAGTTATTTAACTCAAACCAAAAAAATTTTCTTTTCAGTTCTTATTAATAAAAGCAATATGCATATTTTTTCATTAATTTTATTTTTATTAGAATAAATAATATTATTTATAAACCAATTTTATCTAATAAAATTCGATAAAAAATTATCCAAATTTCCTTTATAAAACAGTTTTGTTTATTTTAAGCACTAAAAAAATAATATGTTATTTATTTTTGTTTAAACTATTTGTTGTATACAGTTGATCACATATTAATAACATGTATGTTTAATTCTGAAAGATTTGTATATTATTGGAAAAAATTTACAGTAAAACTGATAGAAATTAATTTATTGAAGTCCGTGAGATAATATTCATAAAAACTATATTTTTTGTATTTATGATATTATTAAAAAAACATTTATAACATAAATGTTTTCCTTACATAAATATTTTAATGTATTTAACTGTAAAATACATGTTTATTCTATCCAGCAAATGGTAATATTTCTATATTAACTCGGACGAGTTCGTAAACCAGAAATATCGGTTAATCGGACGGGGTATTTTGGGGGCGTTTTGTGCCCCAAAAATAGGTTTTTTAAGTGTAATTTTTACAAATTTTACTACTTTTACTATTAGTATTAGCTAAAAAAACCACACAATTTAGTTCTTTAAAGTTTTTCTCTATCTCTAACTGTTACCGAGTAATTAAAAAATCTATATACAGTACATTGTATTTTGGAGCTCTAATGATAATCTTATGGAAGATAAGGGAAATTTCATATTTCCCTTAATAACCAATATGTTCAGGAGGCTCGTTGTATTTAGCTTCATGTGGTTGGAATCCATCCAAATATTCTTATAAAGCACAGTTTATGTGTTTATCATGGCAGCTAACCTAAATAATATTTTCCCATGTTAATCATATAGGGAATAAGCAAACTCCTTTATTTATAAACAGATTTTGATGAAAATTGGTATAAATGGTCAAAATAAAAATTGATTATAGCATAAAAGCCTATTTTCAGTGTTCATCACAGTAGCAAACCTGTTAGGCATACTTATTTACTACGGATATAGATCAAATCTGTTATATATTATTATTGATTTGGAAACTCGTTGAGTACACAGGTCTGCTGCGAAGAGGGTATTAGAAACATGTTTTGTTTTATTGAAAATAATGTAAAAAAGATAAACGGGACAGAATGCTGAAATCTATTATATATAAGAAGAGAAACTTTAGGGGCTATATCTTACTAATGTAGGATATAATTCTAAAGTACCTCGTTGAGAACAAAAAAGTACCTTCGTTTTACACTAAACAACCTATAAATTTTATTGTATTTAACATACTCTGTGGAGTAAAGTTAGGTTAGCTATTGGTAGTATAAAATATCAATGACTAATCTAACTGGAGTCCACATAGTAAGGTGGGTTGGAATAAACATCACTCACAAACACGTTATTCTATCTGTCAGTGGACATTAAAATACTAACTGTCTCAATGAAACTCGATATAACCAATAAATATGAATATAGTTTAAAAATGTTTGAAATGCAAAAAACTGTTGCGTTTACATGCCTGTTGGGGGGTTATAGTCCGTTTCATAGTCTGAAGGTCATTGGTTTGATTCTTGACAGAATTCTTTTTTATGTATAATTTTTTATTCTTACAAATGAAAAGCATGTCATAAAAATCATTTCAGTAACCAAACTCGTCTAGTCGTAGAACACCCCAGATGAACAAGAACCTTCTTTCCCTATCTTTGTTAATTGTAAGTACTAGACGTGTAGGATGTTGCTGTAAAAGATGTAGTTAAAAACAATTTTTACCTCGGGATAATAAAATTACATTTTAAATTTCCTCGTAAACGATTATAAATTTATTTAAACCTAAACTGCCAATCGCCATAGTCCTAGTATCTGTGTGGTGAACTAAAGTTGAAACAAGTTAACTGATAGACTAGCCAGTGGGGAGCGCACTGGTCTAGGGGTAGAGCGCGGGGCTTTGGTGCCCAAGGTCCCGGGTTCAAATGCTGCCAATCACCAATGGCTTGTCGCTATGTGATAATGCCGTAGGCAATTCGCTACGACCGAAGTGCCTTGGCAGTAATCCGCCCCTTCCAATAACAATATAAAAAACCAAACTCATATTTTACGTTTCTTAGTTATCATTCTCTGAAAAATTCTGGTACAGTAGAGAGTCGATTATCCGAAACAATAGGAGATTGAGGGTGTTTGGATGACTGAATTTCTGGATAGTCGGTCACAGAAGGGAAAATAATATCAATGCACATAATGAAGAATGAACAAATCTTTGAACGCAAATGCAAGTTAAGTCGCGTCGGCAGCGCTAGGCCGCTACTACCGCCGATGATTAAACTCAAGTTAAACGCACGGTTTCACTTTTTTCATGTTTTACTGAGTTTCGGTTAACCGACGTTTCGGATAACTGGGCTTTGCATAATCGACGCTCTACTGTATCTGTCAGAAATTAAATGAAAGAAAAACTGGTATTGACTGCCTTCAAACTTTAAAAGTGCATTTCCCGTATTCTTCTGTTAACGATTTTTAATATTTTTCAAAACTGAAAGTTTTATCAGGTACCTTATTTTCCAAAAACAAACAGTTTACTTGTGGTGCATTTGAGGCTACCGTTTACTTCAAAAATAGATGTAAACGATAATTGTTTGTCTAATTGATCATTATTCAAAGACACACTTCATTCCTTATACTTTTTCAGAAATCATGATTAGTTTCAATCATTGCTTTGAAAAGAACTATTTAAATATTTTTATTAGTAAATTTTTAAAATGTTAACGTTCCTAAACACCCAGTTTCAGCCGTCTCAAACCCAACCATAAGCATTATGACTCATTAAAAAGTGTGATACATATTTTTACGTGTATAAATAGTATTTATTTTTTGTTGCATTTGTGATTTGTTAGGGATTTTTTATGTTAGGTATCGAAAGTCTGACTTTATCCAACCCCTCCAGTAGCGTATTCTGGTCTAGAAAGCTAGAACTAAAACGGCGAAGAATGGGCCATACTGAATTAGTAAAACCTTAAACTTTTATCTGTGCTATTAATCTTTTTAGATTCAACTCGGTTCTGAGGTTACACGATAAATCATAAGAAACCAACACATTTAACTATTCTATTATTTCTATTCTTTTCACAACCGTAAACTATAAATAATTACATAAAAATACACATCCTTATTTTGAAATAATTATTTTACTCAAAAATTATTTACATTGCTATGTTTTATCAAACAATTGACTGTTCACTTTAGGATAAATAGCTTTGTTACTTTAAGCACAATATTTTTACTTAATATTTACTTTGTGTGCTAAACAGCATAATGATGTTTTGATGGTATTGTTTCAAAAACTATCTGTATCATGAATAATTAATATAGGCCTAAGTACAGCTTAAGCATACGCATCAGTTAAAGTATGCTTCCACCGGGAGCCGCGTTCTTCCGAGTAAGCGCCTTCAAACAGGTGCTAGGCAATTTCCACTTAAATTCTGGTGCCTCACAAACACTACTTACCCCATTCAGATAATTATACTCAAATGTTCGACAAAATCTGTGACTACAGGAAAATTACTATAAAGGAATGTAAATGCCACAATATTATTATTATTTTGTTATAAGAGATTGAAAATACTATTTATATTTTGTTCTCCTACATAATATTTTAACATGCAACAACATAATGAGTACGTTTTTCTACAAATTTTTAAATTGATAATTGAAGACGTAGTAAAAGGAATTTCAAATATAGATTTACTTCGTTTTGATGTTACTTAGTTTACCTTTGATTAAAAATAAAAGCCGTTGATATTTTTATAAGAGCGTAAAAGAAGGTAAACATTTTGCCGCGATTTAACACATTAACACGAGCTCTCCGAGGTGAGCTAAGAAAAGAACTTTATCGTTTGAACTCAAATTATAAACACTCTTTTTTAACACTTCTACAACTAATAAAGTCAAACTTATTTCATATTTTGCTGTGTTTGCATATTTATTATTTATTTATTACAGTAAAGAGAAAGTTCTTGGATTAAAAATTAATTTTAAATGGATATACAAGCTGTGTTTTATCAGTTTGAGAGCTTTGAAAGTTTTGTTTAATTAATAATAACCTTTCTACATTTTTGCCTCTCTTGTTACAGTTATTTTTCATCCCTCTTTAAAACAATTTCACAAGTACAAAACTAAAATATCAAACCCCAATAACGAAACATTCACCTAAAACCAGGGACAACCTCTGTCAAATATTTTCTTTATAAATACATATATATGTGTGTGTAAACAAAACCACTATTTTATTAAAGATTAATGAATTCACCTAAAACTAACTGTGATTTAATCGTTAATATAAGCATTTCGTTTTATTTATAGTTCTATTATTAGAGAACACTCTACTTAAGATATTCTATGGCAATCCAATTTAATGTAATACACCAATCTATAGCTCTGTAAGGTACAAGTATTCCTTTTTTCCATTGTTTTTCACACAAAAATATGTATAATATGAGTATGAATACGACAGTAAAAGAACGTTGACATTTGAGCCATAGACGATACCTTTTTCTTTTTGCAAACAATATTTTTATAGATGACACTTGTAATTACTGGACATTATTTCATTACTAAATTATTCCAACGGAAGTATTTAGAAGTAAAGTTGACCCAAGAAAACAGCTGTGCTAGTAACGCTAATTTGTGTATTCTGGGCCTACTTTCTTTCGCAACTCTTGGTCCAGGCCTATATCTACATTATTTGTAAAGCTTCACGTATCATGCATCGTATAAAACCTTAAATATCCATAACTTTGAAGTATTTTTCAAGTTATGGATAGTAATTGTTTTAATTATCGTAACTATAAACGAGAAATTTCAATATAACAAATATCCAACAACAAGTCCGGCAGCTTATGCTATGAATTGTTCTTGCCTAATGTAAATGAATGGTTACTGTATGTATATAAGATCATCTTTGAATAAAAATATGTAAACACGGTTGAACATATAGTGGAGTCCAGACCTGTATTTGTTGGCAAAGCAAATATGACTTGCTACGCTCCAGTGTCTACAACACGGCCGTATTAAACTTTGCTTTTATTCTGCTAGATTTTTCCTAAAGATATTTGAGTTGTATTTTTTAGTTTTAGCAAAAAAGGATATTTTTATTTTTATCCAACACATTATACTCGTTCATTTATAATTTTAATGGTACATGTCATATTTGAGAGGTCGTTAAGAGCTTTTCTGGTCAAAAAATACAGTAGAATGACGAAGAAATGTTATTGACTTCCATTGTTTAAATAGCTTGTTTTTAAACATACTCAATGATTGTTTTAGAAACTCAATATCTTTTGAGCTTTTATTCGTGTAAAAGTTATTTTGTAATTTAGTTCAAAGAAACCGTTAGATACATTTTCCATTGATATCCCGATAGATTTGTAAAAATACCAGTTTTTCACGAATTCCTGTAGAGATAACGATTGTTTTGAACATGTCACACAATCTTCGAAATATGACTTCAACTAAACTATAGAAATGTTTCACTTTGTCTCGTATCTGTAAATTTGCATCTCTCCCGCACTGAATAATCATTTTACAACCACTAGACTGTGGCAACAAACGACAAGAGGGCCCTGCACAATAAATGGAGAAATCGCAGTCGTAAACATTTATAGAGTCATAAAACACTTAAAGCCACAGGGATGGATTATATTGCACTTTAACTTTCCACTTTGGTTCACTGAGTCCACTTTTTCAAACTTTGTACATCGCCGAAAGAATCTAATTCCGAGTGACGTTTTACTACTTTTTTTCTCTCAAAGAAATATCGGACTCAATCTGTTCAGTATTCTTGTTAACAGTCTTTCTTTGATTTGCATTTGTTTTGAATTTGATTAAATTAGGTTATTTATGTTTGCGTTTTTTCAGACCTATAAGTTTGTTAGTAAAAATAATCCTTTTAGTAATTTAATAATACTTTTGGATTAATTAATTGCAGATTTATTCAAATAATTCACAATTTATAGTAACATTATTAAATAATTTAATAAGTAAATGCCAAAACATATTTCCCACTCATGTCACTACACAGATTGCAGTAATGAATTATCTACGACTCAAAAATTATCATTTTACTCTAGACACCAAAATCTGCATTGAGGGCTTTTTTAGGATATTATGCTTTAAGTAATTATTTTATGATATAATGTGAACTATTTTTATTTGTTAATAAACAGAGTAATTTCTAATCGGTGCTTGGTAGATACCCATACCAACCCTTATTATAGATTGTTTTTATTTAATTTCCTATGAGGAATAAGCTGTAATCGAAGTTGGCATGAAATGATTTAAGTCAGAGAATGTAATAATTTTTCCTCTTGAGGTCCGTAGTATACACGTCTGCTGCAACGGGGGGTATTATTAGAGTATTATGTTTTGAACCAGTTGTATTTTGTTTAATAAATACACATAGTTTAATCCTGAAAAAGTAAGTTCCATTGACCTAACACAATGTGTACCAAATTTAGGGTATTGTTTTAAATACACCCTCATTTAATCGGTTTTTATAACATGTCATTAACTATTTAATTATGATACTAACTAACCAAACGTAATGCAGAGCACTCTGTAGGATACTACTCTGTCGGGTTGTTTTAATATAATAAAAAAAACTTTGAGGCAAATATAAGTCCCTGTTCATTTTTAAAAGAGTAATAAATATAGTAAGTAACACTGTGACAACGATCATCTCTTTGTTAAAATTACTTTCCATACCACGACGAAGTATGCAAAGCTAAGTTAAGTATCAAACTGTCACAAAACTATGTAGAAATGATCTCGTTTTCTAACCTTAAAAGAGTTATTTTAGAGGAGACGTTAAAAATGAACCCCACACGAAGACTATGCTGAAGGCTAGTATAAATAAAGGTGAGTCTGAACAAAGGCTAGTCAGAACATTGGCTAGTATGAATGAAGGTAAGTACGTAGCTGTAAGGGCTTGGGTCAGACGTGAATTGTCGGATGTGTTACGGAGGGGATGGCAGAGTCTATATGGCTTCACCGAGTGTCAAGATTCTCCGGGAGTAAATACTTGGGATATGTAAGCCAATCTCAGACCCGTCCCAGTCCCTCAGAATACTCTATATTATTACCTTTCTTTTACTTTCTCCCCTTATCCATAGTGTATGGAGAAAGTATTGTTTTCGTCAAAATTTTCGAATATCCGTTTTGAGGTCCCCTTAATCCAAAAAATGTGGGTTTCGACGTGATGTCTGTCCGTCCGTGTGTCTACTGTCTGTGTGTGTGTGCGTGTGTGTGTGTGTGTGTGTGTGTGTGTGTGTGTGTGTGTGTGTGTGTGTGTGTGTGTGTGTGTGTGTGTGTGTGTGTGTTGTGTGTGTGTTAGACACCCCCCGTTACAGCCTACCTCGTTTAGTCCGATTTAGATGAAATTTGGCATGTATGTTTATATTCACCGTGTCTCCAGGTGATTTTTTTTGAATTTTTAACGTTTTTTTACGTTCACCCCTAAAACCTCTTAAAAACATGAAAAATCTAAATTTCACAAAAAAAGGCTATGACGATTTTGATTAAAATTAAATTTTGATTAAAAGGTATGGAATTTTAAATGTCAAAAAAATCAATTTTTAAAATTTTCAGCGAAAAAAATAAAAGTAAAGTATAACTTGACTGGCACCATTGAAACCAGTTTAAAAACAAAATATTATTTTTAATTATTTGTCTGCGAATAACGGTTCTAGCGAAAAGTTAAATTTACTGTCCATGATAAACTCAGTACGTTGTCTGAAAGCGCCCAATATCATTCTTATGGAGAATATTAAAAAAATCTATTTCTTCCTTATTTTCTAACCGTTTTCCATGAAACTTGGTATGAAGCGTAAGATAAAACCACCCAACAAAACCAACTCAAAAAAACTTGGTATTACCAAGGGGGGATCGTATGGGGGTTCCCCCCATACAATTCGAACAATTAATTTAACCTTGTCTCTCTTGTTTTAATTTTCAGAAATGGGATGATTATTTTTGAAAAAATAAATTATTAAATGATATTTAGGTAAACTTTGAAGAATACGATAGTTTTATTATAGATTGTCTCTTTTTAAATTTACTTAAGAGAGAAAGTATGTGTCAGTCCACTGATACCGTTTATTTTATGGAACCGTAAAATAGCTACCTATTAAAAATTAAAGAAAATGTTATTGTTATTGAAAACGATAAGAATTCAAAAGTAACCGTAGAAGATATAAATATCTATCTGATTTGACTCCTAAAAATTTACATAATATGATAGCGAGCACCTTCCAGACAATTAGACAGTTATCGAAAACAACAGCGTAATCGAACAAATTGTTCACTTCGTAATCTGAGGGTTGCCGTCTAATTCTCAACTCACTACTGTAACTAGGCTATTTATTAATTACCTATTCGACAAAAAGCTAAAGTTAGGTAGTAAAAAGACCAATGGTTGGAACGTTCCTTTTCAAATGTTAAAAATACCCACAATATTGAAAAGTGTCTATGAAAAGAATTTACCAAGTTAAACTTCCATATCTTATGATCTTAGTAATTTGGTATGTGATATATGCGAGCATTATATAAGCTTATGTGAAATGACAATTTTATATTCGGCGTTCAGTGAAACTATTCCTTGGAATTTTATCTGCGTTTATTTTATTTATTCTTTTAAAATTTATGTAATTTTGTCACTTTTTTACGTTTGTGTTGGAATACATTAAAATACAGAAAACTTTACGTTAAGGTTCAATTAATGAAATAGTCTATGTATAATTATTAAGCAATTAAGTTATAACCTCCGTTAAAATAAGGAACGTTTTGCGTGCCCTTAAGTTAATTAAAATCCAGTGAAGTATATATTTTACAGTTGAACATGCAGCAGCCTTACAATTTTATTACCTTAAACTCTTAAAATAAAGAAATAAAGAGCGCTTAACTCTTAACTAAAGAAATTTCCCAAAATTACCATGTGTTTTCCTAATTTACATATATTTTCTTCTTTATATGGATATTTTTTCAGATTTATTATTCATTTGACATTCAATAAAAACATACGTCAAATGATTTTGGATTTAAATTTCTAAAAATCTCGTCACTCTTAACTGGGAATTTTTTCGTAACCTATAACCCAAAATCTTTTTCAATACTATATCATACTTCCTAGGCGTTAAAATAAATCAAAATGCTACAATGTAAATAAAAGTAGATTTATATATTCAGCATAATTAAAAAAAACTGAAAAATAAAAAATAGATGCAATAATTTTAATTACATGACTACTCTCTAATGTACTGAATACATTTTATCTTATTTTATTATTATATTATTATTCGAGAGATAATTTAAGGTGAGTACAAAGCCATTCAAAATCATGGCTACGTCCAAAGGAAATGTTTTCAGTTCATCTAAACAGCTGTTCTTATAATCAAGCTATGATGTCACTAACTAAATGACGTCACTGTTTTAAATTTTGGTCGCGCAAATCGCCAACAACCATCTTCCAGAGCTAAGACATACCCATGTCAATATGTAATAAGTAGGCGTAAGCTGTGTGATATTTTTGATTTACTTTTTATTATGTTCGCAAACTTAGTTTATTTAAAATTGATTCCAGAATTTTAACATGGAACCCATATACCGACATGATGTATGTACCGGCATATGGACACTTACCCTAGTGCATTGTGGTTTTCACAAGAGGTGAAGGCCTACTCTGCTACACCCTTGGATAGGCACCGCTTAAACGGTCAAGGAACTTATTCACCCGCCACTGATGACCACTGGCGACTACACCCAATGGATCATTTTCACTAGTACCGGCCGGTGGTGGCTGTCGGTGTTACCCTGAACGGAGAAACCCCAGCTGACCGGTGTAACACCCATTAACTCAAAGGCTGCTGGATCTAAACCAGTGGTCTACGACTCCTGTCACTTAATGAACGGTCACCTCTGGCTAGCCTTTTTTTTATTGGAAGGGGCAGATTACTCCCAAGGCACTTAAGCCGTAGCGGATTTTTGCACACTCCTGTGTTGGTTGCGGCATTATAACATAGCGAAAAGCCATTGGTGATTAACGGGATTTGAACCCGGGACCTTGGGCACAGAAGCCCCGCGGTCTACCAGCGCGCTCCCCACTGGCTAGCCTATCAGTTACCTTGTTGTCTGTAATTCATTGCACAGATCCTAGGACTACGACGATTGGCAGTTTAAATAAATTTATAATCGCTTACAAGGGAATTTAAAATGTCATTTTATTATCCCGAGGTAAAAATTATTTTAACTATATCTTTTACAGGAACATCCTACATGTCTAATAGTTACAATCAACTAAGATAGGGCAAGTAGTTCATGTTCATCTGGGGTTTTTCACAGATCACAGAGATAATAAAGACTTAAGGTAACGTTCGATATCACGCTTCATATGTGTTGATTGATAAAAAAGGTGTACACTCGTGGTACATAAGAGTCCAGCTAAAAATATATGTTATACTTTTCTTTATTATTTATTGTTCTCAAAAAAAATCTCTATAACTGCAAAAACTTTCGGATTGTGTGTGTCGAGCTGCTATGGCAATCAGAAAAGCTTCAAAACTTCTTGGTTGCCATTGCTTCTAATGCATTTTCCCTGCCTTAATCTGCATCTGTTTTTTTCTTTTCTGAGGCCAAATACAAAATATAGTCATTTTTCTAATCGTTTGACACCTAATTCCCTTGTTGATTGGCCTTTAGACTAAACGTGACTAATCTAAACTAATAATAATCTTAAACATTAACAATCCCATTACACTATTACTCTACTCATACGCAAAGATACCCATAATGTTTTTTCTTTTCTATGAATACGAATACAAAATATAGTCATTTTTCTAATCGTTTGACACCTAAAACAACCACGTAGGCCAGCAGCCTAAACCGAATTTGTTTGAGCCCGGCAGAACCAAGCTCTTTCAAAAACGTGAAAGCCCATTTAATTAACATAATACTCTCTTAATCTACTTCGCACGCGATACGTACTTTAGTCAGTCAAACATCACTACAATATATTATTAATAGTCTTAACAAATATGAATACGGTATTAGAATATCACAGTGTGTGTATTACAATTGAATACTGACAGACGTAAAACAACCACGTAGGCCAGCAGCTGTTTGTTTGACCAGTCTATTAATTAAAAAACGTGAAAGCCCATTTAATTAACAGGGGTAGGATGAACCGCTCTCTCTAAATGGCGTTACTTCGCAAGCGCGAACGTACGTTGGGTTTTGAGAACGTAGTTACAAACATTACACTAGGACTTTGCACAAATATTAGTCTGCTTTCAGTGTTATTATTTTCTATTACAGAACAATAAATGCAAACAGGGTTGTTCAAAAAGAAATGTACGCTTTTATAAATAAATAAGATAAACTAACCCCGTGATATTGGTACTAATGGATATCCAATGGTTATGGCTCTTTGTTACATTAACCTCATTCATGTTACTATAAAAATGGTGAATAATAACCTTGAAAAGGCTTTTAGATAACACTCCGACATAAATCAGCTGACTTCGGCCTCAGTTTGTTTTACCGGAAGCCGGGAAGAATAAGAATATAGTTGAGTTCAGGGAGGATAAGAAGAATATAATGGATTCATTTCCGCTAGGTCCGTTAGTATCCGTTTGATTAGTTTCACTCCCATTTGGAATTGCGGTACAAAAATATTAGTTCCATAATCTTTTTAACGTAAAGATCGGGATATCTTAAATTGTGTATAAGCCTGCCTCACTAGGCAAAAGCTTATTTTTATCGTTTGTTCGGTGGTAATGACATTGTGTTTTTCAGTTGTGAATTAAATGCATCAAGTCTGCCTTTCTAGATAAAAATTTCATTCTATAGTTTGTTTGATTGTACTTTGCCAAAAGTGTATTTTGATTTAATTTAATTGAGGTTATAATTTATTTTTGGGTGAAAAACACTTGTTTTTTTCATTCATAGTATCTATTAAATAGTGTAGAGTGATGTAAAGTGTTTCAAGTTTGAGACAAAGTAGGGAACTTAAAACACGTTCTTGAGCCGGTAAAATGCAATCTTTGGCCCTTCTAACGAAATATACTATTTTGTGCTTGAACTAGACAAAACACTATCAGTTACTGCAGTGCATTGTATGTTTAGGACGCGCATTCAATACCTCTGTATAGTCTGTATATGGTTGGTACAAGAAACTTATAAGTACAGATAGTTTGTGCTAATCAAGAAGAACGTGTTTATCAGGTCCAAAAGTCTGAAAGTCGATAGAATTTGACTATAGAACATATATCTGTTGCTCCATGGGACGAAAATAGAACATGAAAAGTGTATTTTTCTTTTTGTTCAAAAAGTAAAAATACTATATTTTTGATTAACCTAAGGCTCATCAATGTTTTTCCTATAAATAAATATTTTAATTGAGTCTAGCATAGGTAAGGTCAAAATCGATGTAACCACACCTAAAGAGAGACTTTAGACCCACTATATCTCTTAAGGATTAAAATATACCACTGGTATTGATAGGAAAATAATTATAGTAGAATTAGATTAGATTAGAAGAGAAAAATCGTAGCGGGGTTTCCTAAAAGTTCAATAAACTTGTGCTACAGTAGCTAAGTGCACGGCGATTAGGCCGAAGCTATAACGTTCGCATCGTCTGTACGATCAGTTATGGTCTAATTGCAACTGTGTAATGATCCTAAATTGTTTCAAAGATAAAGGCCGGCAGTTAATTTTAGGCGATGGAGACCACAGAGCTTCCCTTCACGTTTGTAACCAAAGCACCGTGATTCTCTGCATCAGCCATATTGCAGCTTTGTTTAGCTCCTCCGATATTGAAATATTTATTTTAAACTAGCGAATTTCCTATGTAAAATAGAGCTATTCCCAAGGTCATCATGACGTAAACATGATAACACACAACACGATAACAAATCAAATCTCACTTAAATTTGGTACAGGCAACTTGGTAAATGAGCAATTATTCATCAAGTGTAAAGTCCAGTCAAACCAGTGATTTGGTATTTCAAATCAAATGGAACCAAATAAGAGTGGAACGCATAACTGAAACAATTAAAAACTAAAGTGTTCATTTTAATTTAGGCCCACAGTATACAAGAGTTGTTATTTACACTAAACTAAATTGTAACCCTTGAATTTTACTTGTTGCTGTATGCTATGGTTACGAAAATGTAACTATAAACATAATGTGAACTTTTCATTCAAATTCTACTATAACAAAATGTGGCACTACATTAGTTAATGTTTATTTAAACACCGTTTCCACGTATGGCTTCTAATTGAAAGTTGGATATACATTGATAAGTACTATATTTATACTGTTAAAATAAAAATCTTAAAACGCTGGTTGTTACTTAGTAATAATTCACCAATCAGGCATACCATTAATGAGGGTACAGAAGGTTTTCACTTATTGCCCAGTAAAGTGTCTGATTATTTTTTTTACTGAAACTACCCCACCTTCTATCATCCCAGGACTGTCCAGGCTGTCACTCGGATCCGTTTTAACTCAGAATTTGAACTCAAGACCTTGGGAACCAATTTTGAGCTCTACCACTAGACCAGCGCTCCCCAAATTTTGTATCTAGATCCACATGTTTGTTTGAAAGATATTTACATAGATTACATTAGATTATTGAAATAGCGACCATAATACAACCTAGGTATTTTAATCCAAGTATGAATGAGGATTGAGTGTAAGATGATTGTGACGCAATCTTGTAGTCTTCTTACTGACTAAGGCAGACAAGTTCCTTAGACAGGACAGTTAATTAATAACACAACAGCCGATGGCAACTAATGGACCTACAGTTTCCTTGTGGAATCCGAACCACGGCCTCGGAATTACGAATTGGTCTAATTATGAGGATGGTCTTTGCGGATTAACGTAGTATTCAATAGTGCGGACGTTAATCCACAGAAGAGAAGGCTACACCCACCCACCATCGCTCATAGCTATCCACAATTCGTGACCTCCAAGTAGCTGGAATACAGGATGACGTCACCTTCCCAGTAATATATATTAATGAAAAAAACGTATCAATCAACGTGACTTTAATATCAGTATCTCTTTTCGCCGTAATACATCCAATACAAATTACCTTGAACGTTTAATATGTATGCGTAAAAGGCATTCACGGTCCCAATATAACGCCAGTGAAAGGTGTGTTTTCAAAGGTTCAAGATTAATAAAAGCTTTGGCATAACTACAGCGCTACAACGGCATATTACCAACGCTTGACACCGACATTAACACTCTTCCTTTGATCATTACTGTTATTAGGCAAACGTTTCTCCTCCCCCTTCATATAAAAAATTCCCCTCAAATTGCAAAAAAACAGTTGTTTTCATACACTAGGTTAGGTCTCAAAATACGTATCTTCTGTTCTAGGACGAAAAAATCGACTTTGATAGTTCCATCATGATAAAATTATTAAAATCCAAGAATTGCATGAATAAATCTGAATCAGCTGTTCGTTTACAAAAGCAATACACATTTTGGGAGTAAATTAAACATGTTGTAAACCCTATAGCAAATTTCCCATAGATCATGGATATGTCTAAGGGAATGTTTTCAGTTCCCCTAAACAGCTGTCCTTATAAACAAATGACGTCACTCACCATACGACGTCACTGTTTCAAATTGTGGTCTCGAATATTACCACACCCCCCCAGATCTAAGACATATCCTTGTCAAACATTTTGTTAGATAGTGCTTATTAGCGAATATCCCATAGGGAAGAAGCTATTACCGTAGGTCCCATGGCAAGATTTAAGCCCGGGACCATGTTAATTTTTCGTTTCGAGGTACCTAGACCACCAAAAACAGTAATCGTTAAATGTACATATTTTTGTACTATCCAATTCAGATTAAATTTGGTAGAGACATGTATTCCTACATTTATTGGAAACAGATCGTAATCCAGACAATTGGAACGGGTAGTATAGGGGGTTTGTACCCAAAAATAGAGAACAATTAAAAATTATATTTCACTTACTGATTTATATTTTTGGATCAAACTTGGTATTTAGCTTCAAGTGTTTGCGATCTATCCATTTATGCTTAACAATCATAGTTGATGTTTATACCATGGCGGCTAACCTGAATATTATTTTTATTATTTTTATGGGCAGATGTTGATGAAAACTGGTATAAATTGTCAAAATATAAACTGTTTATGCTAGAAATGCCTACTTCCAATGTTCCTCACATCAGCAACCCTTCTTTCCCCAGTTAATCTTGTGGAGAATAGGCAAATAACTCTCATATGTATCAACAGATATTGATCAAAATTGCCATATATCATTACTGGTATATTATTGATTTATTAATTCGCTGAATTGCGTTTGCTGCAACGGGTGTATTTTGTTTTTCGCAGTATTTAGCGTATTATAACGCACAGAACGACTAAACATAATTCGTTTCTTGGATCGAAAGTATATTTTTCTTACGCACTTATTTCACATACGGCACTTCCGTTACAGTTTAAAAAAATATTATATTTCGTCACCAGGACCTTAAGTGTAAGTTTTTCAACCGAGGTCAATTTTAATGACTGGATAACAGGGAACAGATATATCAACACATGAAACAGGATGTATCTCCATACATCCTGCTTCTTATAAATCAACAAACCTTTGTTGGTAATGGGTGAACGAGATTTAAACTGTATTAACTGATATCAACAAACAAACATTTACAATTTTAGGCTTATAATGAAAATATAAAAATGAAAAGTGGCTTACGACCGACAGAAAAATTGTTTTAAATATAAATCCTCACTGGAAAGCTACAAATTTAGACGATTTCTTGATGCTTCAAATATTAAAATTGGCTAAAATTTGAAGGAGTAGTGTTATAACAATATGTATTCAATTATTAATTATCCCAACAGTGCCATAGTTATAATTAAAAAGAAAGAAGAAAAAATAAACGTCTACTTAACTCTTAAATGAAAGCAAATCGTCTTAAGACTCTTCTTCGTGTTTGCTTAGCAACACTAATGACTGCATGGAAACAAACAGTCCTTTTATTAAACAAGCCTTATTTTTCAAAAGTTTAAGGTTTAAAAATCTGTATAAAATATATTATGACCATTTAACTTTTAGTGTATGGTTTATCTAATGGAATCCTTGAAGTTATAATGGAATGGAAGTGTAAAAGTTTCTTTTTAGTTTTATTATTTTCAAAGAAAATTATTTATGACCTGTATGTACAATATAAATACGAACCAAGTCCTTTGTATTGAATAATAATACGTGATCCTATGATATTTGAAATTCAAAATCACAATTTTGTTGTTTATACTGTTGGAAATGCCAGAAAATAACGACTATCCGCACATTGAAGACTCGACCTCCTTCAAATAACAAATTATATTGTCGAATAATATCGAAATTTCAAATTTTTCTACGTCTCTTGAAATGTGATTTGCAAACAATAATATTTAAGTTGCCAAATGTTAATAATGTTGTCTTCTAATTGGTAAATTATAGTTTTCATGAACAGTTCTACTATTTGATATTAATACTGTCTGGGGAGTAATACACTTTTGGGGCGCTAAATATCATTTAGCTTGTTAAACTAAATTCATAGAAGCAATTGAAATGTTTTATCTTATATAAAACTCATTACATAATTATTATTACATTATTTAAATTATAAACCAGCATATTTTCAATGTATTTCTAAACTTCTATTTCGTTATGACTTACAGAAATCTATCTCTTTTATAAAAAGCGATAAATCTTAGACTTTTGAAAATAAAAACTAATTAAAGTTTTGAGGATATCTTCTAGAATAGTTATCACCCAATATCAAACAATACGTTATGTTTAAAATGTATTTTTATAATATAATGATAATAGTGTGTAATAAAAGACAACTCCAGGCTGACAAAAACCAGTTTCAACGTGGGTGTAGTGGCACCCCTTTCGACATTGATTTCATGCGTAACTGATGACATTTGTTAACCGAGACTTCAGTGGTGATAAAAGCTCGAGTTTAAACTTCCAAGTAGCCAATATCTGTATATATAACTGTGTTTTTATAGCTGAATTCATTAATACTTTCTATCCTTAAGTATTTAATTATGTACTTTGGTAAACCTAATGTCCTGAAACTCAACGATCAAACTTAAATTGTTATTTGGCACTAGATATTTTTTACTTTCGCCCTCTAAACATTGTAACTTTAAAGGAAAAATAATTTTCCTAAAAATCTTTTTATTTGCGCTGAGTGTGTAAATATCCGGTTTGAGGCTCCTAAGGCTACGAAAAAGGTTAGTTTTTTATTTGGGCTGAGTATCTAAAGTAATACGTCACCACGCACATGTATGTAAAACTGACGGTTCAAAAGATATGGGATTTTAGTAGTCCAAAAATTAGTTTGTCGCTGCCAGCTCAAAAAATTAAACAAATTATTACAGTATTTTGAATTACTAGTATATGACTCTAGTCAGTCTACTACCTGTATTTTTAAATGGTTCCATAGAAGTTTTGTATTACTGTCCACGAAAAACACAGTAAGTTGACTAAGAGCATCATATGATATTCTTATGGAGAATAATAAAATTAAAAAAAACAATATCTACCTCACATTTCAACCGTATTTTATGAATCTTGATATGCAGTAAAAGCTCACATTACCCAATAAACCCCACACCAAAAGTTTCTTAATACCTTTTGGGGGGGGGGATTTTTCGATATTTTTCTAAATTTTTCAATATGTAGTCTGTGGATCTCTAGGTGTTATAAAGGTTTAAGACTACATCAGTTTTTAAGTGTTACATTTGTTAGATGACAATTTAATAAGCATTTAATAATGTTATAGTTTATTAACGCTATGAATTATTAAGTTATAAGTTATTATATGACTGAACTATAAGTTTACCTCTAATGGTAGAATGTGTGTATCAATTTACTGATACCATCTATTTGTATATTGCAACTTTCATTTAGTAATCACATAGTTAATAAAATTCAAACGTGATGAACGTTGAATAACATATATTGGTATGCCATAGAAAGTTTTTACTTTATAGTTTCAAGATGGCGCAATTTTGTACTTTATATTTTCAATATAGTCCATTATAGCAATAATTATATGGACACTGTATAAAATATTTTTAAGAAATAGTGAAGAGATTGTAAAAAATATTTCACAAAACTCTGAAATATTTTTCATATATTATACCGTGTCTAATAAAGTTAAAACAAAGGTCATGAACGTCTAGTAAAGGTCATGAAAAACAATGAATTAGAACTATTATAGCAGAGCTATATGAAAAGCTATTTCAATACTTTTTGGCTTGGTTTTATGATTTGAAATGGCGCAGTTTCTTTTACTGTTAATATTTTATGAATTTTAGCAGTTTCGGAGGTCAAGCTTGAAAATGGCATTTAGTCGCCATCTTAAAATGACACTTAATTTCTACTACTCATTATAACATACCAATATTAGCCCTATTAGTCCTTTATGTACTGCGAAGATTGAATATTGGCGGTTGTTGGTATTTAAAAACACTCTGTGTGAAAATGCAATAAGAGACCCAGGAATACTCAAGATGTTCCTAAATTTAATTGTGTTTTTTGACTCAGGGTAGTCCTATTGCTATGTTTATTTGTTTAGACAGTTTGAACATGTATTTAGCAATATACTTTTAGGTACTTAACTAAGAAATAATATTTTATGAAATATTTTCTACCGATTGTATTTGGAATTGTGTAACCATTTCCTCTAACGATTTAACGTCGAGGAGGTCGAGATTTAACGTTAGTATATTTTTTGAAGGAAACAAAGTATTGGAACTCAACATTTTAATACATTGGTAGGTTGAAATTCATTATTGGAGATGGTGGATTAATGTTATTTAGATTTTTATTGCGGACATTTTCCATCACGATTTTATGTAAAACAAAGTTTCACGACGTTTCGGGATCTGGAATCTGTTGTCTTTGAGTATCCGTGACTAGTGTATGTGTTTGGATTCTTATGTGTGTAATGTTTAGTGAATGGTTTGTTTGTAAGTTTTTTTGACTGCTTTAAACTTTTATGTTTTCGGCTTTATACCGGTTTGGTCTGGATTATATGTGCTATGTTTTAGATATTAGTTCACCTGAGGACGGGATCAAATTCCAATCCCGAAACGTCCTGAAACTTTGTTTTGCAATGAAAATATAAATAACAATGGTAGGGAAATAAATATTTTTAAACTTTATAAAAATTCCTCCTAGATTTTATGTTTTTGTGCTTACTAACTTATATATTATTGCTTGTTTTTAAAAAGTTAAGGAACTTTTAGGATTGTAATTTACATTTGACCTCACTATAAACTTAGTTTAAAAAATCATTATTATTATTTCAGATGTTTCCAAATTAATGCTTTTCAAGAAAATACAAAAACATGTTTCGAAAAACAGAATTTTATTGTTTTATTTCAGTAACTTTTTTCGCGTTGTAAATTTGTTGGCTTCAATTTCCATCTTGACTTTAAATTTTTATAAAGAGTTTATATGTTTGTGCATCTTTTCTAGTCGGGTAAAGTTTCACAAGTATATTAAATATAGTTTATTAAAAAAATATTTTTATATTGTCACTTTGTTTTGAATTAAGCTTAAAATTATTCAACATTTAGATTTACAAACCGGTTTTCATTACGTTTAGTTTATTTTTTTCCTCTATTACGTATTAAATGTAATTTATTTTTTAAATAATGATTTCAACATAGTTAACTCATATTCGGGTAAAGATTACTTGAAATAAGTACTAATTTGAAACCTTCGGGTTATCCGCCAATAGAAAGTTAATTCAAATTTAACACAGGATATCACTTAACGTTTATATAAATATAAGTGATTATTAAAATGTAATCGCGCTAGCTTCACACAGCCATTTGCTAATTACATATTAATATGTGCAATTGTAATTATAGCTGTAATGTGGCACTCAACATCTGATGATTATCGTTAACTAATGCTCTGGTTTAATATATTTCAATAATTATAGTAAATATAACTCCCTAATATAAAATATTTGGTTACAGTTTATTGTTAAGAGTTAACAAAACGGGATCAAGGTTTTACTGATATATTAAAATTTTATAAATGATAACACTTTATTTTTAAAGGACTCCATTTACTGTCATTTATATGAGATTTATACGTTAGGTGCAGTATCTGCAATTCTAACTGGCACAAAAGGAGGCAAGTGCCAAAGCGCATTAGTTTAATAGTTTTTAGAGTCACCGATCGTTGAAAATGGCAATAGAGATGGTAGCATTTGTAGTCTCATTTATTTGTCGTTTCGAATACTACTGAGGTCAAAAAATCCAAATAAAAAACATTTATCTCACATATCTTTAACTTAAAATGTTATATATTATGTAACCTTCCCTTAAGTGTATCATTGATTTTCTTTAGTGTATTACGTCGGATTTAGAGTTTAAAAATAAGGGTTTGATTTTAAAACTTATAAAAGAATAATTAAACAGAAAAGGAACTGAAATTCAAACCAACTTACAGATACCTTTCAAAATTCCATTTATTCATCAACTTAATAATACACAATTAAACCAGTTATTTATTACTATTTAGTTATGATCACAAAAATAAGTTTAATGAGTTGATTTTAATACTTAATCCAGATCAATATTTCGTTTACGTGGTTTCCAATACAAATAATTTGATCCAGGATCAAAAATTTATTTTAGTCAGAAGTACTTTCTAAATTTTGTGTTTGAAGACATACTCGGGGGTTGTTGAATATATTAGTGTTACAATAATATATTATAATATTATTACCATATCGTTAAAACGTGATTTATTTTTTTGTTTATGATAAATTGTCTTTGTATTTCAAATTAACACATATTTATTGTAATATTTGTAATAAAAACATTTATTTGTGATTCCAGACTAATTTAATATAGTTTAGGTATTTTTAAAGATTTTCAACACTCTAGATTCTAATCCATCTTGATTAGTAATAATCCAACTTTGAATTTTCTGAAGGTTCTAAATATTTGAAATCTGTAATATTTCTAATTTTTTTATATATTTTTTACATCTGTTAAAATGTGAATGTACCCTTAAAGGTTTTTGACTAAGAACAATTGTGGATTTAAAAAAGTGTAAAATTGTTGTAAATAGAGCGGAACTGCAATGGTTTGTTAATTTTGTAGTTGTATATTGAGAACGACCAAAGCATGGTGAGAACTGAGAACCACATCGGAGACACTGAAGCCTCAGAGTCAAGGCATCCTGCGCACGTCACTGCACATCGACCCGCACACTGATAACACTTATCACTCCACTGCTGACGCGTCCACCATTCGGGCTTACCTTTCAGAAGACATAAGAAGCATGTGATGAGAACCACGAAGGGCGAAGGACCTCCCATGTCGCTAGCTGTCCATCACGGCCGGTCTGCGCCGTAGTCGCTGGCCGAATGGACCTGAGACAGCATCCTCCACCTCCCCCCCACCCCTGGCCCCTGGATCTCACCACCCCCACCACCCGACTCCGCTACTACCCGTCCTGCACACATCCGCCCACCCGCACTAATTGTATTACCCTACACAACTGTGTCTCTGTATGTTATCGACTTAGGTGTCCGCCGTGCTTGTAGGGTATCACCTTCCGATGTTGACTCTCACTTCGAGAGAACACTAAGTAATGATATATTGGCCTTTATTAAAATGCAAATAACATTCTTTTGCGTACATATTTTACTACCCACAAATCAGTAACAAGAACCAATTGAACATACAAAACCGTTTTATTGGAATAAATAAACTAACACGTTGAGGTTTATTTCACGTACTAACCGAAGTTAATGAATTCAGAACTTTATATGCAATTCCATCTGATTGCGTACTTAATAAAAACTAAACTAGAAACCAAACTAGTTTTTGACACGAATATGTCTTAGCTCTGGGGGGTGGGGTGTTAACAGTTTTAACGATTAGAATTTGAAACAAGAACATCTGTTCTATGAACTGAAAACATTCCCTTTAGATTTATCCATGATCCTACCTATTTCCCACAGGGAAGAACTTACACACATTTTTATATGGATATTTCTTAGCTCTGGGTGGGTACTGGCAATCCGTCAGACCAAAAGTAGTCGTTTCCAAAATTTTGAAACGTAAGTGACGTCATATGGTTATTACGACAGCCGTTTATGGAAGTGAAAACAATCCCTGAAGATATATCCATGGTCAAAGCTATTTTCTAAAGGGGAGTAAATACATTTTTTTCACTGAGGACTGCTACAACTGCACATTTGACTATAGCATTCTATTACAGCGTGTTTTGTGTGTATTTTAATTAGATGTGGAAATATTTGCTATTATAGGGCCTATTATTCATAAACGTCAGTCCTTGGGGTGTGTTTATATTCAACGACAACGATGCAGGAACACTTTGAAGCTTTTCAACTATCTTTTTACTATTACCTCCGTTTTATCGCGTTCGCATAACAGCCGAGAGCGCGTCTGTGACCTACTGCGCAGTAAAACATGAGGCATTGACTTTGACAGGACTTGCAACTCTGTATTTTCACGACTCCTCTGAGATGTGAACTCCCAGTTTGTCGACGTGTGAATCCGCAAACCTTATATTAAATTCATTTTGTATTTCGTTTTGCCAGATTTTTGAATTACGTTTACATGCTGAATCGAATGAAGCTCGACGAGTTGGAACGAGGAAAACGTGAATTAAACACCGGCACTATGGAAATTAAGGACATTTGGGACATATGGAACTATAATTAAATTCCTTTTTTGTGTTTTACACTTATAAAATTAGTTGTTAGATATTTCTCTTATTCCTTTCGTGACTGAATAGGATACATTGTGGATTAGCAAGGAATGGTTCACAATTATTATAATTATTTTTAGTATTAGTCTATCAAAATTATTTTTACTAACAATCGGTTAGTGAAAGTAGTACCAACCAATTTAAATTTAAGTAATGATAGAAATTTTATAAAATAATTCAAACATTTACAGTTACGTAAAAATGTCATTGCTCTGGAGGAGAGGGGTCAGCAATTTTAACGACCAACATTTTTAACATAAAAACAGCTGTTTAGGTGAACTGAAAACATTCCCTTTAGACATATCCATTATCTAACCTATTTCCCACGGGTAATTAAATACAAGCCTTTTTTATTTCCATTTTAACAAAATATGTTTTACCTACAATCTTTCCACGTAATACATGTGTCCAAATTTTATAAAAGTATTGTTAAATTGTTTCTTTGTAAAAAAAACTATTTGTTTCTTTGTAAAAATAACTATGTGAAACATGTATTTATTTATATTTAATTAATTATTAAATACTGCACAGCTGCCGTTTTATTTTTAATTGAAGAAACAATTATTTCATTTTTACAGTAGACAAAGTACCTCAATACGCTCTTTTAATTTTATTTGTAAAATTAAATTAAATAAACACGTTTAACCCGAAAATTCACAAATTTAATTTAAAAGTTAATTTATTTCGTAAATTGTATTAGATTAGATTATTGAAATGGCGACCATACCACAAGGTAGGTATTTAAAGCCAAGTATGAATCAGGATTGAGTGTATGATGACTGTGGCGCGATCTTGCAGTCTTGTTAAGGCTAACATGTTCCTTAGACAGAACTGTTAACTAATAGCCCAACAGCCGATGGCAACGAACTAAGGGACATACAGTTTAACCTGAAATCCGAACCACTGCCTCTGAATTACGAACTGATCTAATCATGAGGACGGTCTTTGCGGATTAACGTAGTATTCAATAGTGCGGATGTCCATCTACACAAGAAAACACTACACCTACCTACCATCGCTCATAACTATCCACAATTCGTGACCTTCAAGTAGCTAGATTACAGGATGACGCCACCATTCCAGTAATCAATTAGTATAATAGCCTCATTATAGTTTTGTTTAAACTTTCTTCATTTCATTTTTATGAAATGAAATGAAAATGAGTCCAATGATAACTTAGCTATCTTCTACTTTTTAGCTCATGGACGCTGTTGCAAAATTTTTGCAGCCCTCAAATACATATATAAATCTTAAAAATAAATATTGTTTATAATAAATAGACATAGATCTACAGTACTGTAAGGATTTTATGACCGAGAAAACGTTTTCTGAAAATTCTAAATTCTTTTCAAAACTTATTTTGTATTCAAACTATCCAACATGTCCGACGTTCCACCTCATCTCCAGATTGACTTCGAAGGTGAATAAGCCGTATGAGATGGATTGAGTGGTTGATGCGGATCGGATGGGGTGGAGGGGTGGAGGGGTTGGGGAGTTTTCGAGGGGGTTGGATGGGACGGCCACCGCAACATATCGTTTAGGCGAGCCCAAGTCTTCAGTCATTTGACGTAATGAGAGCCAAGGGACCTATTTAGGTCAGCTTTAACTTTGTTCACTTACAAATTTTACACACTGTAATTTTTAAACCAAGAATTTGTTTTGTTTTACCACCAACCAGAACATATTTCTGTATCAATTTGTTACTGTTTTAATGTAAAGAGCTTGTCAAATGATAAATAAAATTATAACTTTATAAATAATTTAATTTTTAACTCTATAAAATTTATTTTAAAGCTACTTTTTTGCGCAAACTAAATTGACGTCATCAAATATGAGGTGTGTCCAAAAAATATCCGGAATATTTAAATTTCGCGGGTTTAGAGAGTCCGATTGTCAAACAAGTTTATTGTGTTGGTAAAAGTATGAAGTTGACACAATTTCAGATGTTTTCATTGTTTACTTTACCTATGGCAGCTGCTTAGTTGACCGTGTTTTCTTGAGCTTGGTTAAATTCGATTGCTAAAAACTGCAATTGTTAAAAGAAATGGATCATATAGTTTGTATTACGTTTTGTGTAAAAAATTAAATAAAGTGTAACAAAGTCAGCGAAATCATAATGAAGTCTTATTGCAAATCTGTTATGAAAAGATTATTGTATTTATTACCCGCGGGAAATAGTTTAGATCACGGATATATCTAAAGGGAATGTTTTCAGTTCATCTAAAGTGTTCTAATAACCATATGACGGCACGTACGTTAAACATTCCCCCACCCCCCCAGAGCTTAGCCATGACAAAAACAAGTGTTTGCGTGATGGCCGTAAAGACATTGAAGATTATGATCTTCCATTGAAGCCCCAGCACATCAACAACTAATAAAAACGTGGATGCAATGGCATGAACTATCGTCGAATCATAATGAGAGAAGTCTCTGATGATGTTACCATTTCGATTTGTCATTCCATCACATTTTTTCAAACATTTTGAGTATAAAACGCGTGGCAGAAAAATCTTTCCCTAGATTGTTGAATTTCGAACAAAAAAAACGAATGGTAGTTGCTTGGGAATCACTACATTAAGTCAACGTAAACTCAGATTCGCACAAAAGAGTTTTGACTAGTGACGAAACATGGGTTTACGGACATGATGATGAAACGATGGCTCAATTGTCCCATTGGAGGCATTCTGGTTCTCGAAGACCGAAAAATGGTTGTGACAAGTGAGGTTAAACGTCAAGGCTACGCTTGCTGTGCTCTTTGTTTTTAATGGCATAATGTATCATAAACTCTTTCCACAAGGTCAAAAGATCAACTGTAACGTGGTTAATATCATTTTGGCTTTTTTAATAGAAATTGTAAATGAATAAAACAATTATTAGATAAAAAAGGAAAAGAAATCAGAATAGTAAGTACAAGGTTTTAGATTTAGATTATTGAAATGGCGACCTACCCAGGTAGGTATTTTAAGCCAAGTATGAATGAGAAATGAGTGTAGGATGATTGTGGCGCGATCTTGTAGTCTTGTTACTGATTAAGGCTGACATGTTCCTTAGACAGGACTGTTAATAGCCCAACAGCCGATGGAAACTAAGGGACCTACAGTTTAACGTGGAATCCGAACCACGGCCTCTGAATCTCGAACATATATGATGGCTGTTGGGCTGGTCTAGAAGGTTCCTGTCTGTGGAGAACAATAGGCAGTGGACAGACATCAAGAAGGTTCTAGAACCAGCTTGGGAAACCTATAAATACAGGTGCTGCACAGCTCTTCTTTTTTCATTTCTGAACAATGTGGTGACTGTAAGTATATTTCTTTACAACGAGTGTAGCAGCCTACCTTAAAGTAGGCTCAAGTGCCACACCAGAACGAAGTATCCTTAGCTCGTTAAATTTTTATTTAGTTTTGTTTTTGTTTTTGTTGTTATTTAGAAGTGTAAATATTTTATCTAATTTTTCATCTCATCTTAATAAAATAACCAAATGATATTTAATTCAAATAAATAATAATAAATAAATTTTACACAAAAAGAGTATTATCTACAAGTTCAACGCGAGTTGTGTGAAGTAGTACAAAGAAAAAGGTCATATCTAAATTGTTTCGCCTCTCTGTCTAATTTTGACATTAAAAAAGACATTACCACCAATCACCAATGGCTTTTCGCTATGTGATAATGTCGCAACCCACACAGGGGTGCGCAAAAAGCCGCTACGGCTGAAGTGCCTTGGGAGTAATCCGCCCTTTCAATAAAAAAGACATTGCGTTTCTTTCTGAAAAAATTTATTTTCTCCAATAAATTGTAAAAACAATTTTTTTAAATTTTAATAAATTAAGTGATTTTTAACTAAATAAAAAATAAATACAAATGTATAAAAATTTTTTTTTTAATAAAATTAATGCATTTTACATAGTAGAATACTATAATATTAAAAATCTTGTTCAAATGAAGGACTAACAGCTAGTAAGAATGTAACCTAAACAATTAATAAACGAACATAATAAGCTACAAATTTTGCACCTTGGTTTGGGATTTAATTTAATGTTTGGTGTTGATTATTTCTACATAATACTCTTATACTTTACCAAACTCTGAAACGTTGGCATGAACGTCCATCTGCCGATATAATAGGTCATTAGTGGCTCTACAAATTATTCTCAGCTTACAATCATTGAATTATATTGATACGAGTGCTAGAAACTGTAGGATTACCATTAGTGTTTCAACTAAGCTTTGAGTCCTATCCTGGCGTATTCCAGTAATCCATAAATAAGTTAATAAAACTCTAAATCTTTATCTTATGGTATTCAATAACAAAAACACATAAAATTAAAAAAGAATGTAGCCTGCTTTTCAATATAGAAAGTGGTTATAATACTTTTTTTAAATATGTTCACCTTACAGTCTCAGTTAGTCAGTTAGTATCTTAACTAATTAAGATTAAGATTTTCATCTTATGTTACCGCTCTCTAAAATAAGGGAAATTAGCTGCGACTATAAACTATGTAATATTAATTTTTAAGAGAATCTATCCAATGTTAATAAGTTTAGAAAATTCTACTAAAAATAATTTTAATTGTTTTATATAATGAATATAATTTTTTAATAAAATTATTTGTTATCTGTAATCTAAATGTTTAAAACTATATTTAAATGTTTTCTATATGTAGATTTATTATATAACATTTCTAATTCATATATTTTTGTTTTTTTTTAGTAAAATAGTTTAAACAAGATTAATCTATTAAGTTGTATCCTATTATTTAAACATATATAATTTATATTATATAATTATATTAAAACAAACAAAACCAAAATTAAAAAAAAAATTTTAAATAGATAAAGTATTAATATAAAAAATTAATAAGAAAGTTAAAAATAATACTATTATCAAATTATAAAAGATTATATTTGTTACCGCTCTCTAAAATAAGGGAAATTAGACAACACTGACAAACTATTAAAAAATTGGAAAAATTCTAAATCACTAATGTGCTAAATTTAAACTAAATGCCATTTAGAGAAGCTACTAAAACTATCCAAAGTTTAGCGTGAATAAGAATAAATTTACTTAAGGGAATTATGTTGTACTGGTTGTTCAATAATCTAATGTTTAAGATATACCTATATAAAAATGAATGCATATATGTCCTGTATGCGTTGCCAATCTACTCATCCGATCTTTGCTCTATTGTGTCCAGGAAGGTTTTAGTCAAAACATTTCGAAATCTCCATATTTTTCAATTTTATGGAGTTCTAAATTTCTATTTTAAACCTTATGGGGACTAAGTTTGTTCACAAACTTTCTACTATCAAAACATTCGATTTCTTAAGTTACAGCCGTTGGTTTATTTTCCATTAGCAAAGTGCTTACTATCCAATGCCATCTGAATCATTCATTAATGTAAACCTATGAAGTAAATATTTGATGTATAAAATAAACAGCGTTATTCGTCAAGTTAATAGTTTAAGGTTTTTAGGGATTACCATATGTATTTATATTTTTTTCTGTCTGATTAAAAGTCACGTGTTTATATGTTGGCCAAACAAAAAATAATTACAATGTTATCACATTTATTATAATAATCATCTATTGATATCATTCCTATAAAAACCATATTACAGTTAGATTCGGTTGGATTAGAAAATTGTGTATCAATCCACTCATATTTTTTTGTTTTGTGGGAATTTTATTAATATGTCTTATCGTTTCAGTATTTTTAATCACCATGCCGCGACCCAGTATATATACGCAACGAGGATGTAGTACTATTCGACTTAAGAACATGGCCAACCTTAAAGTTAACATGTATTTACTGTTAGGCGTTACGAAGTTCGCCGGGTCAGCTAGTTATTAAATAAAATAATAATAATAATATCCTTTATAGCTGTCGACAATATTTACATTGTATAGCAAGCGTCAATTGGTAAAATTTAACAATACATAATACATTCAATATAATAATAATATAAATAATAATAATAGTAATATAAATATAGAAAAAACATAAAAAAGATACAATAACTAACCCCTGGGGAATTAATTTTGAGTGGTTTTAAATCCACCGGTGGACAGTGAACTCCTCCACCGAGTAAAACTCCAATCGTGTCAACTCACGCTTCAATCGTAGCTTGAATAAGCTGGAACTCTCCAGACTCTTGAGCCTCGCTGGGAGGCAGTTAAGGAGCCTGACACCTACATGAGAAGGGAGTTTCTCAAATGCAGCTGTTCGATGTTGAACAGCGCGGAAACCATCCCTTGCTCTAGTGCCATAGCTATGCACAGAAGTGCCTTGGACATGCACATATTGGAACCGGCAATAAACCAAAGTTTCCAATATATAAAGGGAAGGTAGGGTCAAAACTCTAAGCTCCCTAAAGGCCTGTCTACACGACTCTCTGGGCTTCAAATTTTGAATAATTCTGATTGCTCGTTTTTGGAGTCTAAAAACCCTTTCAAAATCTCTTTTAGTACAACCCCCCCACAATCTTATTCCATAGGACAGATGGGGATAAATCAGGCCATAATAGGCCATAACCAGGACTTGTTTTGTGCAGGATGGTTTAAGATTTCGCAGAGCAAAGATGCCCCTTGCAACCTTAGAACAGAGGCTGTTTACGTGTTCGTTCCAGTTCAGCACTCTATCCAAGTGCATCCCTAGGAACTTTGTGGATTCGACCTCTTCCAAAGTGGTGTCATCCACCATTACTGCTGGAGACTCGTCGTCACGGTGATGAAGTGAAAAATTGATATAATTATTTTTGGAGCTGTTTGTGTTTAAATTTTCTGATTGAAGTTTTTGAATGCAGGCGTTCAAATTGAGAAAACTTTCAATTTCGAGATTTTCTTGGGATTCTGATTCAAAATGCCTTTTTAGTTGTGCAAGTTGTGTTCACCGTACTGTAACTCGTCACGCAACAAAGGTGTGAGACAAACTGGAGGTCATTTTTTAACCTCAAACGTAGTATTCAAACGACTATTGATACCCCAAACAACAACTATTCCGAGTTTCAAACCGATGTATTACAAACTATATATTTTTTTGAAACTTAAAATGAAAAATGAGCGTGGTACTAAATATCGACCACTCAACCTTCCGTGGGTTAAATAAAAGAAATGCATAAACAACCAGTCATACGACACGCAAATATATCCAGTAGTTGGAAAAAGTGAAAAAGCTACACTAAGTGGGAAAAAGTAAACATCAACACTCTGAGCTGTGAAAACAGTTAATTTTTGGCCAATCTACTTCAATTGGGTAATCTACTGGTTTTCTATATGTAATAAAACTACAGGTCAGGGTGAACCTAATTTTGTTTTGGAAGGCGAGTAAAAATTAAATCAGCTACAAAGTGCGGTTACGTTTTTGTTATTGATATTCGGTTAGTCTGAGGACATTTAGCAGAATTTTAGGTGAATATTGACTTAATAACGATTATATATTTACAACAAGAAACGATTTTAAGGACCAAAAAACTTTAAGGAGTAATCAGGAAGAAAAACCTGAACCCTCAAAAAGATAACGAATTCATTTTACCTAGTTTATTTACTATAAAAATATTGATCTCAGAGTGGTAAATATTTTTTTAAATAATAACATAGTAAACATAGTATTTTCAAGTTTAGTAAGGCATAATGTACATTTTAATGATTTGTTTTAAATTAATACATTCTGACGTAATCATAAATAGTGTTAATCGTCAAAGTTAATTCTTATGATCTTCTACAATAATTAATATGTACTTACGGAACCCCCAATAATGCAGCTGATTAGGGAGTATTGTAATTCACTTTATAAAAATTTGTATTTCTATAATCTCCATTCATTTTCTACATTTAAAATTACATTTAAAGTTCAATTAGTTAAGAATAAATTAACCGGAAATGCCATGTTTTACAGTATTGGAGAGTTGAAATACGAGATGAGCAAATGTTTCTAAATATTTCTCTTGTCGGAGACGCCGCTGAATAAGGGATATTTCTTGCAATATTACACACAATCCGTGGTTCATTGTTGTTCCACCCCTTGAGGGTTTCTTATCTAAAGGGATACTTCAAATACAAATACTTCCATCCAGTCCCTCTAGTTTACATTAACTATCGCAACGATAACAACCATTTGACCAATATAGAAGCAGAATTTGTCTGGTTACTTACTCAATAACATCCGTTATTTTAAACATTACCGTAGGCTTTAATACTGATATTTAATACTATAAAGGTTCAGAGAATTAAATAAAATTGTTCACACAGATTCATGGTAATACCGAGCATTCTCAAACATTAATCATTAATTTTGTTAGTTCACAACTTAACACCTTATTGGACGCCTGGAGTCTTAATCTTAATGTTAATTAATAAATACCCTAAGGTCCCTTTTACATTATTTACAGCTATTTCAACATTCTACGGGCTTTCACTACCCCACGGTATTTTAGTAATTATTTAATTAAAATCAACGTTTTCTAGCCCCTGAGCAGATTTATTGACTAAATAGTCGTATAAACCCAGCTACGTTTCAGCTACCTGCTCGGGCTACGTAAACATGTGAGACAGGCCTGTTGAGAAAATTTAATGTTGTGTTTTGTTAGTGTTGTATGTGTAAATATATGTTTAAATTTAACGACACCAAGTAACTGAAATTTTTCTGTCTGGTGATGGCATCTTAATCCCAAAAACGGCCGTAACACAATACTACGGAAATTTGAACTGTTGAAGAGATATTTTTGTAACTATTTAGTTTGATCAATTATTTATTAAGGTAATCTTGTATTTTGGCGAATTTCCAATAAGTAAAAAGCTATTACCGTGGGTCTCATAGCAAAACTTGAGCCCGGGTCCGTGTTAGTTAAGAATAAATTAACCGGAAATGCCATGTTTTACAGTATTGGAGAGTTGAAATACGAGATGAGCAAATGTTTCTAAATATTTCTCTTGTCGGAGACGCCGCTGAATAAGGGATATTTCTTGCAATATTACACACAATCCGTGGTTCATTGTTGTTCCACCCCTTGAGGGTTTCTTATCTAAAGGGATACTTCAAATACAAATACTTCCATCCAGTCCCTCTAGTTTACATTAACTATCGCAACGATAACAACCATTTGACCAATATAGAAGCAGAATTTGTCTGGTTACTTACTCAATAACATCCGTTATTTTAAACATTACCGTAGGCTTTAATACTGATATTTAATACTATAAAGGTTCAGAGAATTAAATAAAATTGTTCACACAGATTCATGGTGATACCGAGCATTCTCAAACATTAATCATTAATTTTGTTAGTTCACAGCTTAACACCTTATTGGACGCCTGGAGTCTTAATCTTAATGTAAATTAATAAATACCCTAAGGTCCCTTTTACATTATTTACAGCTATTTCAACATTCTACGGGCGTTCACTACCCCACGGTATTTTAGTAATTATTTAATTAAAATCAACGTTTTCTAACCCCTGAGCAGATTTATTGACTAAATAGTCGTATAAACCCAGCTACGTTTCAGCTACCTGCTCGGGCTACGTAAACATGTGAGACAGGCCTGTTGAGAAAATTTAATGTTGTGTTTTGTTAGTGTTGTATGTGTAAATATATGTTTAAATTTAACGACACCAAGTAACTGAAATTTTTCTGTCTGATGATGGCATCTTAATCCCAAAACGGCCGTAACACAATACTACGGAAATTTGAACTGTTGAAGAGATATTTTTGTAACTATTTAGTTTGATCAATTATTTATTAAGGTAATCTTGTATTTTGGCGAATTTACAATAAGTAAAAAGCTATTACCCTGGGTTTCATTGCAAGACTTAAGCCCAGCTCCATGTTACCTTTTTCTTTTTCAGGTGCCTAGAGCCAAAAAACAATAGTTGATAAAAATGTTATATTTATAACTATGTATTTATTGAATTGTTTATTTATTTATATGAGTTTGTGTGTTTTTGCGTGTCTGTGAACACAATTACTCTCGTCAAAATCGAGACTAAATTTGGTAGAGATGATGTGTATTCCTACATTTAATCGAACAAGATCGTAATCCAGATATATCGGTCGTTTGGAACTGATAGTTTAGAGAGGAGGGGGTTTATAACCCAAAATTGGGTTTGTGTTTTAGCGAATTTCCCATAGGGAAGAAGCTATTACCGTAGGTCTCATGGTAAGACTTAAGCCCGGGACCATGTTATTTTTTCGTCTTTAGGTGCCCAGAGTCCAAAAACAATAGTCGTTAAAATTTTTATATAATATATATATATATGTGTGTCTGTCAGCACGATAACTCTCGTAAAAATGGTCCGATCAAGACCAAATTTGGTAGAGACGTGTATTCCTACAAATGCTCGGACGAGTTCGTAAACCAGACATATCGGTCAATGGGAACGGGTAGTTTTGGGGGGTTTTGTACCCCAAAATGGGGTTTTTTGCGTTTTTCACATGTAATTATTTTTAAATTCTAATTTTATGTTTAACCATTGGAATCAACTTAAAAAACTACACAGTTAAGTTCCTTAAAGTTTTTCTCTATCTTCAACGGTTACCGAGATATTAAAAAATCTAAACACAGTACGTTGTATTGTGGGGCTCCAATGTTAATCTTATGGAGGATAGGGAAAAATTAATATATCCCATATTAATCAATATTCTTGGATAAAACTTGATATTTAGCTTCATGTGGTTGAGATCCATCCATTTATGCTTAAAAATCATAGTTTATGTGTTTATCATGGCAGCAAACCTGCATACTCTTTTCCCATATTAATCATATAGGGAATAGGCAAACCCCTTTATTTATGGACAGATGTTGATGAAAGTTGGTATAAATGTTAAGATAAAAATTATTCATGGTAGAAATGACTTCTTTCAGTGTTCCTCACAGCAGCTAACCTGTACACTCTTTCCTATGTTAATCTTATGGAGAATAGGCAAATAATTATCATGTTTATGGACATATTTTTATAAAACTTGTCATATATTAAATCATTGATTTGGAAATTCGCTGAGTACGCAGGTCTGCTGCGACGGGGGTATTTTTAATGTGTAATTTTAAAATATTTTACATTTTTCCTTTTACTTTTATAATCAGCTCGGAAAAGTACACAATTTAGTACTTTTAAGTTTTGCTATCTCCAATGTTTACCGAGATATTAAAATAACTAAACACAGAACGTTGTATTTTAGGACTCCAATGTTAATCGTATAAATAATAAGTAACAATTAGTATTGCACTTATCAACCCATATTTATTCGGATGAACTTTGGTATTTAACTCATTGATTTATGCTTAAAAATCATAGTTTATGTATTTATCATAGCAGCTAACATGCATACTCTTTTTCCATGTCAACCGTATAGAGAATAGGCAAACTCCTTTATTTATAGACAAATGTTAATGAAATTTGGTATATTGACAAAATAAAAATTGTTTGATGTAAACATGCCTACTTTCAGTGTTCTTCACATCAGCACACCCGTATACTCTTTCCCATTTTAATCTTACAGAGAATATGCAAACTCTCTTATTTATTGACAGATTTTATTCAAACTTGTCATATAACACTATTGGCATATAATTGATTTGGAAATTCGCTGAGTACGCAGGTCTGCTTCAGGCTTGACCTAGAGGGTTCTGACGTTAGAACATAGTGAATAACAATGGTCACTGGTGGGATTTCATCCAAGCCTTGATCTTTACTCATTCGTTTTCCAACGTTTCCCAATTCTGTATTCTATTTTATTTTTGTGTTTGGACCCCAGTTGGCGAGCATGAAACCAACATTTATATACTTAGTAAAATGGTGGAGGGGTCGTTATGTTTTTTATTTTACGTTTGATTATAGAACATACAATAGAGAGAACATACAAAAACAATAGATTTTTCCTATTTACATACAAATAGAACATTTTGTGCTTCAATATATAAAAAAAAGTTTTTCCCTACAAAACACTATTTCTCACTAGTTTTACTGTATACTAACATATAAAATGTTGTATTTCAAGTTAAAGTCTAGCTAATGTATAAAGATGGTCGATGGATGGTCGCTGAATGTGGTGTTCTCTTGTGTGGATTAACGTCCGCACTATTGAATACTACGTTAATCCACAAAGCCTATCCTCATAATTAGACCAATTCGTAATTCAGAGGCCGTGGTTCGGATTCCACGTTAAACTGTAGATCCATTAGTTGCCATCGGCTATTAATTAACAGTCCTGTCTAAGGAACATGTCAGCCTTAGTCAGTAACAAGACTACAAGATCGCGTCACAATCATCCTACACTCAATCCTCATTCATACTTGGCTTAAAATACCTACATTGTAGTATGGTTGCCATTTCAATGATCTAATCTAATCTAAAATAATGTGCATTCATAACGAAATAGACTTAACTTTGTAAATGTGTTGTAAATTAACTACTTATTGACATAATGCTATTACTAAGGAAAATTCGCACATAAAATCTTTTGAAATAGTAGTTTCCTAACTAACTTCCTTATTAAAAATAAAGGGAAAAGGAACCGACAACGTAGATGAAAAAATGACGTTCATTAGATGATGAATATTCTTGCCAAATAATGAAGAGCTGCCTACGAGACAACGACGTCATCAAAGTTGCACAGACCTCGCCCGCAGGCTCTCTGTCCGTCTTCATTTCTCTAGTTTGTTTTGTTTATTTCATTTTCAATCTTCACGAGGTCCGTTTTAAATACTCTTACAGTATTTGAGTTAAATTTTGGTGATATGTTATTGTGAAGTAAATTTGGTTTAAATGCAAACATTCTCTCTAGTGCGTCTTTATTCCTCCAGTTTGATTTCTTTATTTCATTTTCAATTTTCGCGAAGACCAAGCTAAATACTTGTGTCTGAATAAGATAATGAATGGAGGATGTACACATATTTTTCTAGTAAAACTAAAACAGCTTAAAAATTTCTCGCCGGTTTCCGTATTCTTATGAATGTAACTCACATCTATATAAATAAAACTAGATTTTTGTCTGTACATTGCTCAGAAGTATACATTTTTTATTTATTTTTACGTTTGTGAATTAGAGAAGCCGAGACAAATCTTATCTCTATTTGTGTCTGTTTGTCTGTCTGTGACGCTCCAGGAGGCATTTTACGCCGTCTTCTCCGAAAAAAAACGGGAGAACTAACAATGAAACTTATTTCATGCATTCTCTACATTCCAGAGAAGCGTTTTAATGCTTGAAATCGTCCGCTGCCCCTTAAAAAGTAAATAACGAGCATTTTAAAACCCACTTTTTACGCGATATTGGTCGCATTTTGTTTCGGTTTTCAATGAATAACTACTTGTAACAATCAGCTGTCTATGTAGTTTGAAGATAATTGTAGTTTTATACTCATAATAATAATTGTATAAATGTTCTAATCTATTTTATTGTAAAGTAATGCTAAATAATAAAGCTGGGTATTGATTTATTTTCTTTGTATTGATTTGTTTAGGATTTCAGGTTTACATTCTGGTATGATGATCTTTCTTCGTTAAACTGAATCCTAAACCCGCACAAAAGACGGGCTTACTGCTAGTCAATAATAAATTGCTTATAGTAATAAATACATTATAGAAACATTGACCAAACAAAATTTGGCTTTACTGTTTTAAGCCTAATTTCAATATCCCCTTCTACAGTATAATATTGCTAGAGGTAGTCTGTAATTAATAAAAGAACGTTTTACGTGCAAGGATAGATAATTTTACAACTCCAAATATATTTTCTATATTAATATTAATTTTTTTAAGAAGTAAATGTATTTATTAGCTCGTGGAGTGTTATATTAAAATTGGAAACAAGTTATCTTGGTCCTGAAAACAATAATATTCTAATCTTTCAAACTTATTAATATATTTTATAAACTTCTGTACGTTCCAATTTTTAAATCATAGACCTTGAACATAGAAAAATTTAAACCGCTTTACTAATTTTGACAACATAAACCCTAACTGAATAGTTAAAATGTTATTATGATCAAATAAATATGTCTTTTCAAAATGAATTAACGCAAAAATAGTTTTTTATCAGGTGGCTTTTTAAATCTATATTCTCTGTAAGAGTAATACTTTTTTTAAAGTTCCTAGATTAAGCTAGAAGTACAGTGCACTCTGCACAAAGTTTAAACCGGCTAATGGAGCTTGGGATTACATCTTAGCTTATTTAGAGTAAAACTCCGAGTTTCAGTATGATTGAATTTTTCGATTGAAACTAAGTATTATTATTTTAATATTATGTGAGATAAGAGCCTTAAACCAAATTCTAGTAAGATAAACATAAATACAGTTACTGTAGTTATACATTCTGTTGATTGAACTCCAACGGAGGGTTAAATAGGTGATATTTGTTGTAGGTCTAATTAAAGGAACTGCTAGATCGGTGATGGTTGTCAAACGACCCGAGGTAAACAACGATCCCTGGGTCCAGTCAAAGGTAAACAACTGTAGCCATGTCCGTGGAAATGCACATCCAATCTACCCTCTGGTGAAGAGGAATAAAAGATAACAGAGTACTTACACATACTTTCTACCCATAAAAAAAACTTTAAACATTTTGTGGAAGTTACTCAACTGGCCTTCCTTCCACACCAGATGTAAACTATATTTGGTTATGGGATCTTAGATGCAATAGAATTTTCATGAAATACGACTGAGAAACAACGGAGAAATGTTTGTTATCCATAAGAATTATGGATGTAGGCCACTCTTCGATAACGTACTTTGTGGATGAAAATGTTTACTAAAAGTCGAGGATTAATAAGATAACTAAAAATACTAATTTGTTTATTTATTACATGTTTTGGTCATGGTAGTCAATTTATTTTGTTCTTTGTTGTTACTGTAAAATAATAAAGAAAATGTTTGTACATTGAAAAGCCCTTTACAGACATCGGGTAGTGTCATTATTTTAGACCTTAAATAATTACTATAAACTATGTAGGCCTAGTTGTAATGAGACTCGTACACGAAGACATTCCATGATCCGACGACTCCACGAAGAAATCCCATGATCCGAAGACATTCCATGATCCGACGACTCCACGAAGAAATCCCATGATCCGAAGACATTCCATGATCCAAAGAGATCCTACGATCCAACGACTCCACGATGACATCCACGATCAGACGACTCCACGAAGACATCCCATGATCCAAAGAGATCCTACGATCCAACGACTCCACGATGACATCCACGATCAGACGACTCCACGAAGACATCCCATAACCCGACGACTCCACGAAGACATTCCATGACCCGACGACTACACGAAGACATCCCATGACCCGACGACTACACGAAGACATCCCATGACCCGACGACTACACGAAGACATCCCATGACCCGACGACTACACGAAGACATCCCATGACCCGACGACTACACGAAGACATCCCATGACCCGACGACTCCACGAAGACATCCCATGACCCGACGACTACACGAAGACATCCCATGACCCGACGACTACACTAAGACATCCCATGACCCGACGACTACACGAAGACATCCCATGACCCGACGACTACACGAAGACATCCCATGACCCGACGACTACACGAAGACATCCCATGACCCTCAACCTGGAGACTTCAGCCAGTCAACATAGATACGTAACATTCTAAATTCATTAGACTTCAAAATCCGTGAGTGATAGCAAATTTCTTAAAATTGTTTATTGTTAATTGTTTATGTTGACACATTTTACAGCTTCAATTTTGCCGCCTTTGCGACTTTGAATTCGATTGTAAGGTCTAAAATAATACAGACCATTGATGCGTGTATATTAAAATATTAAATCAATTTAGAATAATCGTTTTACCTGCAGTATCCAGTTTCAACTATTTGGTCGTGAATTGTGGCGACGATCAGGAGCGTTATAACATAACTTTGAGACCTGATCGAATATAGCTCACCAAATCAATTGTAAAGTTCAGTTCCAATGTTTATTAATGCGAATTTTATTCGTGCAGAGATTTTCCAAAATAATTCTCCGATTACCTATTATTTGACATGTGGTTTTAATGTTATTACTAATTCTTGACCTATGTTGCTACAATAGTCCATCATGATTTATTTTTAAGAGTTATATTCAAAAATAAATAATGGCTAGTTATATTTTAATTTATTCAATAAAAATTATCATTAATAAGCATGCAATTTGTATGAAAGAACAGTACAGTGGTTCAAACCACGAGTTCATTTACGAATAAAACCAAAATTAACAAAAAGAGTTTCAAAAACCTATGTGGTTTTGCAGTAAAATATAAATATTTTGAAAAACAAATTCAACTCTAATTTATAAATAAAATATAAACAGACTCGACATACAAACACAAACTAAACATTGCTAATTCATTGTTCACATTCAGTGGAAGTCTATTATTTGTTTTATCAGACGTTTTCCTGCATTCTCTTGAATTTGTTCAACTGTTTTTCCTCAACCGTTTGGTTTTTCTACCGTACTGTGTACTTTATGTGCTATATTTTTACGAATTTTAGATATCTATACTATTTGCAGGATAGAAAAACAGTCAAATAAAAAATTATAATGCTTAAGCCCCCCCGTATTTAGGAAAAATACAGACAGTATAAAATATTTTCAACTGTTCTAAAAGCGATGTAGAAATAGTATTGAATTATAACTACAACGAAACTAAAATTGAGTATTTAAATGTTTTACGATAAATTTAACAATTAAAATCTACTATTGTTACTCTTAGTATCGGTTACTATTCTGGTAACGATAACTTTTCCAGTAACGGTTACTCTACTAGTAACCATGAAATGTTGTTAATTCCTGGCTTCTATTAATAGAGTTTCCGCTAAGTGTTTTAAGTCTTCTCTATTCTCTACAATAATAATAGTGTGGGACTCACACCCACAAAAAACTCCTCATCGTCTCCAAGGGAATAGCCCGAAACAGGTCACATTATCAAGGCTAACCCCTTAGTAACTGGCCCGCTAAGGACTATATCTACAGCTAAACTTCAATGAAGCCGATCCATATCAGACTTCTTAGACTTCAAGATATACTCAGCAAAGCTGGCGATTTTGCTTCAGTTTTCTTCAGAACGGAGCATTGTTTCCACGATATACTCAGGGCTCAGAAGCCCAATGTCAGACACTTTAGGTATTCGGCTGCTGTGCCACCTACAGTAGGAGAAGATGGTCTACTCTGCGGTATCAGTGACACCGGGACAGTAGAGGCAGTGTGGGCTGTCGTCCTTGCCGATCGTGTTCAAAAGCTTCCGGAAGTACCCAAAGCCAGATAGAAATTGGGTCATGTAGTATTCCACCTCTCCGTGCTTCCTGTCAATCCATGGCCGAACATTGGGGAATAACCTCACGGTCCACCGGCCCCGTGACTCAGACTCCTAGGTCTCTTGCGTTCACGTTCTTCACGAGTCTACTCGTCTACACGTTCTACTTGAATCTCCGGCTATGAATTGAATTTGTAGGGTACTATGGTGAATACTAAATGGAACGTGTTGAGAATTTTACGGTTAAAAGACCGATTGTGGCCAGACAGCCCCAAACCAAGCCAGTTTTGATGTCGTTAGTATTGAGTTTATCTTAGTATCTTGCTGCTATAACATAAATTTAGTATCAAGACTGACTTGGTGAACACATGGACTGTGTCCTTTGTGTGCAAGTCCATGTATAGCTTACTACGTGTTTCATTTAATTAAACTAAATAATTTGTGACACCCCAGGCTTCCTACTGCTCCCTAACATTGCCCCAACTTAATCTACATTAGTACCGCATTTTAATTTTAGTAGAACGGCGTTTAATGGTGTTGTCCCCAGAGAATTTGCAGTCGACGTCCATTCATGATGGCTTGTGATGAAGAGAGGGCGAAAGAGCTACAAACGCAAAAACCCGTCGACCATGACACGGCCGAATAGATCTTCCGTCAACTGAATTAGTTTATCCTAGCCACCGCATCTATAAAATAATTCAAAAGAAGAAATAACCAGCTGTCATATTAGTTTGTTTGCATTGATCATTGAATCTAAACATTTTTTAAATGATAGAAGTATGAATTCTAAAGCAAAATCTTAACCAGATTTTAGTGAAGATACACATACGCGTATTGTAATTTAATCTAATTTAAAACTAAAGATAAATAATGGAATAGACGATTCATTTGGCATTTTCACTTATTTTTTACTTATTTTGATTTCAAGAAAGAATTTAGTCTCAACTGTCAGTATCTTTCTTCTTCGCCCTGAGTCAGACAACCTGCACAAAAGGCGGGCCAACTGCTAGTCTTCAAAATAAGTTCTCAAAAATTGCCTCTTTTAAATTTGGCATTGTGTATTATTTTAGTTTAACTTGAAATAACCTCAAATCAGGACAGTGACATTATGGATCCCTCTTCATGCGTTCAAAACAGTTTTAAAATATGAATACGTTTTTAGAATAGTTTTGGGTTTTCTCTCTCTAAAACAGTCTTGCTTTTATTTTGATTAATTCTTAAAAAATTCACACAAAAGTTATAAAATAAAGGCGGGAGCCTTGAGAGGCTGCTACCTATACTCTTACGACTCTACGTCAAACCAGTAAGATCAATATTAAATTCAAAGAATCACTTGGTTGTTGTTTTGGACCAGAAACCTTGTACTTTGTTTCGTTCTAAAACGCATGCTATGACAGGAAGCAGAATTTCATTTCCAGCTCAACATAAAGTGACATTTTCTTTTTTCACTCTAATTAAATATGCACTTCAAATAATACGAATACACTTACTATTTTCCCTTCCCTCTAAACATAATACAAAATCTAAAAATAATATTCTATCGATCATAATACTTAATATCAAATACATGATAACCTATTGATGAAATATCAGCGTAACATAAAACATTATAGACAAATTTGCAAGATAATTTATCGACATTTTAACCACACACACTAGTGTTAAGTATATTATGATAAAAATTAATAGTTCTGGGAAATCATATTTGTAATGATTTAAAAATTTATTTTTCTATTTATTCCTTTTACAAAATCTTTCTTTATTTGTTATTAGGAATCAACATGCTTAAATAAGAAAACCGATTTTAAAAAGGAATCTTGAACATAAATAAAAAATCTTGATAACGTATTGATTACTGAACTGAAGTGTTAAAGAGGGTTCGTCAGTTTGGATGGGTCGATAGGTTTCATCAAGTAATGAACAACTGGTCTGCATTGTGAAGAAGAAGAAGACGCAGCTGTCGACCACAATGACGTCATCAATGTTGCAAACTCTTTGTCCTCATTCGCTGCAGTTTCCACAGTTTGATCAACTTAACGTAAAGGGCCGTTCGCTTTAAACTAATTTAAAATCATAACCAATACTGTCCAAATACGAGTAAATCAATGAAACGTTAAAAACTTTAGTGAGTAAACCGTGGGCTATTGGCGTTTTGCAGCCTAATTCGTAGATGTAAATAGTCAGTAACAAGACTACAAGATCGCGCCACAATCATCTTACATTCAATTCTCATTCATACTTGGCTTAAAATATCTACCTTGTAGTATGGTCGCCATTTCAAATAATCTAATCTAATCTAATCCAAGTTGTTATGATTGATATATTTGAATGGGATATGAGTATTTTAACATAATACAAAATAGTGCCCAGTTAAAATACTTTAAATCTTGACTTGCAATTAATTTTTAAGGGTATTTAACAAAACCTCCAACGCACTTCCCTTTATGAAAACAATTCATAAAAAACAAATAACATTTTACATATCTATTCATAATTTATACCTTACAATTTTCACTCCTTTCATTGTATTTGCAAATTCTCAAGGCACACTTAAATGACTATTTCTTTTGTTTTTTTTAATTTAACAAATAAAAAATCTAGTTAATTAAATACAAAAACTGGCTTATAGACTTATCACACTAGCTGCATCTATACGACGAATAATATTATTTTGCTCACGACTTTATCCATGTATTTAGTCCATAAAATTGTAAAATAGACCTACAAAACTCTATAGATCTTCTGATCTATTTAAACTTGACCTATGTTGCTACAATAGTCCATCATGATTTATTTTTAAGAGTTATATTCAAAAATAAATACAGGCTAGCAAGTACAAGTTATATTTTAATTTATTCGATAAAAATTATCATTAATAAGCATACAATTTGTATGAAAGTATTACTTTGTTTGGCAGACTTGTTTGTTTTCGTTCTCAATACCTATTATGATAAAAATAGATTGTTGTAAAATTTGCATTTAAACATTCTATTCATCTACATTATATCTTTATCACTCCGAACCAAATGCTTCTGTGTTTGCAGCCTTTGTCCAGATTTGATAAGAGTTTGTATTCATTACTCGACAAAAATAGTGTAGTTCAAATGTAATGCGGCAAAGCTGGAAATCCCGTGCGGTTAAAACAATCACTGTAAATTAGTTCCCCTTTTCCCAAATGACACAAGCGGAAATAAACACGACGCAGTTCATTCTGTGACCGTCTGCAACCCTTGCATTATTAATCATGAATTATCCTACGTAATTCAAAATAAAATTGTAAATTTATCAACAGTATTTCTTTAGTATCACTTAATTGTTAAACAATATATAATACTTCAAATGGAAACCGACACAGGGAAAATTCAATTCTCATAAAACAGAAATAGCAGCTTCCCTACCTCAACATTAAGGCTCAAAATTAATAAACTCCCAATAAACATTAAAAAATTAAAAATCACACACAACTCTAAGATATTCCTGGGGGGAAGGGGCCTTTTACTCTGTCAATGAGTTTAACAAAATACCTAATATGTTAAATCTTGATTCAATAAGTTGTATTTTGCTTCGTGTTCAATGTGATTTCTGTGAGTTTACTTTTCGATTGTTAGCCTAGAATTATAAATTTACAAAAAATAAAATAAAATAGCCTTTCGCAATTGCACGTCACAGGACAACAGAATCACTCATTTCAGGTTATTTTTTGATTATGTTTGTTTCTTGTAGTTTATATTCTTTTGCTAGATAATATATTAAAAATTCAAAAAGTTAATTAACTGTTTATTTTTAATAAAAACCAATGTTTAGGGCCTTATGTGTTTGTAAAGCTTACTAAACGTGGATTGTGAGACTACTAAAGTAGAAGGCACAAGTTTTTTACCTGTGTAATAATTAAAAAGCTTAGTTCAATGTTGAATTTTGACATGGATATGTCATAGGTGTGGGGGGGTGTTGGTGATTTGTAAGATGGAAAACATGTTTTCCATAGAAACTACCAGAGCTATTGTATTGATTTTTTAATATAAAAGTATAAGAACAGCTGTTTGGATGAAGTGAAAACATCACATTTAGACATATCCATGATCTAACCTATTTCCCACAGGGAAGTAAATATAAACATTTGTTGTCATGGATATGTCTAAGGTCTGGGGGCGTGTTAGCGTTTTTAACGCAAAACAGTGCAACGGGAGTCGTTTCCATAGAAACTCTCCGAGCTATTGTATTGAGTTTTTAATATATACGAATCAGATCAGCCGTTTAAAATGAACTGAAATCATTCCCTTTATACATGGCCATGATCCAACCTATTTCCCACAGGGGAGTAAATTAAAACATTTTTACAAGAAACATAAATGAAAAAATAAGTAAGTAAAAAATATTTTATGAACTAAAATTAAAAATGTTTGTATTTACTTCCCTGTGAGAAATAGGTTAGATCATGGATATGACTGAAGGGAATGTGTTCAGTTCATCTAAATAGCTGTTCTTATTCTTTTAAAATGTATTAAATTGTATTAAAAATTCAATACAGTAGCTCTGGTAGTTTCTATGGAAACCTTGTACACATCTTCCGTCTTACAAATCACACACCCCGCCTCAGAGCTAAGACATATCCATGTCAAAAATTTACAGCGACTCAATAACGACGCAATCACATCGTCTGCCACGCTTTGACAATCTTTTCACATTACTATGTCTCAGAACTGTCAAAACTTTTAAATACCTAGTGACAGATATCGGAAGAAAGATCAGAATCTACCATTTACACTGATACCAATTTCAATCTAATGACACTACAATTGGAGCGAGCAGGAGTGAAATGCGTAGCGACTACGACATTATCATTATCATTACATTATATAATTCATATTTTTTGCACGTACTCCTTTGTACTTAACCACGAAAAAATAGTTATTACATAGATATTCCTAAACTACCAGATTAGTTATCATATTTCTTAGATTTGTCAGTGAACAAAATTTCTAGCTCATGTATTCGTAAAATATACAGTACATTCTATTTACTTATTGTTTTTCCAAAAAATGATCTAACCTATTTCCTTCAGGGAAGTAAATAGAAACATTTTTCATTGGAATCTATAACCTATGTAGCTTTGTTGACAAAACAGCAGCTGATTCGTTTGTCGAGAGAATTGGAACATGAAATGTCATGAAATTTTCAAAGAAAACGTTTATATTTTATATATTTTTTAACATGATATTTTATTTAAAATCTATTTTTCAAAATACAAAAAAAGTTTACTACGTCAAAATCTAACTTAACCTTTTAACCAAGCGAATCACTAGATAAAGTGCCTAATATAAGGTTATTTTGAAAAATTTACGGTATTATAAAATTAGATACACAATTTATTTACACAATATAGTCGTATATGATAACTATCTTTGATTGTATTTTATTTTAGAGATTTTAGACTCTGTGTGATTCTAAATTTAAATTGAAAACTCTTTTATTTATGTGATAACAAATTATGATGTAATAACTAAGTAATGTGTAAATAAAATATCATAAGACTTTTCAGGAAATTTTACTTCAAAGGTTGTAGTGAGCTTTGTAATGTATGAAAACTATTCATTATGTTTTTATAAAATATATAAAATAGGATACTATTTAATAAATACAATATTATGAATATTTTTCTTTACGTAAACTTAATATTTTCAAGCAAATATTTTGAGGTATAGACTGCATAAATTAGTAATAAAGGGATATTAAAATATGTTGTGAAATGTGATTTTAGACTGTAATTGTTAATATGAAAAATACGACTTTATAGTGTGATTTGTGCATACATAAATATTTAACCTAACTTTTATTTTAAATTGAATAGACTTTTTTTGTATTATCGTAGTACTAACCTGAAAGGTAACTTGGATTTTATAACCTGCTAGTGTGCTAATTCAGCTTTTTTTATTATTTGGTTGATTTTTGCATTCTGGTGTGATTTTTGTGTAGTTCTTTTAGATCATAAAAGCTTTCAAAATAAAAATAGAACAGTTTTCAAAATATGAAGACGACGACAAATATTAGTCAGTTGTTATTCATGTTGTGGTTCTCCCTTCAAATATCCTTGCTCGGAAAGATTTGATTTGTACAAAAAAACCTTACAATAACTCCTACGCTTTCGTTTTTATTTTCTACCATATACTACATTCTATATGAACTATTTCGTTCGGCACTTAACTAATTATCGATACATCGAATACGAAGTAATGTGTATCGATTGTGACATTCGATTGGAATACCAAATATTAATTGAGCACTTGATCGTTGAGAGACAATAATTGCAAGCTTGGGATGCGATCAATATATCCAAATGCGATACTAACACGGCCTAAACGTGCTGCTTTACATACGCTAGAACGTTCTCGACATTGATGTATTCTGAAACACATGGGCAGGAACTTCAAGTTGCAACTCAGTATTGACAAGTTGAGGATTATTTTGGGGAAGGGGCGTGTAGAATAACAACAAAGAGCCTGCAGCATTGATTATTTCATCATTAATTTTTCGCTTCATCGACTAATGGGAAATATGCACGTGATCATTATTCCATGCTACCTCTAATGTTGCTTTATTTCGTTTAACGCAGTTTGTGTGTTTTAATCAGAGTTGTTTAGTGAAACCATTTTCGAGCCTAACCTAACCTAACCAAAATAAACCCAACCTTTTCCCAAATTATCTAATAAAATAATTAGAAACTGTGTTTTTTCCAGGTCAACATTTGTACCCTCAGGGGCAAATCGAAGTAAAAACATCAGAAATTTATATAGTCAATGGGGTGTATCCCTTTAATACCTAGCGAGGCGGTTGCATGGCAGTCAGTGGGGATTTTAATAAAACCATTATCTTTAAGTGAAAATAATATTATACACCTTTTCTCGATACATTGTTTTAGTTATTCTAAACTAAATTAAATATACCTTGTCTGAAGGGGCACAGCTCAAAAAGTGTTTCTTTGTAATACTGCAACTCGTCTGAAATAGCCAGACACAAATCAAATTAAACAAAATTGTATTTAAGTTCGTTAAGAAAAAGCGAATAAAAGAACAATCAATATTCAAAATGCTCTGATAAATTGCTGTAAATTTTATAAATCACTTGTTTTAATAAACCTACATTCTCACGAGTTAATGTATGTTTTAGTGCCACCCTTCAATTGAAAACGACTTCTCAGTTTTAGAAATTTCTTAATTTAAAATGCTTTCTAACCTCAGTTTACCAATATGACAAAATAAAATACTACTTCTAATTACATAAGGTGTATGCTAATATTTACATATATTTTTTTACGAAACCTGTACACGTTTTCTTTTTTCACTTTAGTAAAATATTCATTTCCAATAATATATCACTATTCTATACCGCTATAATATACCTACTATTCTATACCACTATAATATACCTATCCTCTTACCGTAAAATATTAACAATTAATCGATCATAATGCCTAATTAAAAAAAGTATTCCCTAAAACACTTATTATTTAAAATTGACTGCGTTTACGCCTCCAAACCAAATATTAATAAGCAAACTTGTTTAAACTATTACGCTAATAGGAAAAAATTATTGCGAGGAAAGCTTGCATCTAACAGGTTAATAATTTTGAAAATAAAAAACCTTATTGCAAAAATTAATCAACACCATGCTCTAGACACCTTAAACGTTAACACTAGTTAAAGATTTCAAGAATGAATAGTTTTTGCATAAACTGCTTCAAATATTTTTTGTAATCCCCTCCATAAATACCGGGTTAGTTTTCGTACTTTTGTCTTGATTTTTGTCAATATTTTTAGCAGAACTACAGTATCCCAAGACGTACCACAACATACAATTGTATCTTTGCTACTATTAAAGAGTATTTTTCTGTTGAAAATTTAATTATTTTTTACGAAACATTAACAATTGAAATAGTGCGAAAACGGGTGCGTTTATGCACGTAATATAGCTTTTATAAAGATAAAATACATTAGAATATTTAATTAAAGTTGCATAATTTTGTCAAATTGCACTAATTATTGCTGATCAATACCATTGTCATTACTCCTTTCAGCATCCGTGGCACCTACTAATAAAATGTGGCATCTCGTTGCAAAAAAAGTTTTAACTGCTATTTTTTTGGGTACGAACAAACGAAAAATAACATTTTCCCGGGCTGAAGTCTTGTGATGAGACCTACTATATGAGATGTTTAATTTCACTTCTCCGTCTATAAAGAGTGACCTACAATGAAAGCCAATATTCCTAGTTGCTACTCTATCACCTATATTCTATCAGGAGATTCAATAATCTGGAGTGTTCCATGAACGGAATGTTCTATGGTGGGCTTGTTAGTCAGAGTGGATAGATATTGTTAAATCATAAGTTGGTTTAACCACTGGCTCTTTGTCACGAGACACGTGTAACTAAGTTCACATACTTATGAGTGAAAAATACCTGGAACCCTTTGTGAAATCAATGTACATGCAATATGATGTAATAGCGGTGAATGTAGTCGTCCTAATATGATTGCTTGTGTGGAGCCGAAGGCTATTTATGGCTTTGGGGTCATACGCTATACTAGTACTAGTAAATTGGACCTCAATTATGTTTGAAAAGGTTTCAATAGTTGATTAATATTTGCATTTAAAATCTCATTATTTAACAGCCATTCTTTAGATTGAATTTTATTTCATCCTATTTTTATCAGGTAGAAGATATACCTACGGTAATTTTAATATTTATTTATTTTAAACCTGAAATAAAGAATAAAAGTTGAGAAGAATTTTCGTAAAAAAATAACATTTACATTCGGAAAAACATTTTGGGTACTCGACTAAGTTTAAAGTTAAAATTTATTTTGTTATTTACCTCCCCTCCTCTTATATTTAACAATTCACATAAAATTTATAAACAATCGAATTTAGCTCTGCTATGCTTTCACTGTCATAGTACAGTAGTAATCATCTTTTCATCAGTGAAGGGAAGAGGGATTTTACTAAATTCCCTACACACAAAAAATAAATTGTAAAAAATCGAAACTAATAAATAAATAAAATCGTACAAAACAGGTATATAATATAAAAATACATAGGGAATAATATATTTCAACAAGTATATCGTCTCTTGGCCACAAAAGCACTTCAGATAAGAAAACTCAAGGGAAACAACAATAGGTATCGGATTGGGCGTTGTTGAGAGGAATACGTTCTCAACCTCCTGTGTAGAGCCTTCTGCATTGCAATGCAATTGTAACTATAACAACCAATAAATCATCAAAAAACATTTCAGTATTAAAATCTTGAAAATAAAAATTTATTATGTTCTCAGCGTAGAATTATTGCATATATCCCATAGGTAGGCAGTTGATAAATTGATAATGGAAACAAATAGCTTTTCATCTCTTGACTATCTGTGTGGTTAAATATATATGACTAACCTTTTTATATGTTAATAAATATAGCTGGGAGTTTAGGTCGGTTTTTAATTTAATTATATCTGTTATTTAAGATTTTTTAGATTAATACTGTATAGTAAACTCAAACCCCCTCAAGGATTTATAATCCTAATTAGAAATCAATATTTTATACGTCAAAGGTCAATTAACAAAAATTGCAAAACAAGCCATAACGGCCAGAATAATTTAAATCAAAAATGAATAAAATCCCACAAAACACAGATAAAATTTTAGGCCAATATTACTTTTGTGAGAAGAACTCTTGTATGTTCACAATGTAGGTTGACAATCACCCTAGTCACATCTGTTCCAAGAATATCTTAGCACAGATTGTGTTTGTCTTTTGTAGCGTGTAGTTCGGGTGGTATTTTTTATCTAAACTTAATTTTCTTCTACACATCCAACGTCTCATCCATGAAAGCTTTATACGCTTCCAAATTTCTGCTTTAGCATTGTAAGCTATTCGTCCAGTTTCTAATATAAAATAACTTTAAGTAATAAAAGCAATATAATACACCTGCACAGGTTTTATCATAGTATTTCCAGATCTAAAATATTTAAATAGGAGGATATTTCCGGTTTTCACATTATCCTCATTATTCAACTATTCACAGTTACTACACCTGCACGATAGTTTAATAAACAAAAACGAATGATAACAGTAATTTATTTTCAAATCTACACCCTAAAATACTCGTGTAGTGTCTTGCTTTTGAAACGAACAACTAACAGTTCTAGTGTTTATTATTTATGTTTTTTAGCGAATTTCCCATAGGGAAGAAGCTATTACCGTAGGTCTCATGGTAAGACTTAAGCCCGGGACCATGTTATTTTTTCGTCTTTAGGTGCCCAGAGTCTAATAACAATAGTCGTTAAAATTTGTATATATATATATATATATATATATGTCTGTGAACACGATAACTCTCGTAAAAATTGTCCGATCGAGACCAAATTTGGTAGAGACGTGTATTCCTACAAATGCTCGGACGAGTTCGTAAACCAGACATATCGGTCAATGGGAACGGGTAGTTTAGGGGGGTTTTCTCCAACGGTTGCCGAGATATTAAAAAATCTAAACACAGTACGTTGTATTTTGGGGCTCCAATGTTAATCTTATGGACGATAAGGAAAAATTAATATTTCCCATATCAATCAATATTTTTAGATTAAACTTGGTATTTACATTCATGTTGTTGATACCCATAGTTTATGTGTTTATCATGGCAGCAAACCTGCATACTCTTTTCTCATGTTAATCATATAGGGAATAGGCAAACTCCTTTATTTATGGACAGATGTTGATGAAAGTTGGTATAAATGTTAAAAATAAAAATTGTTTATGGTATAAATGCCTACTTTCAGTGTTCCTCACAGCAGCAAACCTGCACACTCTTTCCCATGTTAATCTTATGGAGAAGATTTTTATAAAACTTGTCATATATTTTTATAATATTGATTTGGAAATTCACTGAGTACGCAGGTCTGCTGCGACGGGGGTATAATATTATGCGTTTAATATTTATGTACTAATATTTATGTTTTTAAATTACTTTTCTTATTGTTTATTTTAAATTCAGTAACAGAATTTACAATATGTTGACACTTTATATTTTAATTTAATTGATAATTTGTTAATTTATTTGTACTGTTTCACGTTTGTTATATTTACTCCTATAACTAGTAGGCTACATAATGATACAGTATGGATTCCGCCAAACTTTTTGAGTTTGATTTTCTCTGAATGGTTCAGTTTTGGATTCCATGATTCCAAAAAGGTGGTTTCAGAAGTGATGGCTGTCCTTGTATGTGTATGCATTTTGCGTTTGTCTGTATCCACCCACATGGCAGTGTTCAAAGGTTATAAGGTTTAAAATGTAAAAAATCTATTTTCTTTTGATTTTCCAACTAAATATTTAATTTATATCATCAGCGTTATATGTCGTCTGTTGCTGTGATATACGAAACAGATTAATTAGGTTTTGGTTTGACAGTTTTAAACATAATAAATTATACAATTATTATTACCTTACTGAAATGGTGGCCTATCCAGGTATTTTAAGCCAAATTATGAACAAGAAATGAGTGTATTCATGTGAACTTGAAATTTTAAAGCATATATGAAAAATTTAAGCAGACTTTATAATCTTACACCGGGTACTTTCGTTATTTTACAAGCTGGTAAATATACACACTCGTGCGTGCACACACACACACACACACACACACACACACACACACACACAAACACGAAATCAAATATTCGTTAATAATACACAATATCAACCTTTTATACATTTTAGACAGCATAAAAGAAAATTGTAAAAATAAACAGCAGCTGATTATTATAATAAACGTAGTATGTTTAAACATTGTAATTATTTTTTTATTCGGCCAAAATATAGACATTTGATTTTTAATAATATTACATGATCTACAAAAACTGTAAAATATTAGCGTGGTAGGTAAAGCATTCCATTTTGTACATACGTACGAGTATTTATTTACATAAGTTTTACATTAATGAATGATTTAGATGGCAATTGATTGTAAAGCGTATAGCTAATTGTTTACATTTATAAAACTTGCCACTGCACCTTCTCATGTTCTCTCGTGGCGGAGCACTGTGGACAGATTTGCACAAAACTTCGCATAAACCCACTCGAATCATTAGGAAAACCATATTTTAGTAATAACTTAAATTAAAAAGTTATTTCATAATTGTAGCTTTTAAGAGGAAAATTTTTACGGTCACAGGACTATACCGGAGCGGGATGAACACATCGAAAGTTTTTATCTTACTCCGGGAAATATTAAAGTAGTCATACAATATGTAAGCTTAAATTTAATTACTTTAAAAAAATATTTTAGTACGCTTCAATCGAAACTAATTAATTTCAAATCTTTCACTAATAAATTTAAACACGCATCTGTTTCAGAAATGTATTGAAATCACTTGTAAAAATATTGACAATGTATTTTTTTCATATACAGAGTGATTCATGAAGAAACGGAAAGAATATGACGTGTTCTACTAGAGTAAACCGCACGAAAATAGTCCGATGAGAGTCAGTGCGGTGTTGCCAAATCGCTCAAATTCTTTCATAGTTGTACTTTGATTCACACTTCGTACTTGTACATACTATTACACATTATATTTATTATTATTTGAATTGCACGATCTTAAATATGAAATATTTGTCACATTCGATTTGGACAAATTTAATTATGTAAATTTCACCTCAAACGTAGTAAGAACATCGCATGAGTAAGGGGCCAGTCTACTATAACCACACTGGAGTAAACCAAGGATTTGAAAATTCCTTTTTTGAAACACATGTCGAAAAATTCTAATAGAAAGCAGTGGCATCTATCGACGATTTTTCAGGCTGTTGTTGTTGTCGTCGTCTACCGTGCTGCTGTCTATGAGCTGATATCGGAACTATCTCCTTAGTTCGCCGTTTTGCCGATGGAGGAGTTTTGTACAACAATAAAGCACATTGTCTGACTGTCTATTTTGGATCTGTTGGTTGGAGTGAAGCTTAGGAAGCCATTTGGAAGTTCTCGGGTTCGATTCCCGAGTAAACAATTCCAATTTGGTTTGTAAATGAGTGGTACTGGTTTACTGTAATGGAAGAGCCCACCTAAAATAACGAAAGCTCTGTTTGTGTGGAAATACAAGATATGAAGTATGTTGTTTTAAGTAATCTAACGGTTCAAAATAGTTTCGTGGTTAACAAACTTTATGCATATAGCATGTCATGTAAGTTTCAAGCCAAATCGAACTAAGCCACTAGTACTGCTATTAATTCAAAAATTTACTTTTCGGATGTTAAGCTAAATCCAACCATCGCACTCTAATGTCATTTCGTTCAGTTGATGTCAGGTGTTAAAACGTACGGCTAAAACTAATTAACGGAGATTGCTGGAGCCATCAGGGAATTCCAAATTCCAACCCCGGTACATTCCGCTCGGATTGTACATGGGGTGGTTGTCGTGCAAAATAGTGCCCATAGCACCCTTGACTGCTGAGCTTGGACTGGTTACTGTTATTAAAGCATATCGAACTTGTAATACGTTATCAATTACTACAATAAAGTGGTATTTTACAGCGAATTTGCAAAAGAGAAATTGTGATTTACCTTGCAGTATAATACTAGTCACCCTATGCTTTGTACGAGTTTTATGACTCGGTGTTTAGAAGAACTATGGTTCTTCCTATGGCAAAATATAAATCTACAATTGAAAATGAACCAACTCAAATAACAACTGAGATCTATTATTTTTGAACATTTTTAAATTATGTAGTACAGAAAAGATGATTATTACTATGACTAAATAATTACCTAAAATTTATTATATCTATTTAAACTTTAAAAATAAATTAATCTACGCTCAGTTATACAGAGTGTTATTATAAGTCAACTTTTATATAAGTTAACATTCAAATATTGTCTACTTTTCAAGTAGGTTCAAAATTAATGATCCATTAAGATTTATTTTAATTTAACAGCTGGATTTTTATTTTTGTTCGGCTTATACTCCTATAAACCACACGTCACTAAACGAGGGGTTTTGAGAATTTTTTTCCGGCGAATAAAACGAAAAATTAACCCAATAAAGTCAAGCGATATATGGACAAAACTATAATCTTATTTAAATAGATAAAACTTCCCGTAAAGACCAAATGATTTAATTCTACTCATAATTTTTATGGTCCGAAGAAAAATAAGTTAGATCAAAAGTGAATATTTTAGTTAGCAATTGCGTTTTAAATGAGAGATAAAGCCGATATTAAGCATTGAAGAAACCTTTTTTTCTCCGAAAAACGAATAACGTTTTGATGTTTTTAAAATAATTTATTTAATCATGTAAAATTAAATTTTATATTTCCAGAGATCTTTATTCCTCCTGGTTTTATAATACTAAGTTTTTACACATTTCAAAAGTATGTTGAAATATCGTATTAATAACAGCACTATGTTAAATAAATTTATTAGGATACAAGTATATAACTATTTTGAGATCAGCGTACCGGTAAAATTTAAACTTGTTTCTCTGCAGCGTTAAGGTAATGATTATAGGTGATACTAGCAGTAAGCCCGTCCTTTGCATGGGTTGTAGGAATCAGTTTAAAGAAGGAAGATCATCATACCAAAATGTAAACCTGAATCCTAAACAAATCAATACAAAGAAATTAATCAATACCCAGCTTTATTATTATTAGTTATACGTTAAAATAACTTTTTAATATAGTATGATTTCGAAATGGGTTTAAATCAATGACCAATATAAACTAACTAATATTGATTCAACAGCTGTTTGATTTCTTTCTATTAAATCTTTAAACTACAATGACAGCTGATTATTACCAGTAGGTTATTCATTTAAAACTAAAACAAAATGCGACTAATATCGCGTAAAAATTGGGGTTTTAAATGCTCGTTATTTACTTTTCAAGGGTCGGCGGACAATTTAAGCCTTAAAAAAACTTTTTTGGAATGTAGAGAATGTATAGAATAAGTTTCATTGTTATCAGTTCTCCCGTTTTTCTTCGGAGAAGACGGCGTAAAACTCCTCCGGGAGCGTCACAGACAAACCGACAAACAGACAAATATTGAGATAAGACCGGTTTCGGCTTCTCTAACGCACGAAAAGTAAAAATAACTAAAAAATGAATAATTATGAGCAATGTACAGACAAAACTCTAATTTTATTTATATAGATTAAAAAACATTTACCCCTGAAGGGTTTATGGTATTTTGGGACAATGTGGAGTACATAAAATATACTTTTTCTACATAAAATCGTTATATAATTTGAAATGTTTTCAATTTTTTAATATCTGTATTCGTTTGAGGAACATCGCTGGTAAAACGATATTCAAAGGTTTTGCTAAACAGATGAACCCGAGAGAATTCGTTCACGAATGCAGCGACACGTAACAGCCCAATGCTGCCAACGTGACAGAGACTGATGTTGTGCACTCTGGGGAGTAATTTGTGTAACTATGACCTTGTAAAGACGATAAAACATAAAATATGTCCCTCTCCGTTCAGTATTGTATATTTAACACTAAATTGATGATCCTTTTCGTAGTCTGTAATATTTTTTCACCTTTTTCACTAATTTTGAACAAAAATAAATGCTATAACCCTGTTCATGCATTAGATAGTCTTTTATACGAAAGCTTATAAAGTTAACTGTAAACGCATTATGAACGACTTAAAAATAAAACTAGTGATTAATTTTCCACTTTAATAAAACTTAAGTATAATTCAAGTAGGCATTGCCTATTCGCACGTTGACGTGCGAATAGCGTTCCATATGACGTCAATGATTTTTAGAAAAACTAGTATCCAGGAATAGTAGAGATTCATAGTTTTCCAAAATGGTTAGTGGTATCCTTTATAACTGTACAAAGACCCTAACCTAACATTATGTAGGCATATCCTGTAATCCAGCAACTTTGAGGTGAATATTTGTGGATATACAAGCGATGGTTGGTGGTTGTGATGTTCTCTGGTGTGTATTAACGTCCATTCTATTTAATTCACACAAATAATCCTGATAATTCGATCAGTTCGTAATTTAGATGCGAAATTGGTTCGGATTCCCCGATAAACTGTAGGTCCATTTAATGCCATTGGCTGTTTGGCTACTATTTAACAGTCCTGTCTAAGAAAGATGTAAGCCTTAGTCAGTAACAAGACTACAATATGACGTCACAATCAGCTATATAATAACCACAATAACCCGGGTAGGTCGCCATTTCAAAAAGTAATCTTATCTAATATAATCCAACCTTTAATGGATAACAGTATGTAGCCTAAATTTGAACATACAAATAGATACTTCGTTCAAGTTACAATATATTTTAGTCTGTAAATTTTTAGTATACGATACAGTCCGTAACACTAAAAATTAGCTGTTTTGTAGAAAATAATTGCTTGAAAAAGTATTCATTTTATTGAATTAATTATTTTCTTAAAAAGCACTTTTTGTCATACATAGTTTAGTTCTATTCTAGGTTCAGAACTATGCCTTAATTATACCCTTCATATAAATAAGATATCTGGAAGTAATTAGTTTATTAAGAGTTTTAACAAAAAACTTTTTTTGTGTTTTCTCTATGCGAAATAGTAATTATTGTAATCAATTCTGATGATTAACTGAACACTAAGGTTTAAAACTCGAAACAGCTTTGATGAAGAAACGGTATAGAAAATGAAATATTCCTTAGTCCATGGTGAAAATATCTGAAACAAGAGTGTTGGTACCGATGAAATTATAATTTTCATCAAGCGATGAACAATTGACCTGCAGAATGCAACGGACGCTGATACCAAGGACAATGACGTCATCAATGTTGCAGCTCTTTCGCTGTCATTCGCCTGCAGCTTCCTTAAATTGGCCATCCATTATTTAGGCTGCGGTCTAGCTTCAATAGATACATAATTGATAATTAGAATTGTTTGAGTTTGTGTGACAATTGGCTCATAATTAATTCTAAAAGTGGGATATTTTTTAATAACTTTACGAGGTTACATGAAGTTACATGTCATTAAGATAAGTAAAAAAGTAATGAATGATTGAAAACGATGTTTATAGATTGCATGTGGAATTAAATTTTACATCTTTTATTCAGGTCACAGATGTAATATTTTTTGACATATGTCTTAGCTCTGGGAGGGTGGGGTGTTGGAAATTTGCCAAATTGGAGACCGAAATTTGAAACAATGATTTCATATTGCCATAACGACAGCTGTTAAGAGTAACTGAAAACATTCATTTTGACCAACATTTGAAACAGTGACGTCATATGGTTATAACCACAGCTTTTTAGAGGAACTAAAAACATTCCCTAAGACATATCCATGATCTAACCTATTTCTCGCGGGGAAGTAAACACAATCATTTTATTTGATACCACCAGAAAAACGCAGAGGCTTTTGACATGGATATGTCTTAGCTCTGGGGGGGCAATAGTGTTGGCAATTTGTAAGATGAACATTTTTAACCGGTTTCCATAAAAACAACTAGAGGTATTGTATTAAATTTTTGATATAAGAATAAGAACAGCTGTTAAGAAAACATTTTTGCTAGTCATATCCATTAATTGAATTGAAAATCTCTTTATTGCTTAAAATGCAACAGAAGTATAACACAGTACACTGAATAACAAATTAATATACAATATATAATTAACATACAGATGTGTGTTGATCGTAAACCAATTAAATTAAAAGAATGTGCAATAAAGCCCTGAGGTTATAAACCTGTACGGGGAGCAACATTAATCTTAAAACTATCCCAGTAGTGTGGAGGGCCCTAATCAAAACCTATTTTCTATAGGGAAGTAAATACATATATATTTATCTAGTATTTAGAAACAATGAACTCCTAGTGGTATAGAAAACAGATACCCACTATGTGAATATCTAATACCGGTATTGTAACATATTACTAGTATATCTTTATATTTCTAAATTCATTGTTGTATTTGAACTAGAATAACCCGGATCTTCCAATTTAATCAAAATAAAAATAAACCCTTCTATTTTATTTGTTGTCAATAATTTCGTCATTTTATTTTTAGCCTAGACAATTTTTTACTGAAAAATTAACATTAAAAATAAAACTAATGTTTTAAAATAGTTTATCCGTTAACCACATTGTTTACCGCATATAAACCCTTTAAACCCAATTCAACGGTGAGGTTTTAGCGGTTGAAATATAGGACAATTATCGCGAACGTTAGACAAATTATTCGATTGATGTATATTCGATATATACATCCGGAGGTGCTATTCCCCACCCTATACTCGATATGATAAAAAAACTTTAAACTGTTTGTGATATGTTTCTATATAGCTAGCTTTGATCATGATTGACCGAGGTATGAAAAGCCATTTTGCCTTTTAGAAAGCCAAAACTCCAACTTGGCTATTACGTACGAAAATCTAAATATACTTTAGTGAATAAAAACTGAAATATCGGTGAGAAACCATTTAAAATGTTGTCTCCAGACAGTTTATAGCTAATAAAGTTAAGACTTTTGCACTTCTCGTCTACCATTCGAGCGTTATAGTGCTGTTTAGCCCGTTCATTTTATCTTCTACACGGTCAATATCGTTTTTTTCTTGTTCATAGCTATATTTTATTGTAAAATGCAGCAACTTAAATGTGTTGCAATTTGTATAGTTTTTTACTACTGTTTGCTAGTTCAAAATTTAAAAAAATAAAATGAAGCAAAATTGATTACCTTGAAGTCCTTTAAATTGCCACTTTAGTCTTACATCTCGGATTCGCTAAACTCATTTAAGGTAAACTTGGTCTGTAATTGGCTTACATTGATTTTTACTGCGATAGAACTCCACGATAACAAAATATTAGATTCACAGTTGTCTCCACTTCCATATCGCAGAAAATATATCACCTAATAAAACACTCCAGGGAGCTATAAAAAGTCAACGACCTTACGGCTATACAGCCTGAAGATAAGTATGGGTGTTTAATATATAGATTATATTATAAAACTAGCAGTAAGCCTGTCCTTTGTACGGGTTGTAGGATTCAGTTTAATGAAGAAAGATAATCATACCAAAATGTAAACCTAAAATCCTAAACAAATCAATACAAAGAAAATAAATCAATACCCAGCTTTATTATTTAGCATTACTTTACAATTAAATAGATTAGAAACATTTATACAATTATTATAATTAGTTATACGTTAAAACAACTTTTTAATATACATAGTATGATTTCGAAATGGATTTAAAATCAATGACAAATATAAACTAACTAATATTGATTTGACAGCTGATTGTTTTTATTTATATTAAATCTTCAAACTACAAAGACAGCTGATTATTATCAGTAGGTTATTCATTGAAAACTGAATCAAAATGCGAGTAATATCGCGTAAAATTGGGGTTTTAAATGCTCGTTATTTACTTTTCAAGAGGCGGCGGGCAATTTCAAGCATTTATAAACCTTCTCTGGAATGTAGAGAATACAGGAAATAAGTTTCATTGTAATCAGTTCTCCCGTTTTTTTTTTCGGAGAAGACGGCGTAAAATGCCTCCTTGAGCGTCACAGACAAACAGACAAAAATTGAGATAAGACCGGTTTCGGCTTCTCTAACGCACAAAAAGTAAAAATAACTAAAAAAATGAATAATTCTGAGCAATGTAAAAACAAAACTCTAATTTTATTTATATAGATGTATACTATATTCTAAAATTAAATAGGACTATGTGGGATAAAGACTAACTAGTAACGTACGGAATGACTTTTTAATGAAGAAATAAAACCTTTTCACCAAAAGGACATGGTATACCTATTGTCTTAATGAACTATGTACATTACACCTATATACAGGGTGTTCATTAAAGTTGGGGACAAACTTTGAGGGGTGATAGTACTCATCAAAATAAACAAAAAATTTCCTATAAACATATGTCGAAAAATCTTTCGTTTAGCCGCTAGCCGTCATTTTGTATTTTATACATAAAACTTTATATATAAAGAAATATTTAAGATACAGAAACCAAACTTTGCACACATATTTATTGGCCAAAGAGAAAAATATTCTCAAATTATCATTAAGTTTGCTTTTATATTTTCAAAATTATGGCGCTTAAAATATTTTAATTTAAATAACAAAAAAACCATTAATTTTAAGACCCGCCGCCATTTTGAAAATATAAAAGCAAACTTAATGAAACTTTGAGAATATTTTTCTCTTTGGCCAATAAATATGTGTGCAAAGTTTGGTTTCTGTATCTTAAATAATTATTTATATATATCGTTTTTTGTATAAAATACAAAATGGCGGCTAGCGGCTAAACGAAGGATTTTTCGACATATGTTTATTAGAAATTTTTGTTTATTTTGATGAGTACTATCACCCCTCGAAGTTTGTCCCCAACTTTAATGAACACCCTGTATATATAGGTTAAGACTTAAGTCTGTATATTATCTAGGTTTAAGATATTTCGTTAATTTTACTTTTTGTACGATTAAAGTTATTTTCATTATTCTATGCCTTTTAGAGAAGGTTTTGTATACTCTAAACTGATCTACCCTAATAAAATTAAGGATTGAGTGCTCAAAAAACCAGTTTTAAGTGATATTAGACACATTGTTTCTTATTAATATATAATATTTATATTATATATTAAGTTATATTAAATTACTGATATACTAAGTTACTTTTAAATAGCAACACTTAACTTTCCACTATAAAATTTGATTTTGAAAAAAATTGTATTAAATAGTATAGTATGCCTTTATGATTAAACGTAAAGTGTAAACACAATACTATAAACCTTTAATTAACGCTGATGACGAGTCAGTCTGTACGACATTTTGGCTTACACCTAGCATTATGTATATATAATTCAGTATAGTAATAGTTTTATTAAAGTTAATTCCACGGATCTTATTGTACTGAAAATACGGTATTGCTTTTAAATTAGAGTATTTTGAATATATTAGTAAGTGTCTTACGACTAGAGTCTGAAATAAAAATAATCTTTTCCTTGTTGGAAACGCAGGTCCTTCCACCTGATAAGAATCTAATATTTAATTATATACCCACTAGGTTACTAGAAGTCACACGTTAAAGGTCATAGACCCCAGTCGCGGCAGATCTACGTACTCAGCGAATTTCCAAAGCAATAATATAATAATAATAATATACGACAAGTTTGATCAATATCTGTCGAGAAATATCAATAAGATAAACATGGGAAAGAGTGTGCAGGTTTGTTGCTGTTAGGAATACGGAAAGTAGTCATTTCTACCATAAACAGTTTTTATTTCGATCATTTATACCATCTTTCATCAACATCTGTCTATAAATAAAGGAGTTTGCCTATTCCCAAAATACTTTAACAAAGGAAAAGGGTATGCAGGTTAGCTGCCATGATAAACACATAAACTATGTTTTTCACGTGGATCTAAACCACTTGAAGCTAAATATCAAGTTTCATCTAAAAATATAAATTGAAGTGAAATATTAATTTTTGCTTATCCTCCATAAGATTAAAATTGGAGCACCAAAATACAACGTACTATGTTTAGATTTTTAATATCTCTGTAACCGTTAGAGATAGAGCTAAAATTAACGGCATTTGTGTACTTTTTAAGCTGATTCTAATGATGAAAAAATATTTAAACATTTTTAATTACATATTAAAAATGAAAAAACCTCAATTTTTTAGTACAAAATCCCCCCAAACTACTCGTATGTCTGGATTACGAACTTGTCCGAGCAAATGTTAATTATTATCGTTGACTTTATTCCTTTAGTAGACAATTTGAGTAAGCACCTATGTCGTGTATCATTTTAGCTAGCATACAAGGCTGAAATAAGCCTGGGAATTCTAAAATAAAAATTACCCATAGAATAAGGCTGAAATAAGCCTGGTATTTTTAAGATAATAAATACCGATAGTGTGAGGTCGAAATAAGCCTGGTGTTTAATTAATAATACAGCTAGTGTACAAGGCTGGAATAAGCCTGGTGTCGCAAAGAATAATTCCGCTTGTACAGGGCTTGAGTAAGCCTGGTGTTGTGCGAGACAGCTGATCCAGACTAGAATAAGCCTGAGGAGAGAATTAATTCATTTAATAATAAAAGAATAAAACCTTTTTCCAAATTATTTAGGGGTTCGTAGGGATACACACCCTCTGATGACTGTGAATTAAATGGTAAAGGATTTCTGTTTAATTGATAATTTTGTATAACATTTACCGATTGTTCTGCATATAAAGCAGATTGTAAATAAAACTGTCAAAAAACATTCAATTCACTGACGGTTTTTTTTTATTTATGACCTCTACCATATGTCTTATAGCAACCATGGATTCACGCTTGATGTAAAACAGATGACGTATACTTACGATTTATATATATATATATATATATATATATATATATATATATATATATATATATTCACCCTGTACCAGGATCAAGAGCGATACCACAGCTTGGGCTTGGAGGGGTGACGGGGATTGATGTGTTTGCTTTATGCGATGTCCCACACCCTGCGTATATACCAGTGAAGCCAACTTCCACGGGTATAGATACCTTTTATTAGGATTTCACACAAATTTTCCTCCATATTGTAACTATTTGGTATGATTTATTTTGCTGTTTTAGCGTTCGTACCATACAAATTGTGTTTTCAATTTGAAAAATCTAAGTTATCTTTTTACCATTGGATTCAGCTTGAAAAACACACAATTTTGTGTTTTGAGTCCTGACTATAGGTCAATTAGCTACTGAGATATTAAAAATGGCAAACACAGTAGGTAGTTGTCTAATGTAAATCTTGTGAAGAATAACTAAAAATCAATAACTCACTTATCTACTTAAACATTCTTCAAAAAATTTGGTATGTATAAAACCTTAACCATAAAACCCCCAAATTTAATGTTCCTTACGGCATCAAACCTACGTACTCATTTCCCAAATAATTCTTACGGAGAATAGATAAATAACTCATTTAACTATCGAGTTAGCTTAAAAAAAATTGGTTTGTGTTTTTCCTTAGTTAACAGCCTTAATATATACCATGTACAATAGCCCTTATTTCAGCAAACCTGCACACTAGGTACTATTAGATTACTATGATGGGAAGAATATAAGTTTTATGAAATTCACTCTACTCACGCCTGCGTGCTGCGTGCGATCTCGTTACATTTTTGGTTATTTATACGTTTTATAACCCTGAAAAGCCTGAATGGGTATTATGTCAGTTTTTTCTGTCTGTTTACCTGCCTGACTTTCTGTGACGCTAAACAATGAATCTATGTTCGTCTTCACCGTAAAAACTACAGCACTAATAATGATTTCTAACTTATTTTTCATTACTTATACTTAACTGTACATTACTTTAATTACCTATACCTTTTTGTAAAGGTTTTTGTTTATTTTAAAATTACACTAATACTATAAAAATAAAATAATGAGCTCTTAAATACCGAGTAAAATTATATGACTTTAACGAAAAAATTGAATAAAACAGCTTCTAGTTCGTCAATTGAGAATTAATGCTAAATAATTTACCTGATATATATTTCTTTGAATTTAACTGGATCATACAACCCGTACAAAAGCTACAAATATCTATCCTAGGATTTCGCCCATCCTTTCCAGTCCGCCTGTCTTTCTTTACCACTAAACAAGGCATTTGTGTTCAAATTTTCCGTAAAAACTGAGCGCACCTATAGTTTTTCCGTATTTTCTTTATTCTATACCTTTTGTAAAATGTTTTTGTTTACTGAAAACCAACCCAAACACGCTGAAAAAAATATAATGACCTCTCAAAATCCCAGCTTTTAGCAATATTAGACTTTTCAAATTTTAACAGAGTATGAGGTCTATACAGGTTTTTAAATAGAAATAAATAACCATCAGTTTCCATATAGAAATCATTTTTTGACATGGATAAATCTTATCTGGGGGGTAGAGGGGTATTTTTAATCCGTCAGACCAAAATTTGAAACGCTAGAGACGTCATATGGTTCTAAAACAGTTATAAGGACAGTTTAGAAAAACTGAAAACATTCCCTTTGGATTATCTATGATTAATCTATGGGAAATACCTTAGACATATTTCTTAACGGGAAGTAAATACATTTTTACTTTGGTTCAATCGTTAATTTTAAGCATACTTCAAAACTATGCTATATTAAATGTTATCTTCACGTATAACGAATTTCAATTATTACACACATCTCTAATTCAAACAAAATGTAAGTTAATCTAAAAAAATTAAGCTAAGAGTTTATTTTTCCTTTGTACAGTATTTTAAGATTCCAGGTTTACATTTATTATGATAATGGGTTTGTTAGAAATAAATAATCAACAGGTGTAAATTAAAAACCTTTTTGACCAAGTGGTTTTAAACCTTTTTTTAAATGTTACACTGACGCATAAGAAATTTTAATAATAATACAAATTTATTTAATTGTAAACTGGGGTTTAAAAACTAAGCTGAGAATTTTATTTTCTATGTGTTTATTTGTTTCGAACTCCAGGTTTTTATTTTTGGCATGATGGCGAGTTTATTTCCTAACCTAGAAACCTACAGCCCGTACAGAGGACGTGCTTACTGCTATTTTACAACTACAAATGCAGCTACGTGCTGTATAGTGTACGTGCTGTAGACAGGGTAGGTGTGAAGTGAACAAGCGAGCAAGGGAGGCTGCAGGAGGGTCTCGGAGGCAACGTTGCCTGTGAAGCACACTCGCCATGCGCCTGTCGTAATTAAGTGATTGTCTGAGGAACGGGTCATCAAAGTTTGCTGATAGGATAAGCCACAACGTGATCCATTCCTGCTCGATATCGGAAGGATACAATCATCACTACTGCATGTCAGCTTCAACCATACAATACTTATCTAGAACATATTTGAATTGTTATATGCTTAATAAGCTTAGATAGGTCAAATAATAAAAAATTAAACTAAGATAGGAATCTCTTTGATTTTTGTAAATTTTTAAAGTTATAGTAGCCTATTTGTATAACTTGATTTCGTTACTTGATATATTCACCCCTTTTTTAATTATAAATCCTCCTTAGGATTTTGTGTATTGTATTACCCAGCTTTAGATCGACATAAATATTTTCACATTCTCCTCCTGTACGATGGTATGTGGAAAAATATTATTTTTGGCAAAGTTTTCTAATTTGAGTTTCTGGTGGATATATATATTATGCATATGGGAGGTGCAGAAGCCTAGAGACGAGACTATTGGTCCAATTTTCATGAAATTGTGTATATAAGTAACAATCTACGGTATCTCGGAAATATTTTTTATTTATTTGAAGTTTTATTTTTAAGGGTATTTTACCTCTGGAATCCTCCCAAGCACGTTAGAAAATAAAAGAGAAATAACACTTTCTCAAAAACTGCTTTAATAATTTTGATGAAAATATATGACTTATAGTCCTTAATGATAAAAACAATGACAATACCCGTATTTCTCAAAACATCGGGATTTAAAAGTTATGGGCTTTTAAAAGTAAAAAATCAAGTTTTAATTTTCCCTCGGAAATAGAAAAGGTAGAGTATAATTTGACTACCACCATCGAAGCAGGCTTAAAAAATATATTAGTATTTTTAATTATTTGTCTACGATTAATGGTTCCAGAGAAAAGTTAAATTTACTGTCCATGATTAATGCACTATGTTATCTGAGAGCGCGCAATGTTATTCTTAAGGAGAACATTTTCCAATTTCCATTTCCATTTCCAAAACCAATTTCTTCATTATTTCCCCAACCGTTTCCCATGAAACTTTGTATACCGCTTACGATCACATCACACAACAAAACCATCTCAGAAAATCAGGTACTACCGGGGAGAGTTCCCCCCAAAAAAGTCTACTAATTGATTCAGCTTTGTTTCTCCTGCTGCTATTATCAGATATATGGCGATTATTTATGAAACAAACAAAAAATTGAATTATGTGTCACCGATTTTTATTTTTCTGATAATTATTTAGACTGTAGAAGTCCTAGCTTTCCCATTAAAATGGATCACCTTTCCTGTGATTGTAAAATACCTATACATGTACTTCGAAGAGAAACCTGGTATCCAGCTTTGCTGGACCCTCCTAACCTCCTATCAAGTTACAACATTCAGCCCTAAAGAAAGAGTACAAAAACAAACAGCCTGTATATACCTATACCTAAACTTCCCCGTATACCTAAACTTCCTACCCAAAACCTCCTAACTTTCCCCCATAGGTCACCAAACTTATGTTAGGGGTTTGCCCTCCTTAGGGTTTTTAGGCTTTCCTTCACCTATAAAACCTTCACAGGCAAATACCCTCAATTCAGAAAGAGGTAGGTTGATTCAGCTAATTATTTTCCATGATTAAAAGAATTTTTCAAGAAATTCGCTTAAATATTCCACCTGATATCATACTGTTGCTAAAATAACTGTTTTTAATTTATACTTTGTGGTTCAAACTAAATCCTTCCCCCCGCCCAGGGAGTTACAGCTGATGTTGAAGTCATCAGCTGTCCATTATTAGGATTTTGAAAAAAATCAAAGACGTGCATGTCAATGTGACTGGGACGGTGGCGACGTCCTGTAATCCAGCTACTTGGAGGTCACGAATTGTGGATAGTTGTGAGAGATGGTCGGTGGATGTGGTGTTCTATTGTGTGGATTAACGTCCGCACTATTGAATACTACGTTAATCCACAAAGACCATCCACATAATTAGACCAATTCGTAATTCAGAGGCCGTGGTTCGGATTCCACGTTAAACTGTAGGTCCATTAGTTGCCATCGGCTGTTGGGCTATTAATTAACAGTCCTGTCTAAGGAACATGTCAGCCTTAGTCAGTAACAAGACTACAAGATCGCGCCACAATCATCCTACATTCATTCCTCATTCATACTTGGCTTAAAATACCTACCTGGGTAGGTCGCCATTTCAGTTAAAAGTAAAGTAAAGTCATCAATAGTATCTATACAAATTATTGATTTATCATTAGTATTGATAGACAATCAGCTGATGGTTTACAATTTCAAAACATACAAAAAATGTTAACGTACATGTTAACATACAAAAATGTTTTTGTACATAAAAGATGGAAACAATTTTTTTGTCTACAAAATCATTGGGCTGTACAGTAGCTAACTCTTTTTTTGCATTCTGGCGAAAACTGTAGTTCATAAAACGGGCTTAAAGAGTATCTTCTTTAGTTCTTTACTCAATCATATTACAACATTGAGCTTGAAAAAAGCCTCACAAAAGATTTTAAATTAAAAAAAAACATTTTAAAATATATTTAAAATCGCGGTGTTGGATAGATTACATTAGATTAGATCATTGAAATGGCAACCATACACAATGTAGGTATTTTAAGCTAAGTATGAATGAGGAATGAATGTAGGATGATTGTGGCGCGATCTTGTAGTCTTGTTACTGACTAAGGCTGACATGTTCTTTAAACAGGACAGTTAATTAATAGCCCAACAGCGGATGGGAACTAAGGGACCTACGGTTTAACGTGGAACCCGAACCACTGCCTCTGAACTACGAACGGGTCTAATTATGAGGATGATCAATGTGAATTGACGTAGTATTCAATAGTGTGGACGTTAATCCACACAAGAGAACACCACATCCACCGACCATCTCTCACAACTATCCACAATTCGTGACCTCCAGGTAGCTGAGTTACAGGACGACGCCACCGTCCCATTCAAATAAGAGTAGGAGAGAATAAGAAGAGAAAAGTGGTACGTACGAATTTCCTGCGAAGTAGAATCAGGCCCAACATTACTGTGTTCGACCATAACAAGATGGTAAGACTTCAACAACTCTATAATTAATAACCGTAACTAATCAACCAATCAGTTAACGATATAAAAATACCAAGTAAGAAAGGATAACAGATAATATAAATAATATATTACTGGAATATGACTTTTTAAATTACGATAAAAACTGTAGATATATTACAAATCTTAGTTGTTGGACGAAATAGAAATTTTTAATTTCTATAGCTTGTGGGTAAAAAGTGCTTTATGGAAGGTTTAAATTAGCTACGAATATATCTCACAATTAAAAAATAATAATTATTGAATCCTTACCCCGAGTGATAAAGGTTTGTGAAATGAATAATTTATGGTTTATTTAAATATATTATTAATTACTTGACATTTTTGGAATATTTCCAAGCTAGTTTACAATTCTTATGCTTTTATAAAAGTTAATGATTTAGTAGCAACTATCAAACTGATGATAAGTTTAGTCAATGAATATTTGTTCTTAAATTTTATTATTATTGAATAATGATTATTTTAAATACACAATTTTCAGATAATATCTATCTCTGTAGGTTAGAAGTTGTCAAAAATTACACTAGTAAAGAGTTGCATTTTTGTCGAAACCGGTAATGTTCGTGAATTAATGGGTTCTATTTCCCTTCCACAAGCGATGATTTTCCACTTTTCGATTGGAAGACCATTCTACTGGCTATTCATTATTCTTTATCAACTTCATAACTAATAGCATATCATTCAGTCAATTGCATTACGTTAGTTTAACATATTCATTTACCATTATATTCATGATTATTGTAGAATATTATATTACGTAAACTGTTTTAGTTTTATTCGATACCACAATCTAAAATTTTCCTAACTATAAAACCCGGCACAGAATTTTAGTAACTGTAGTACGCAAGTAACATTATAAATTCCAAAAAAACACCTTGGAAATTTTTTTGTAAATAGTTACATCTAAAAACCACATACAAGTCACAGTATATTTATAGCGATCAATAGTTTTACATAAGGGTTCTTTTTCTTCCAATTAAAAATTTGTAATTAATAACTTAAGAGCTTGTTTACGTTTTATGCTTCTTAACTTGTTTTTATTAGTTCGTTTCTCAATATTTATAAATTCCTTTCTGATTAACCCACCCCCTAATCATCCCCTTGAATTCTCTAGACTAACGATAAATCAATGATTAATGAATAGCGTATTAATCTGTTGAGTACTGAGTGTTAACAGTAGAGTTGTCAATGGTTTTTATTTCACTGTAGGATCTCCCTTATCCGACCTCCACATTTTCTTACGGAGGGATGGGTAGGGGATACAGGGAATAGTCGGCCCTCCCCCCGATATCCGACCAATTGTCCGACTGTCTCTGTGCTCCCACGCTCCTGAGACTTTCGAAAATAATACGCAGCCTAATATTGTCATTTTTTAGTTACTAGCCAAAGTACCCGTTCTTCGCACGGGTTAAAAAGGCTGAGAGGTGTAGGCTCTACTGATACATTTAAGTTATTGTTAATTAATTCTTCATTGTTTACACAATGACAAAACACGAGTGTCTACAACATGACAAAGTAACATCTGTCAAATATTGGGAGAGGATAAGGATTAATGTAATAGAGACAGTCATCGGACAAAAACTTAAAATCTACCATTCCACTATTTCGAATGATTCACTAATTTCGTTCCAGCAGTTTATCTGAAAAATCAACTTTATTTCTTCTTCATCCCAAACTGTCAAATTGTTGTGTTCGCAGCTATTGACATTCAAGTAATTTTATGTTTTCATTCTTTGAAAATGTAAACATTGAAACTTAGGACGTTCATGGGGCGTAGCCCGAGGGGATTTTAAGGGAACTAATATGCCTATGTGTGGCATGAGTTTAAGATTTACCTTTCTGTAAAATTTCAAACCGGTGGGTTCAGTATTTTTCGCATTTACTTGCCACAACAAACCCACAAACAAACATACAGAAACCACCACTTCTTTATAATATTATAGATTACGGTGGGTTCAGTATTTTTCGCATTTACTTGCCACAACAAACCCACAAACAAACATACAGAAACCACCACTTCTTTATAATATTATAGATTACGGTGGGTTCAGTATTTTTCGCATTTACTTGCCACAACAAACACAACAAACATACAGACCACCACTTCATTATAGATTACGGTGGGTTCAATCGCATTTACGACCACAAACCCCAACATACAGAAAATTCTAATATTAGATTACGAGTTAGTATCACGAAACAAACAAACAAACATACAGCCACTTCTTATAATATTAGTTACGGTTTCAGAGCATTTACCACAACAAAACAAACAAAATACAGCCACCACCATAATATTTTGTAGTCAAATAGAATTTGACGACTACAACAGCTAGGATTCAGCGCGCGAAGCAATGTATCACGAAAACGTAAATTCTAATGATTATCTCAGTTAGATATCACCGAAATGTTCGAGTGATCAGTTGCTATGGACTTATTTTCAACTAAACATTTTTCGCCCACAAGAAGCAGTGGCATCCACCCCCTAAGAAAAAGCAACCGCAGCACAGAGTAGATTTTGAAATAGAGGGTAAGTAGAACCTAAATTTAATCTTTATGAAAATCGGTGATGTATGGGAATGTATGTATCGGTGATATAAACAAGGAAAATTGGTCATTGACTGAACTGTATAGAAGTTTTGTTTTTCAAAATATTTCATCAGTTTACATTCCAGAGGTGTTCAATAGAGCGAAAATCACATTTTAACCATACGAACGTAACTATAAATTGAGAGATTAAAACATAAGGATGTCGAGAAACACCCTATTTAAAGTATGATTTAGGGTGTTTCCGAATTGGTGTCGGATACTTTGGGGTATTGTTCCTGAGATCAAAACAAACAAAAATTGTCCTGTGAACAATCTGGTCTATCTCAAAATTTATTTTCTCCATTATTTGTGTTATGACCTTGTTAACGTTTCAAATTTTAAGAAAAACTTAATTTCGCGACGTTTTCCTCTTCTTATTTGTAAATCCTATAGTTTTTGAGTTATTGAGCTTTGAAAAAATGAAATGGGCGACATTTTGAAATGGTACAAACTAGAATCTTAATACTAAGAAAACAATACGTCCAATTAGTACTCATTCACATACCAAGTTTCAAGCTGGTACCTCAAGTAGTTCTAAGGTAAAAGCAAGTTATGTAGAAAAAACATACGCACTGACAGACGGAAAACTGAGTGAGATATGTCATATGTTCACAAGACATTTTTTTTGTTTAAGGTGCAGAAACTAATAAATTAAATATTTTATTAGAACAACAGGTTCGTGGTGTTATAAACATGAATATTGAGTTTCAACGTAATCAGTTTCAACCTATGCTCAACTCTAGAGTTGTTAATTATGCACATAGTGAACTAGGATCGGCGACTAATTTGTGTTAGTTCATTTGAATCCACGTGTTCTGAAATTTCCATTCCTGTAAAGTTTACTTTGATAAAGAGAATATCACTTGTACTATTGCGATTAAACCAACCTATGTGACGTATGTTATATGACCCTTTATCAAAAGGGTGATAGAACATTCATTTTAATCTTATAATGGAACCTAAATTTACAAAATTGTGAATAAAAATGGTAATAGTATAGAAAAATGAATTTATATTGTTGATCATTAAAAACATGTTTACGAGCAAGGTGAACTATTTCGATGGAGAACTAGTAGGGTGGTTTTGCCACATAGCTTGAAATTTGTGTTTTAATTTTCATACAGACCAATAGTATGTTTCCTTTCGTTTTTATGTTTTATTTAATGAGAAAGACCTAAAGGGTAACACTATATGGGAATTACAATAGGGAAACCGACTTATTCATTTTTTGTTAAACGAAATGTAAAAAAGTGACATAATAAGAAAAAATACTTAAAAAACATTAAAAATTGCATTTTTTACTTTTTAAACAAAACACTAGAATATAGTGTAATGAAATCTTAAAGGAAAAATCCAAAACTGTTAAAACTGTGACCCATCCACAGGGACACATTAATAACTTCCTTAACAAACGAATTGTTAACTTTTAAAAAGAAATGCTGTGGTATTCGGGGATGTTTTTTGAAACATATTAGTTCCTCTTCAATATTGAAGCTATGATTATAAACTTGTACATTCAGTAACCCCATAAAAATAGGTCATACATAGTTAAATATGGAGATCGGAAAGGTCAATCTAAAAAATCAATCAAAACGATAAATAAAGGGAACTTTTCCGTATACTGCAGAATGTCTTTGTAAACCAAACTGTTAAAATTAACTGTTAAAACCAAACTAAATTTAACAAACTATTCTTCGTAACATTTTCCATAAAACTGATCTAAACTTAATATAAGTATTTTTTAAAGGCCTTTAAACTAACAAAATGTCGCACAGACACTCACATTCCAACAACAATATAATTATAATAATAATATTGCGTTTATAATCTGTCCTTAAACATGAGAATTATTTGCCTATTCTGCATGAGATTAACATGGCAAAGAGTGTGCAGGTTTGCTGCTGTGAGGAACACTGATTAGGCATTCTACCATAAATAATTTTTATCTAAACATTTATACCAACTTTCATCAACATCTGTCCATAAATAAAGGAGTTTGCCCATTCCCTATATGATTATTATGGGAAAAGAGTATGCAGGTTCGCTGCCATGATAAACACATAAACTATGATTTTTAAGCATAAATGGATAGATCTCAACCACATGAAGCTAAATATCAAGTTTTATCCAAAAATATTGATTAATATGGGAAATATTAATTTTTCCCTATCCTCCATAAGATTAACATTGGAGCCCCACAATACAACGTACTGTGTTTAGATTTTTAATATCTCGGTAACCGTTGGAGATAGAGAAAAACTTTAAGGAACTTAATTGTGTAGTTTTTTAAGCTGATTCCAATGGTGAAATATAAAATTAGAAATATTTAAAAATTACATGTGAAAAACGCAAAAAACTATTTTTGGGGTACAAAACCCCCACCAAACTACCCGTTCCGATTGACCGATATGTCTGGTTTACGAACTCGTCCGAGCATTTGTAGGAATACAAGTCTCTTCCAAATTTGGTCTTGATTGGGCCATTTTTACGAGAGTTATCGTGTTCACAGACACATATATATATATACATATATACATATACATATATATATATATATATATATAAATTTTAACGACTATTGTTTTTGGACTCTGGGTACCTAAAGAAGAAAAAAAAACATTAGCTTAAATTTACCATGAGACCTACGGTAATAGCTTCTTCCCTATGGGAAATTCGCTAAAAGTAAAACATTCATTCGACGAATTGTACTATGAAAAATACAACAACCTGAATTAGCTGTTTTGGATAACTGCAGTTACAAATATTTGTATTAACTTCCCTGTGGGAAATAGGTTGGGTCATGGATATGTCTAAAGGTAATGTTTTCACTTCATCTAAACAGCTGTTCTTATTTATTTATATGAAAAATTCAATACAATAACTGGTAGTTTCTATGGAAACCTGTTACATATTTTCCATCTTAAAAATCACCAACACTCCCCCAAAGCTAAGACATATCCATGTCAAAATGTTTGTAATAATTACTTCCCTGTGGGAAATGGAATAGATCATGGATATGTCCAAGAGAATGTTTCCAGTTCCCGTAAACAGCTGTCCTTATAAACAAATGACGTCACAAACCATATGACGTCACTGTTTCAAATTTTGGTCTCGAATATTACCAACAACCTCCGCCCCCACATTTAAGACATAACCATGTCAAACATTTTGTTGAATAGCGCTTGTTTTATAGTATAAGATAACAAAATACTGTTTAGCTTAAATTGCCTTCCTAGCGGCGCATGTAAGGCGAGGAACTACGGCTCGTCATTGCCAGACCAGCCAGACAAATATTTTGTTGGTTAGTGGTTGTTTTAGAGTATAAGATAACAAAATACTGGATAGCATAGCTTATCTTCTTAGCGGCGCGCTACCGTGCATCATATCCGGACCAGCCAGCCAGCTAAACGGCCTTAAATGGTTTTAAGAAGGTGTAATGACGTCTATAAAGACGTCCTTAAGACAGCGTGTAAAGGTTTAGTGACACGTTGAACATCGGGTCTTAAATTCATAATGAGTCTGAATGAAAATAATAATTAGTCCCATATTGCACTATCTGCAGCGACGAGGTTCAGGATAAACACATTCAACAGTGTGTGTGACCACCGGAAGAAGAGGGCGGTTTGAGGGTGCGAACCAATCAATCACTAATCGAGACTGGTGAGATATCCGCACAGATACCAATTAGACTCCACACCGCACACGCGCCGGCCTCTCAGTTTAATCATGGAGCCAAGTGATTCCACCAGATTAACTAAATCAAATCAAATCCATTTATTTCAATAAAAAACTATACAGTACTAATACAAATAGAAAAAAGAAAAATAATCCGCATAGGACAAAATGGACTGTGCGCGAAGTGAGTTCTTATTTAAGTACTTAATAATACAAATTTAAAAAAATACTTGGATTGCCTGGAAGTCAACTAAGTACATTAATAGAATAGAAAGAAAAATAATTAATTAATTAAGACATATTAAAAATAGAAAAAAATTATTGATTTATGACAATTATCAATTTAAGACAGCTACAGACTTTAAAAGTTAAAACATGAAAGGTATAAATTACAGCTATAGAAACTAAATAAGATTAGGAAGTTTGTTAAGATAGACGGAATAGCAATAAAAATAGAAAAATTTGCTTTGCATGGGTTAATTACAAAATAAATATAGTGTATTAATAGATACTTATATTCAGAGAAAATTTGAATTTGGATTTCCAATTATATTCAGATGAAATTGAATTTGAATAAAATTTATTTTTTTGTTAAGACGGAGATTAAGACAAAATTTATTTATTAAAAAAAGGAAGAAAAACGAAAATAACGAAAAAGAAAAAAACCATTGAGCGGAATCGGCTAGTCATCGGTCGTCATCCAGTAGTCAGAGTGGTAACTATACCACAAGTAATAATGTTGTAAGTTTACTGCGGAAATCTGACCGTTTCCTATTTAAAGTTTATATTAAGCTACTTGCTGCACATCTCTAATATACTGCATTACCTTTGTTATGTGCTTCAAAGATAGCATATGAACGGCTTGTTTATGCCTATATTGAAATGCTAAGCTCATATTCATTCTAAAAATAACATATTAGAAGTCGATACGTTTTTGTTCCTCCTGGTGTGTTTAGAATTTGCATTTTTTAAATGAGTTCTCTATTTCCATGTTTATCTTACTTTCGTTATGACGCATATGTACTGCAATTTTACAAATTACTCTGGAATTAAAATTGAATAGCCAAACTTTTATTACGTATAATTATTTAATAGAATATATAGGGGTGTTCCATATATTAATTTACACTTTTGATTTGACATTACTTGCACATCTATACACCAAACATTTTGAAACTTTAGACAAATTTTTAAAGAAGGTTTTAAAAATGTTGTGAAAAATTTTCAGCTCCCTAACCCTTGTATAAACAAAAAATGGCATATGAAGAATGACACTTTATACAATAAGACACCTATGGGAAACCAAATGATTAAGTTTTGATCCAAAAAATTGTGTTAAAATGTTCAAGAAAAACTATGTTTACATAAATCTCTTTTAAATTAGCTAACTAAACCTATTTAATTCTTTTAATTTTTTTTAATTCTTCCGAGCAAAATGCTCGGTCTCTTGGTATTATGTTTATTTATGTATAAACATATTTATGGATTTTTTTAATGAATGCGGTTGATTACACTGCAATAGAAGGCACACTCGTATTTAAAAATCGTAAAGGGAAGTTCAAAGGCCAAACGGAAAATTAATTCCAAAGAAAACTTTATGAACGAACTCAAAAAAAAATTATTTTATCGTGCATTTTTAATCACCGAAAATTACATTATTCGTGGTTAAAACAATAAATTAATAATTATTACAAATTTCAAGAACTTTTTGACAAAACTGTTTTTAGTATAAAAACTCGTGAAAAAATTATAATAAGCTAATTTGCAGACATAGAAATAAAAAAAACTCGCTCAAAACGGAAGAAGGATTTTCTCCTGAACTTGCTCTTTTATTTCACAAATTTACTGCTTTCAAGACATGCTCCTAACTCTGTTACTGTTCTCTCAATCTATATCATAGGTTCAAAGGTATGGTAAGGGATGAATATATCTTATCTTTGGGGGCGTGACAAAGATGAAAAGGAAGCGACGTCATATGGTTAGTGACGCCACTTTTCTCTTGATAAAACTAAAATTTCAAAAATTATTTTTTTATAAAACACTCTTAAAGTGGTTGAAACTGAATGAACCTAGGTTATATAACGTTAATATATAAATTAATTTATTCTTTTATTAATAGAGGCGCTAGATAAGTAGACTCAAAACTTTCCATTCCACTCCAAGAACAATTATGTTTAACAAATCGTTTTGTATCACTGGTTGCCTAGAATGGAATGCACTTCCAAAACTATTTGGGAACTGAAAAGAATTAGAAATGTTCTGCAGATTATTAAATTAGTTATTGTTGCACAATCGAACTATTTTAATGAAAATTTATTAATTTTATTGCTAATCAGTATTCATTTAAATGCTTTAAACTTTACCTAGCCTTTAACATTTTTGCTCTATATCTTTATCTTAATACTATATTTTATTTGATTGCGCTCAAATGAACTGTATACAGTTTGATACTTGTAAGAGATAGCCAAAGTTGCCTTACTTGTGTAAAATAAATTCAAACAATTGATTTCTACTCTATAACTGAAAATATATTTTATAATATGAAAATATAGCGCACTGTACAGTATTTAAGAACGCAGTATTTTTAAGAAATTTACAAACGATTACTCCATCGAAACTTTTTGGGAAACTCTGTTCCTAAAAAAATGTTATGGTGCGGAACAAAATTACTTTTCCAAACTCAAAGTGCAACACTTTTCATAGTTTAACCTAAATAAAAGATAACCTTTCGAAAATAAACTACGTTTAAAGAAAAAATATACATTAGACCCCTCTACATATAATTTGCGATATGTCGATCACAATATCATAAAACAAATACTTTCAATTTAAGCCGCTTTATTCAGTGGTACCTCGTTATCTCGCCTTTAACTATGAGGTTACAACATTTGTGTATAAAGTAGTTATGAGTGATTGTCGGTGGATATGATATTCTCTGGTGCGGATTAACGTCCACACTATTGAATACAACAATCGCCCGCCAAGACCGTCCTCATAATTAATTAGACCAGTTCATAATTCAGATGGAAATTCTAGTTCAAATCCCGGGTTAAACTTTCGGTTCTTAGATGTCATGGGTTGTTAGGCTATTAATAAACAGTCCTGCCTAAGGAATGCAGTATGTCAGTCTTAGTCAGTAACAAGACTACAATATCGTGCCAAATAAATCCTACTAGTTTAAAATACCAGCCTGGTCAGCATTTTAGAAAGTTAATAGTATTAGTATATAAAATCTTTCGCAATGTTATTAAACTAGGGGGAAAACACACTGTGAGCAAGTGTTACGCTCAGTATGAGAACAATTTTGAAATTGTAAATCCTTACTGCAAAACTACTAACCATTACTATTATGTTGTCACCTAAAATGTCAACAGCAGATAAGATATGAAGGAGAAGTGGTGTTACAATGAACAGCTTCACGTGTCATATATGAGGATGTTTAAGAGAGGTTTCGCCGAGAAGAGAGACATGTTTTATTAAGAAGTAACCCTGGTGCGTAGGATAAAATGTTATTTCCGCTGCCATCCGTACTTGATAATCCATTTATCCAATAGCTTTTTGCTAAAAGCTTTTTACTAACATGGTCTATACTCGTCGAAAGCAATTCGTTGCAAGGAAACGGGGCAAGATACTGTTAAAAAAAGCCAAAGTAAGCCGTTTGCTTTCTAGCGGCGAACCAAGAGTCTGCTCCGGATTGCAACTCAATCAGTATATAAATTACAGTTTTAGAACATTAGGAGTATAAATTATCATGCTTTTGAGTTGGACTTTGCTCTTAACCCTTTACCTTGACCTCTCACCTAGAAATGTTAACTTATCATTTCCCTAGACTAGGTTTAAACCTATCTTCTCAATGAATTCCAAGTCACGTGATTAATAAAGGCACAATACAGCTTTTCCCTAGCACAAATCCAATACTATAATACGAGCAAGGTTTGTATATATATATGGAGAATCAAATAAAAACAATACAAATCAAAACAGCTGTTTATAACCGTTTGACAGTTGTTGATTGAAGATGGTGGCAAACAATATGTGAATAGAGATTTTGCATTAATATTTATTTTATGTATGTAATAAATGAAAAATTATCAAATTACTAAACAATTTGTAAAAACTAAAGGGTAAAATAACTGTGCGAAATAAAAGCAGAGAAAATTATTTCCAAAATCTTTTGTGTTTTGAAAGAAAACGTATTCATTCTATTTCTTGAAGCCACTGTAACAAACCAATTAACTGGTGTAAATTAAATTTATCTTTGGCTTTTCAATCCTCATTCCTTTTCTAGCAAAATCAGTTGATCACAGTATAATAATAACAAACTGTATGGACAGTTAAATTCAGTATAAGATTAGCTAAAACAATTGAGGTTGGCCAAAAACTCTTAAACGAGACCAAAACTTGGCCGACGCCGTAGCTCAGATAGTAGCGCTCAAGTTTCACGTACGCAAGGTCGCGTGATCGATCCCCACCCGAGGGCTATATTTTTGTTCAGTATTTATGCCATATTAATTAAGGGGTATGAAAACGGTTTTATTTAAACCACATAAATGTTTTCATTGAGCAGTAAATTTGTTTTAATTTTGCTAATTAACTTGTAAAAACATGTCTTATTCTATCCGAGCAAAGCTCGGTCACCAGGTACTTTTAATTATACTTGAATATAACATTCCTATTTCACTAGCACGTTTACATAACTTTATACTTGTATTAGGACTTTAAACCTAATATTATGTTTGTACTAGGTCTTTTAACCTACTTTTATGCTAGTACTAGTTCTACCTAACATTAACCTAGAGCTTAACTTAAACAAATCCTGAATTTTAACCTTGCCTTTTTAAACTAATTTTATTCTGATATTGGAATTTTAACTTAACATTTCGTTACTTCTACTACTTTTAACCTACATTTTCCCTTGATGAGTTTTATTCACAAAATGAGAAGGTAGTCAATTATATGGCTGAAATATAGTATAATTAATTGTGGAATATTATCATCAAAAGCCGAATATTGATTCAGTATTCATGATTCCTTAAACGGACTTTTAAAAAAGCAATTAAAAATAAAATCACTTTGGAAATGGGGTATATTTTTTTGTTATAGTATTCATAGAATCATTTCAAACGGCCGGTTAAGACTATAGACTATTTAAAACTATTTGTAATCTACATTTATGAAATAACTTACGTTTATTTTGGAACAAAAATTTAGTTTTATAACAGTGATAAATTAAGACACCGTCATGAAACTGTTAATAAATTAACTGTTGAAAATATTCTTTTCCTAAATTTAATATGCAAAGTCGTACTTTACCCCTGGAATTGAGTAATAAAGTACTACTTTTCACTCAACGGACTGAACTCTCTACCACAGAGGAAAAGTAATCCAATAACATAGAAATAAAAACACAGGAAGGATCCGGAAACATTCCGTACAAACACTGAAAATCTTTAAATGTACTGACATATGTCAGTACATTGTACTGATTTATTTCACTCACATCAAAATGTTTTCTTCACGAATAGATTTCTTTGTTCACAGTTAGAAAAAACCGAAACCAAAATTCTGTTTGGATACAATAGAATAACATAGTTAGTGACGTCACTTTTCTCTTGATAAAAATAAAATTTCAAAAATTATTTTTTTACAAAACACTCTTAAAGTGGTTGAAACTGAATGAACCTAGGTTATATAACGTTAATATATAAATTAATTTATTCTTTTATTAATAGAGGCGCTAGATAAGTAGACTCAAAACTTTCCATTCCACTCCAAGAACAATTATGTTTAACAAATCGTTTTGTATCACTGGTTGCCTAGAATGGAATGCACTTCCAAAACTATTTGGGAACTGAAAAGAATTAGAAATGTTCTGCAGATTATTAAATTAGTTATTGTTGCACAATCGAACTATTTTAATGAAAATTTATTAATTTTATTGCTAATCAGTATTCATTTAAATGCTTTAAACTTTACCTAGCCTTTAACATTTTTGCTCTATATCTTTATCTTAATACTATATTTTATTTGATTGCGCTCAAATGAACTGTATACAGTTTGATACTTGTAAGAGATAGCCAAAGTTGCCTTACTTGTGTAAAATAAATTCAAACAATTGATTTCTACTCTATAACTGAAAATATATTTTATAATATGAAAATATAGCGCACTGTACAGTATTTAAGAACGCAGTATTTTTAAGAAATTTACAAACGATTACTCCATCGAAACTTTTTGGGAAACTCTGTTCCTAAAAAAATGTTATGGTGCCGAACAAAATTACTTTTCCAAACTCAAAGTGCAACACTTTTCATAGTTTAACCTAAATAAAAGATAACCTTTCGAAAATAAACTACGTTTAAAGAAAAAATATACATTAGACCCCTCTACATATAATTTGCGATATGTCGATCACAATATCATAAAACAAATACTTTCAATTTAAGCCGCTTTATTCAGTGGTACCTCGTTATCTCGCCTTTAACTATGAGGTTACAACATTTGTGTATAAAGTAGTTATGAGTGATTGTCGGTGGATATGATATTCTCTGGTGCGGATTAACGTCCACACTATTGAATACAACAATCGCCCGCCAAGACCGTCCTCATAATTAATTAGACCAGTTCATAATTCAGATGGAAATTCTAGTTCAAATCCCGGGTTAAACTTTAGGTTCTTAGATGTCATGGGTTGTTAGGCTATTAATAAACAGTCCTGGCTAAGGAATATGTCAGTCTTAGTCAGTAACAAGACTACAATATCGTGCCAAATAAATCCTACTCCCGATTTTGTACTTAGTTTAAAATACCAGCCTGGTCAGCATTTTAGAAAGTTAATAGTATTAGTATATAAACTCTTTCGCAATGTTATTAAACTAGGGGGAAAACACACTGTGAGCAAGCGTTACGCTCAGTATGAGAACAATTTTGAAATTGTAAATCCTTACTGCAAAACTACTAACCATTACTATTATGTTGTCACCTAAAATGTCAACAGCAGATAAGATATGAAGGAGAAGTGGTGTTACAATGAACAGCTTCACGTGTCATATATGAGGATGTTTAAGAGAGGTTTCGCCGAGAAGAGAGACATGTTTTATTAAGAAGTAACCCTGGTGCGTAGGATAAAATGTTATTTCCGCTCCGTACTTGATAATCCATTTATCCAATAGCTTTTTGCTAAAAGCTTTTTACTAACATGGTCTATATTCGTCGAAAGCAATTCGTTGCAAGGAAACGGGAGAATATACTGTTAAAAATAAGCCAAAGTAAGCCGTTTGCTTTCTAGCGGCGAACCAAGAGTCTGCTCCAGATTGCAACTCAATCAGTATATAAATTACAGTTTTAGAACATTAGGAGTATAAATTATCATGCTTTTGAGTTGGACTTTGCTCTTAACCCTTTACCTTGACCTCTCACCTAGAAATGTTAACTTATCATTTCCCTAGACTAGGTTTAAACCTATCTTCTCAATGAATTCCAAGTCACGTTATTAATAAAGGCACGATACAGCTTTTCCCTAGCAGATCCAATACTATAATACGAGCAAGGTTTGTATATATATATGGAGAATCAAATAAAAACAATACAAATCAAAACAGCTGTTTATAACCGTTTGACAGTTGTTGATTGAAGATGGTGGCAAACAATATGTGAATAGAGATTTTGCATTAATATTTATTTTATGTATGTAATAAATGAAAAATTATCAAATTACTAAACAATTTGTAAAAAACTAAAGGGTAAATAACTGTGCGAAATAAAAGCAGAGAAAATTATTTCCAAAATCTTTTGTGTTTTGAAAGAAAACGTATTCATTCTATTTCTTGAAGCCACTGTAACAAACCAATTAACTGGTGTAAATTAAATTTATCTTTGGCTTTTCAATCCTCATTCCTTTTCTAGCAAAATCAGTTGATCACAGTATAATAATAACAAACTGTATGGACAGTTAAATTCAGTATAAGATTAGCTAAAACAATTGAGGTTGGCCAAAAACTCTTAAACGAGACCAAAACTTGGCCGACGCCGTAGCTCAGATAGTAGCGCTCAAGTTTCACGTACGCAAGGTCGCGTGATCGATCCCCACCCGAGGGCTATATTTTTGTTCAGTATTTATGCCATATTAATTAAGGGGTATGAAAACGGTTTTATTTAAACCACATAAATGTTTTCATTGAGCAGTAAATTTGTTTTAATTTTGCTAATTAACTTGTAAAAACATGTCTTATTCTATCCGAGCAAAGCTCGGTCACCAGGTACTTTTAATTATACTTGAATATAACATTCCTATTTCACTAGCACGTTTACATAACTTTATACTTGTATTAGGACTTTAAACCTAATATTATGTTTGTACTAGGTCTTTTAACCTACTTTTATGCTAGTACTAGTTCTACCTAACATTAACCTAGAGCTTAACTTAAACAAATCCTGAATTTTAACCTTGCCTTTTTAAACTAATTTTATTCTGATATTGGAATTTTAACTTAACATTTCGTTACTTCTACTACTTTTAACCTACATTTTCCCTTGATGAGTTTTATACACAAAATGAGAAGGTAGTCAATTATATGGCTGAAATATAGTATAATTAATTGTGGAATATCATCATCAAAAGCCGAATATTGATTCAGTATTCATAATTCCTTGAGCGGATTTTTAAAAAAGCAATTAAAAATAAAATCACTTTGGAAATGGGGTATATTTTTATTGTTATAGTATTCATAGAATCATTTCAAACAGCCGGTTAAGACTTTAGACTATTTAAAACTATTTGTAATCTACATTTATGAAATAACTTACGTTTATTTTGGAACAAAAATTTAGTTTTATAACAGTGATAAATTAAGACACCGTCATGAAACTGTTAATAAATTAACTGTTGAAAATATTCTTTTCCTCAATTTAATATGCAAAGTCGTACTTTACCCTCTGGAATTAAGTAATAAAGTACTACTTTTCACTCAACGGACTGAACTCTCTACCACAGAGGAAAAGTAATCCAATAACATAGAAATAAAAACACAGGAAGGATCCGGAAACATTCCGTACACACACTAAAAATCTTTAAACGTACTGACATATTGTACTAATTTATTTCACTCACATCAAAATGTTTTCTTCACGAATAGATTTCTTTGTTCACAGTTAGAAAAAACCGAAACCAAAATTCTGTTTGGATACAATAGAATAACATAACCACAGGGTTAAAGTTATAAAGTTCAAAAGCCATTACACCAATACAATAAGCGACATTATAAAATAGACGGTGTTGGTATTACGGATGAGAAGTGTCCAGAATCACGGATGTGCCGCGTAGGTCATAAGGAAGGTCATTAATCACTGTCAGGTTGGCAACACTGGGATCACGTGGTCTCTTATTTAGTGGGAAATCGTGTGGTAAATCTATACCAAAAGAAAAGTCTAAATCAGTTTTTCTTTCATATAATTTATTTGTAGTTTTTAGTGGATTACTCTACTTTTCCGTACATTATAATTTTCAGTTGCTGTACGTATATTATTGCATGAGGTCACATGTGGTACATGGATGTTCGAGGAGTGAGCACCACGCTCAATTTTAAACGCCTTGTTAACTATTTAAATTTCATGAATTTCGAACAAACTATATCATACCACTCTTGTTTAGCTACTTTTCTAACCTTAAATTACAAAACTAGAAATAAGTAATTTTTAGATAAAAAAATTAAACCACCCTCAAAAACAAACGTTTTTACCACCCTGAAATAACAAACGTTTTTATAAATTAATTTAATTATTTTTAATAAATTATTTATCACACAGAAAGCTATTTAAAACATTTTGCTAATACACAGTGTATTATAACAACACCAAATTAATAAATCTACAAAACACATAACTTATCACTATATTATGATACCTCAAAAGCCTTTTTATTTGAACTTATTGCTCTTATCGCAGCTGACACTGGATCACAAAAATCCAAGGTAAGGAGCGCAGCTGACAATGGATCGCAAGAAGCTAGGGGGAGGAGAGCAGCTGACACTGGATCGCAAGAAGCTAGGGGGAGGAGCGCAGCTGACACTGGATCGCAAGAAGCTAGGGGGAGGAGCGCAGCTGACACTGGATCGCAAGAAGCTAGGGGGAGGAGCGAAGCTGACACCGGATAGCAAGAAGCTAGGGGGAGGAGCGAAGCTGACACTGGATCGCAAGAAGCTAGGGGAGGAGCGCAGCTGACACCGGATCGCAAGAAGCTAGGGGGAGGAGAGCAGCTGACACCGGATAGCAAGAAGCTAGGGGGAGGAGAGCAGCTGACACCGGATAGCAAGAAGCTAGGGGAGGAGCGCAGCTGACACCGGATAGCAAGAAGTTAGGGGGAGGAGAGCAGCTGACACTGGATCGCAAGAAGCTAGGGGGAGGAGCGCAGCTGACACTGGATCGCAAGAAGCTAGGGGGAGGAGCGCAGCTGACACTGGATCGCAAGAAGCTAGGGGAGGAGCGCAGCTGACACTGGATCGCAAGAAGCTAGGGGGAGGAGCGCAGCTGACACTGGATCGCAAGAAGCTAGGGGAGGAGCGCAGCTGACACTGGATCGCAAGAAGCTAGGGGGAGGAGCGCAGCTGACACTGGATCGCAAGAAGCTAGGGGAGGAGCGCAGCTGACACTGGATCGCAAGAAGCTAGGGGGAGGAGCGCAGCTGACACTGGATCACAAGAAGCTAGGGTGAGGAGAGCAGCTGACACTGGATCGCAAGAAGCTAGGGGAGGGAGCGCAGCTGACACTGGATCGCAAGAAGCTAGATGGAGGAGAGCAGCTGACACTGGATCGCAAGAAGCTAGGGGGAGGAGCGCAGCTGACACTGGATCGCAAGAAGCTAGGGGAGGAGCGCAGCTGACACTGGATCGCAAGAAGCTAGGGGGAGGAGCGCAGCTGACACTGGATCGCAAGAAGCTAGGGGGAGGAGCGCAGCTGACACTGGATCGCAAGAAGCTAGGGGGAGGAGCGCAGCTGACACTGGATCGCAAGAAGCTAGGGGGAGGAGAGCAGCTGACACTGGATCGCAAGAAGCTAGGGGGAGGAGCGCAGCTGACACTGGATCGCAAGAAGCTAGGGGGAGGAGCGCAGCTGACACTGGATCGCAAGAAGCTAGGGGGAGGAGCGCAGCTGACACTGGATCGCAAGAAGCTAGGGGGAGGAGCGCAGCTGACACTGGATCGCAAGAAGCTAGGGGGAGGAGCGCAGCTGACACTGGATCGCAAGAAGCTAGGGGGAGGAGCGCAGCTGACACTGGATCGCAAGAAGCTAGGGGGAGGAGAGCAGCTGACACTGGATCGCAAGAAGCTAGGGGGAGGAGAGCAGCTGACACCGGATAGCAAGAAGCTAGGGGGAGGAGAGCAGCTGACACCGGATAGCAAGAAGCTAGGGGGAGGAGAGCAGCTGACACTGGATCGCAAGAAGCTAGGGGGAGGAGAGCAGCTGACACCGGATAGCAAGAAGCTAGGGGGAGGAGAGCAGCTGACACCGGATAGCAAGAAGCTAGGGGGAGGAGCGCAGCTGACACTGGATCGCAAGAAGCTAGGGGGAGGAGCGCAGCTGACACTGGATCGCAAGAAGCTAGGGGAGGAGCGCAGCTGACACTGAATCGCAGAAGCTAGGGGGAGGAGCAGCTGACACTGGATCGCAAGAAGCTAGGGGGAGGAGAGCAGCTGACACCGGATCGCAAGAAGCTAGGGGAGGAGCGCAGCTGACACCGGATAGCAAGAAGCTAGGGGAGAGCCAGCTGACACTGGATCGCAAGAAGCTAGGGGAGGAGCACAGCTGACACCGGATCGCAAGAAGCTAGGGGGAGGAGAGCAGCTGACACTGGATAGCAAGAAGCTAGGGGGAGGAGAGCAGCTGACACTGGATCGCAAGAAGCTAGGGGAGGAGAGCAGCTGACACTGGATCGCAAGAAGCTAGGGGGAGGAGAGCAGCTGACAATTATCGCAGCTAGAGGAGCGCAGCTGACACTGGATCGCAAGAAGGTAGGGGAGGAGCGCAGCTGACACTGGATCGCAAGAAGCTAGGGGGAGGAGCGCAGCTGACACTGGATCGCAAGAAGCTAGGGGGAGGAGCGAAGCTGACACCGGATAGCAAGAAGCTAGGAGAGGAGCGCAGCTGACACTGGATCGCAAGAAGCTAGGGGGAGGAGCGCAGCTGACACCGGATAGCAAGAAGCTAGGGGAGGAGCGCAGCTGACACTGGATCGCAAGAAGCTAGGGGGAGGAGCGAAGCTGACACCGGATAGCAAGAAGCTAGGGGAGGAGCGCAGCTGACACTGGATCGCAAGAAGCTAGGGGGAGGAGCGAAGCTGACACCGGATAGCAAGAAGCTAGGAGAGGAGCGCAGCTGACACCGGATAGCAAGAAGCTAGGAGAGGAGCGCAGCTGACACTGGATCGCAAGAAGCTAGGGGGAGGAGCGCAGCTGACACTGGCTCGCAAAAAGCTAGGGGAGGAGCAGCTGACACTCGCAAGAAGCAGGGAGAGCGCTTGACACCGGATAGCAAGAAGCTAGGGGGAGGAGCGCAGCTGACACTGGATCGCAAGAAGCTAGGGGGAGGAGAGCAGCTGACACTGGATCGCAAGAAGCTAGGGGGAGGAGCGCAGCTGACACTGGATCGCAAGAAGCTAGGGGGAGGAGCGCAGCTGACACTGGATCGCAAGAAGCTAGGGGGAGGAGCGCAGCTGACACGTCGCAAGAAGCTAAGGAAGCAGCTGACACTGGATCTACAAGAAGCTAGGGGAGGAGCGCAGCTGACACTGGATCGCAAGAAGCAAGGGGGAGGAGCGCAGATGACACTGGATCGCAAGAAGCTAGAGCGCTATGTTCGCAAGAAGCATAAAAAGCAGCTGACACTGGATCGCAAGAACTAGGGGAGGAGCGCAGCTGACACTATCGCAAGAGCTAGGGGGAGGAAAGCTGACACTGGATAAAGAAGCTAAAGCGCAGCTGACACTGGATCGCAAGAAGCTAGGGGAGGAGCGCAGCTACAATTATAGCATTAGAAGCAGCTGACACTGGATCGCAAGAAGCTAGGGGGAGGAGCGCAGCTGACACTGGATCGCAAGAAGCTAGGGGGAGGAGCGCAGCTGACACTGGATCGCAAGAAGCTAGGGGGAGGAGCGCAGCTGACATGGGATTGGGATGATGAATGGATGCGAGAACCTTGCTGTGTGTCTTTGTTGTGAGAGAGCGATACACTTGACTAACTTAAACTGTTATCGTGCCTTATACATCTTATTTGAAGTTTGTTTTCCAACAACGCGCAATCTCTCAAGTTACACTGTATAGTTTAGACATGTAGAAGTCTTGTGTGAGATTCTGTAACGTTCACAAGCAAAAAGTCTTCTACATTAATTTTATTAGAAATAAGGAAAATAAATTAAATATATTATCTATATAAATAAAATTAGATTTTGTCTGTACATTGCTCAGGATTATTCATTTTTTACTTTTCGTGCGTTAGAGAAGCCGAAACCGGTCTTATCTCAATTTTTGTCTGTCTGTCTGTGACGCTCCAGGAGGCATTTTACGCCGTCTTCTCCGAAAAAAACGGGAGAACTGACAACAATGAAACTTATATTCATACATTCCATACAATCCAGAGAAGGTTTTTAAATGCTTAAAAGTGTCCGCCGACCCTTGAAAAGTAAATAACGAGCATTTAAAAACCCACTTTTTACACGATATTGGTCGCATTTTTCTTCGGTTTTAAATCAATAACCTACTGCAATAATCAGCTGTCTTTTTAGTTTAAAGATTTAATAGAAATAAAAAAAACAGCTGTTGAATCAATATTGGCTAGTTTATATTGGTCATTGATTTAAACCCATTTCGAAATCATACTATACTCCAAAGTTATTTTAACGTATAACTAATAATAATAATGGTATAAATGTTCTAATCTATGAAATTGTAAAGTATCGCTAAATAATAAAGCTGGGTATTCATTTATTTTCTTTGCATTGATTTGTTTATGATTTCAGGTTTACATTTTGGTATGATGATCTTTCTTCTTCAAACTGAATCCTACAACCCGTACAAAGGATGGGTTTACTGCTAGTTCGAATATAAATGTAAAAGATTTCGTTTGACTTGGCAGCCACCAAACTAGTTGCCGATAGTAAAACTTACAAACTTAATGTCGGTGTTGACTGAAACATCTATGTTGCAACTGAAGCCTGCACCAGAAATGATTTACGTCAGCTAACCAGGTCGCAAAGTTAGCTTGTTACGGTAACAGCGTCGAACTTATAGTTCACCCGCATAATGTGGCGGGATCGACCGATTGATTTGGAAACTATTATGTTTCTAATCATATTTGTTGTCGTAGCTTTTACATCAATTTATGGTCATGTGAATTTATGAAGTACAAGCTAATTATTTACTATACGGAATAAGTTGGAAACTACATCTGGAATTGATACAGATGTCAATTAATTGTTATCAATTTAAGCTGCTTATTTTTTTATTTATCTATAACTATTACAATGGCGTGTCCTGTAATCCAGCTACTCGGTGTTCATGAATTATGAATAGTTATGAGCGATGGCCAGTGGATTAATTTCTTCACTATTGAATACTAAGTCCATCCGCAAATACCATCCTCATAATTAGATTCGTAATTCAGAAGCAATGGTTCGAACTCTACGTTAAACCATTGTAGGTCCCTTAGATATGCCATTGACTCTTGGGCCTTAGTCAGCAACAAGACTACACACTCGTTTCTCATTTATACATTCGCCATTTCAGTAACAAACATAACATAACATATTTTTCATCAATATTTACGTCTTATATTATTACTTATCACGTTTATGGATGTATATACTAATGAATGAACGGTGTTTTGGCATCTGGAGATCTCGAAACGGGAAATGTGAAAACTAGGTCTTGTCACAACTACTACGTTAATAGCTCTATTTACTACATGAAATTTGCTAAAAATAATAAATAATCATAATAAATTTATTTCAAAACTATTTAATAAAGTTATTTCATAACCGGATTACAAGGCCTACTTGTACGGGGTTATTTGTTTATAAGTTATTATAAACTACCAATTATAATGTAACTCTTCGTTGATCACTATCATTGCAAACAATGTGAATTGAGTATAAAAGCTTAACTTAATTAGTTTTACAACCATTAAGAAAATATTCATATAGGGCCTATAGTAAAAACTCAGTCGAATTAATTTTCGTTATAAAACTGAAAATTAATCATAGAAAAAAATTATAGCCCTACATCTTACAACTACATTTTTCGTTTTGTTATTTCAATTTTAATAGTTTATTTTAAGCAAATATAATAAGTTACGTAGATGTTTCATAATCTTTTTACTTTAATATTTTTGCTAACCACTTCATCTACAAAATAGCGACATTAAACTACTTTTACATTGACCTTAAATCGAGAATAACAAATAATACGTAACGCAAGTCACTATTTTCGGTACAGATTTTGTTATTGATTAAAAAAAACATATTCAATACCTTAATAGACTGCCAATTATTGTAAAGAATAATTAAATTTTACGAAATAATTGCTATAAATCGTATTGTACACTGCTAATGTGTAATTGTGATTTAATTAGAAGCGGACATTTGATAGTCTATCCGTGAGAGCACAGCGTCTCTAGGACGAAAATTATCCACAATACTACCACATTGTGGATACGTCTCTTATTCGCAATGGATATCATATCAGTGAAAGATGACTCTTGCATAGATTAAGATGATGCCGCATAAGATTCGCTACACCGCCACAAGCAATGTTGTTAGTTCATATGATATGTTGGTATCTAACATAACTACTGTATTCACTGGATAGTCGATCCCAATTTTAACTCTATGGGGAAAATAAACTTTGAGCGAGTCTTCTATCTCACAGAAAAATAATGTGAAAATTTAAAGTGGTATTGTAAAACTAAAATAAAAAAATGTTTTACATTATTTTACTAATTTTAACATTTTATCCCATTAAATGTTAAAATTGGTTAAAATATGTAAACATCAAATTTCATGTGACGTGTAATTCTACATTTATGCCAACCATTTGTTTGGTAACCACACATACAGTTAATATGAAAGAAATTTATTAATTAGCATATAATTTATCAAAAACTAAAATTTATAGTAGCACCCATGGAATCAGGTCAAAAAATTTTATTACTTTTGAATCTTGAATGAATGAATGAATGAATATTGTCTTTATTCATGAGCGTTTTTCAACATAGCAGTTGTTTTACAAAAAAACTCAAGTCAACTAATTCTAAAATACATTATAAATATATATATATATATATATATATATATATATAATTACATAAGTTTTACATAAGTTTTAAATGACACAGTCACCCATTATGATTTGTCCCACTGACCGACACATCACCTCCGGCCAAGAACATTTGGTTATAAATTTTTGGACCAAAGTACCCAAAACGCTTCCTGTCAAGCTCCAACCGCACACGAGGCAACTCCAACATAGCATCTTGCCTAGTACTATGGGGACGAACCTCGTAAAAATTTTAGATTTTAAACTTAATATTATAAGAAAACACGAATTTTCCTGGACATTAGACCTATCTAGAACTTATTTTCTACTCAGAAATTAGTTATTTCCAAAATTTAAAAAAAATCCTTAGTATCCTGTCCAGTGTTCGAAGATCCGTTTTCGAATCTTCACATTATGTCAAAAGGCTACTGAGACATAGAGAATCCGAAAACACATGAAGTTCCCTTTTGAATCCTTATGTTATATTAATACTATACAAGAGATAATAAGATACAATTTTGTAAACAGCTTCATATATAGTTAACGTATACAGAAAATCTTTACTTTTTTCATCATTGCAAAAAATACACTAACTCATAACCCATTACACTTACTCGAGTTATTCATTAAAAGGATGATAAGTAGATTTATATAACTTACCTATTGTTTGAAATATAATAATAATAATTAGTATACAACTTCATCTAGTTAAGGTCTACAACTTTATGTTGAAAATCTAAATTTCTTTGTACCTAGAGGCAGCAAAGCTACTTAGTCTTTGGTTACTCTTGACTACCCATATGCAGAATAAGTAACTAATTTTTATAACATTCTTTTTTTAACCAGCTTATTACCTTATTAAGCTTAATTTAAATAATCATAATTAATTCCTAAATCAATATAAATTTACTTAGTATGCAGGCCTGCTTATACGGGGGTATTATCAAATATATGTTATCGAATTAAATAAGTTGAGTTGACATGAATACGAACTAAACACTAACACAAAACACACCAACCCAAAAGTTCTCTAGTCAGAAACGTTCACAGTTAATATTTTGTAACACTAAATGCAACGTCCATCAGCAACTCAAAGCAGTGCCAACTTCCATTTCAACTGAGAATTTCGCTGAAAGGTCTTGTTTTTTCGAAATCTGTGTAAATCAATTTACTTTATTTATTAACATATATTTTTTAAGATTAAATTAGATTCTTTTTAAATAAATTTGAAAGAAAGCTTTTTATTTTTTAATGAAGGGTAGGTATAACTATAAATACAAAAATAAATATGTACCCAAAGTATAAAGTTGTAAAATGCTCCTAAAACGTAAATACGTCTTGCATACAGTAAGGTATTATACAAAGCATCGATTGACCTAAAATGTTTAAGATGACAAGAAACATTCATGACTGAAAGCCATCAATGTTTTCATTGTGTTTGGAATCATTATTTAGGATTTTTACTATAACTAACGCAGAGCGAAATGAAAAATCTTTATGTTTACGAATCATAGAAGATATGATAGAGTTTTATTTATAATTATTGAATCAAATTCAAATTGTCATTATTTTTCTGCATTAAAACATCACAGATATTATTATTTTGATAACTAAACATGGTAAAAAGACCAATACGATTAGTTGAAATATTTTATAAAAAATGGATATTTAAATTATTATTTGTGGACAACTGGTCAAATTAATACTGTTTTGTTAGTTATCAACCTGATTTTTTTAATCTTTTTGTTGTTGAAAATTTTGGTTAACTATCAGAGTCTAAATACTACATTCTGTCTATCGGCTGGACTACCCTACATCCTGATACATTAAATTCAAATTCTTGGATATTATTTGTATAACCAAATTTAATTTAACCAAAGATTTATGGTCTAATTGGATCATCATTAAAAAATAGCTTATACTATTTTTATTGGAAATCATGATTTTAAATATGCATGGTGGGTTTATATCTTTTTTCTTTCTCCAAAAATAAATGTAAACTGACGCACTCAATTTTCTTAATATACAGGGTGTTCATTAATTAATTGAGAATTATTTTAGGTGCCAGCCGATTCTTCACCACGGCACTTCGATGGCGCATGGGTTCTGTAAGCTAACATTAAAAGTGCATTACTCACTTATCCGTGGACGGATTTCGTTCAACAAAGTATTGTTGGATTTGAAGTTAAAATTACAATCTTGTTTATATCTTGTAAACATTTCATTATGTTAATGGTTTTGTTGTTATTTTAATTAAAAGATTTTTAACCACTGCTGAAAAAAATGTAAAAGCAAACTAAAAATACTTAAAGAATATTTTATCTTTAGTAAATAAAAATGTGTACAAAGTTTTGTTTCTATAGCTTTAGTAATTCTTGAGATATAATGATTTTTGTAAAAATACAAAATGGCGGTCAGCTGCTAAACGAAGGATTTTTAGACATATACGACATTTTTTGTTTATTTTGATGAGTATACTATCATCCATGGAAGTTTGTCCCCAACTTTAATAAACACCCTGCATATCTGTTAGATCAGATACACAGGGTGTTCATGGAACTTAGATTCCATGTATAAGTATAAAAAATTAGACAATTAAAACTTAAGATAATTAAAATATTATGCTCATATCTTAAGTGGTATTGATGTAGATAATACATTTTCAATTAAACATGAAGAGAATTGAAATATCTGCTGGTTATGTTCGTCTATATATTTATAAATGTACAAACACACAAATGTACAAATGTAGAATCTTTACCATATTCATTATTCCTTCTGGTTGTTTTATATTATTTAGATTTTTATTGCGGACATTTTCCATCACGATAAGTAAAAACAAAAATTCACGACGGTTCGAGCTCTGGAATCTGATCCCTGCTAGAGGGAGGAGTGACCTTGTATAGTAAATAATTCAGACTAAGCTATAATAAAGCTGAAAACAAAAGACTATAATTGCTTGGTATTTCTTTTTAACTTTTTTGACTGCTTTAAACATTATGTTTTCATACTTTCTGAACGACGGTTTCTCTGAAAAGTCGATGTGTTCTTTTACAGTCTGATATGCATTAACAACTAGAGAGTCCGTGCCAAGTTCCAGGTCCTTTGGCTGCCAAACAAGGACCCACTATAGACTACGATTTTCAATGTACTTTGAAAGGAAGTTGACCGCTTGGAGGTTCTGCGATAAATTCTTTCAATACTCAATGTTTAACAATTTTTCATTATTCACGATAAGAACAGTGCATTTTTAACAGTACGTAAACGTCTGTAGTTCTTAGATCAATAGTTTTACTTGTAGGTTTGTAAAATATATTTTATACTCTCAAAATTATTAGGGAATTTGTTTTCGCGGCACCTTACATAAATATTCAAATTTCTACATTCTAAGTAAAATATCTATATAATTTATTATTCTTAATGCTTGGATAAAATGTATTTCTTTTAGATACATCGGTTCCTAATGTTTTGACAACCTGAAATCATTTCGATCTTAAAATAATTTCTTAGCATACCTCTATTTATGTATTTGTTAATAATCTACAGTATTTACAACGTACAGACTATAAAGAAATGTTTCTCCTAAGGTATTTGAGTTCCACAAGGTTGTTTGTATTATTATTATATTTATTACAATTTAAAACCAATACTTCCAGTTTATCCGAATACTAACATTTTTAGATAATCTACTTTATCTGAGATTATGTTTGGTCTTATTAACAGAAAATATTGGATGTGTGCGAATTTCTTAAGTTCTAATTGAGGATATTTTAGAGCCGTAATGGGAAATTAAAATTCCAACGTAAATTTTCGACTGAAGTCTTTAAACGGACAATTTACATTTCAAATGAAAGTTGTTCTATATTCATGACGCGCTTCGAGCAATCCAAATTGCATGTACTTCAATGTAAAGTAATATTTACCTAAATGATAAGATTGCCTGAAGGAGTTTACGAAAAAATATTACTTCACAAAATTTACGTAATATTAATGATAAAAATAGTTATAAACCTTTCTCCACTTAGTTCTGTGAATAATTTAATCATTGGTTGTAGATTTGAATATAAAAATAACCAAATGTTTCAAAATTAAAATATTTAAGTATGTCAGCAATACTCTCCTTAAAATCCAAAGGCCGCCATTTCGATTCTGGACCCTGTTGCCAGTTGAAATTAAACCTCAAATATGGCTTTTTCTTATAGGAATATTATAAACTACTTACGTGAGGAAAATCCGGGAATAGTTTATAAGATTTGAACCCATGTTTAAGAATCTGGAAAACATATTTTAAAGTTAAAAAAACGAAATGAAATTTACAATTAATTGTTTTTAACAAATTCTACTAACAGACACTTGACCTGGAACGTTGAGCTTTTGCAATGATTTGGAGTTTCCTTTTAAGGTGTGAGGAAGTGCTAAACAGAGTTTTAATTTTTAAACTAAGCTTTTTGTGGGGTTACCTTTTTAAAAAAGTATAACTTTACTTATATTCTAACCCCTGACATGTGAATGTATCATCCAACGTTTTACTGATTGTAACCTATTAAAGTAAAATTAAATTTCCTAAAAAATATATATTATCTTAACAATTTTAATCCGGCATGGATTATTAAAAAATGTTCAATTTTTTAGCACACCTATTTGTGGAGGACTAGTTGAAGTGATAGACAAACTTAAATGACCAGTAAGTTAGGATCAGTTTAGTTTGCGAGTCACCGGACTGTGTTGCTGGATTTCTCTGGTGGCTGCCACAATCACGGCAAATTAGATTTGGGGAAATGTTTCCCTTCTTGCTTCCTACAAAATATATGCATTCCAAAACTTAGGTTTTTGTTATTTAGAATTTCTACAAAAGTTATTAATACTTCTGAATACTAGTTTCATTTTGAAAAATACTCAACAGTACTTCATGGATTTGCCATCCCAAGGTTACTACTATGAAACAACATTGAAATAAAAATAAATAATGTACTCATAACTCATAACGTATACGAAAGTTAAAATAGCTAGTCAAAGACAAGATATTATATTTGATGACCTGGTATTGATCTTCAATAAAGATTTATGTACAGTACGATTGTCAAACATAAAATTTTTACGAGTATATATTCGTTTGGAACCCGTAAATGTTACCTGATGATAGAACATTAAATATGCGAACCACAAGAGATAGTGAGTGGGTCGGTGAAACAGTGTGACGGTGCAAAGGTTGAAGAGTGGTTATGCGTGAGAGGCAAAGGCAAGGTGGAATGTAGGAATATTCAGGAATGGTCAGGAACGGTGGAACATAGGAACGGTGAGTATGGGTCTGAGACGGTAGGAGAATGAAACGGTAGGATTTAGGAACGGTGGGTCTGGAATGTTGGAACGTAGGAACGGCGAGTATGAGTCTGAGACGGTAGGAGAATGAAACGATGGGCTATAGGAAAGGTGAGTATAGGTCTGTGACGATAGGCGAATGAAACGGTAGGATGTAGAGACGGTGGTTCGGGAACGGTGGAACATAGGAATGTTTAGTATAGGTCTGTGACGGTAGGCGAATGAAACGGTAGGATTTAGGAACGGTGGGTCTGGAATGTTGGAACGTAGGAACGGTGAGTATGAGTCTGAGACGGTAGGAGAATGAAACGGTAGGATGTAGAGACGGTGGTTCGGGAACGGTGGAACATAGGAATGTTTAGTATAGGTCTGTGACGGTAGGCGAATGAAACGGTAGGAGTTAGGAACGGTGGGTCTGGAATGTTGGAACGTAGGAACGGTGAGTATGAGTCTGAGACGGTAGGAGAATGAAACGGTAGGATGTAGAGACGGTGGTTCGGGAACGGTGGAACATAGGAATGTTTAGTATAGGTCTGTGACGGTAGGAGAATGAAACGGTAGGAGTTAGGAACGGTGGGTCTGGAATGTTGAAACGTAGGAACGGTGAGTATGAGTCTGAGTATGAACTGTAGATCTGGGACAGTGGGATAAGCCAATGGCTTGAATGGTAAGTAGCCACCAATGTTTGGGCGAAAATATATCTGAAAAACAACTGATTTTAGGTTTTAATCAGTTGAGACTTCGTGTTCTCTAACATACCAATTAAATAGAAACTCCCTTCTATATCTATGAATTTATGTATAAAGGTAGTAATATATGTCCTACTCATTGAAGAGTTATTAACAAATCTAAAAAACAAGGAAAAATGTTTTGTTAATGTGCATGAATACGAGAGTTTTTACAATTTTTCGGGTGATTACATTGTCTTGTATAGCTACAAATATGATAACTTGGGTGTTAAGTCAGAAGCAACGCGACGTTATTTGCAGCGCTCCCAAGCTACACAAACTTAGTAGTCAATAATTGCAGTCTGCGAGTAATCCACAAACAGCATCGCACGTCACTTTCCAGCTGTTGGTTTTTGCGCAATCCTCGTCATACTCGTGTGCACATTCCTACAACTTTGTCACACGGTTTACATCAACAGTGATAAAAACTTAATCAACTGTTTAATAAGCTAGGTGATTACGAATTACTTCGGTCTGTAACTTTGCTTCGGACATAGGTATAAATTACCAGATACTGTAACAAAAATTAAGTTATCAATGTCCCGAAGGGAAATAATCGTATACAACGATTTAAAAAAATTTTCATTAATTGTCCTTTGGTATAAATTCTTTAATATGTATTTTTTATTTTCATAACCAGGAGAGTATTTACTTTTTCTGAAACCAACGAATAATAAACTATCGAGCTATGTATAAGTTTAAAAAAGTACTATAGTGAATTTAATGAACTTTTTATTACTCCATTTATATTAAAGGTGTTGTATTATAATATTAAAGAGAGTGGACCTGTATCTTGTTCTTTTTCAACATTTTTATGGGTTTACGAAAAAAGTTAGACTCATCTTCAAAATTTAAAACATAAAAAAAATATAAGATGTTTGTATTTACATCACTTTGGGAAATAGGTTAGATCATGGATATGTCTAAAGGTAATGTTTTCGGTTCATCTAAAGAGCTGTTCTTATAATTAAAAATTCATGACAATGGCTCTGGTAGTTTCTATGGAAACCTGTGCCATATTTTTCCATATTAAAATCACAAACACCCCCCACCCAGAGTTAAGACATAACCATGTTAAAAAATAAATTTAATCGGATGTTACTGTGTTTGTTGCATTTATATTTGAATAATGTTTCTGTATTGAATTTAATTACTTAATTGTGATTTTAGGCAATTTTAAAATAGTAACAGAAAAATATAAGTTTATTCATATTCTCATGGGTAATCTCAAAATATTTCTCGATAAATTACTATTAAATCATTTTGTTTAAAGAGATTAAATTTGTCAATATCGCACAGCAATAAAAACGACGTATTTCCCATTGAAACGTAGTGTTTGAAAGCAATAAAATTTAAGTAAACGTCAGGAGATGAATTATAATGTCACGGTAGAACTTTTAGTGCCTGTCTCAAGAGGGCGTTTTGAAAATGTTTGTTTTATGAGAAAGAACTTTCACAAAATATACTGTGTCGATTAAAAATGTACTTTGAAATTAAATTACACTTATATTGAGGAATAAGTTTGTATTTTTGTCCATATCTAAATTCTGAATTCATCTGTATATCATCATTGACGTTTTTATATACTTGGTCATAGGTATTCTTTCGGTATTCAAATTACAACGATGAAGATGTAGTAATATTCATTGTAATATTCATCATCTCAGATATTTTTTGTGTCCGACTCTGTTTTATGTCACCCTATTTCACTTATTAATCTTTGTGTTTCAAAAATTATCTAAATAATGCAACATCTGATAAATATATAAATTTCTTTTCAAAATACCGGGTGTCCACATAAGATTAATCTAGTGTTAAACTCAAACCTGATTCCTATCGATTTGTAATGATCTAGCTGATTTGGTGGCAACGTCCAGATGCCAAAGTTTTGTTTTATTTATCATAGTTGTCAAATTAGTTAATCTAAAACAATATTAAAGCTTAATATAAAACATACAGATCAAGAGAAGGCGAAAAGTGTCATAATCTTTAAAGAGAATTGTGTCCACGAATTATTATTACAACTTTGGTTGTTGTTAAGTAATATATTTCTAAACAATTATTATTTGTTGAAAACACTAACCACTGATATTTTTTTCACGACAGTTAATTTATTTCCACTCAGTATAGAGTCTGTTTATTTTAGACTATGAATATTGATTAAGATGAACCAACTAAAAAACAATGACAAATGAAACTAAACTTTGGATGTGGATGAATGGAGAGGTGATAGTAAGGCTTAAGTTTGTGGATACACTAACCGTTTGTGGATACCTGGTATAACATGAATCATAATATTAAAACTACTTATTATAAATTTTACACTGAATAATTGATTCAAACACACCGATAATAGCGCTCTAGGTGATGTGATATTAAAGTATTTCTATTTACACCACCATATTACAATACACACCTTACATATGTATAAAAATATTATATGTACACACAAAAAAGAAGGTGATTACACAAACTTTAGCTAAACTACTCAGGAAAAAATCATCAAAACAACAGTAAAAACCTAATGAGAATACCGTCACTCATAACTAGACATCGGAATAAAAATGAAAGAGCATATATTGAATAAATTTAATAATCAAACAATTTAATAAAATCTTATCATGCAACTATTTACCGTATAAAGTATCACGTCATGAAACGTTTAATCGTATAACAAAGATAATTATTGAATATTTAATCATTTTCCACAGGTTATTTCAAAAATTTTCTCGGTAAATTAACATAGAGTAAAATTATGTAAATGTATGTATTTTCATGTATGTAATATGATATGTAATGCATATATTGTTCATCAAATCAATCGTTCAATACTGAACAACTAAATTAATGAACAATAACCATTTTCGGTACCAAATGGTTACCCTTTTGAATGGTCTTTTGACTTGCCAAAAATTGGGACACTATTAAAACTAATTTATATAGTATTGACTCCAGAGGCTTCTCAGTTGTGGTTGAAAGATAAGGAACACAATGCCGCTTGTGCCTAGATGTACCATTAGTGGGTCACAGGGTCTATTCCACACGAAAACCCACAAAAAGGTCCTTTCTTTGGGCTCACAACATTTTTTAAAGTTGTAGCTTTCTGTTAAGCTAAATCGTCTTAATCGGTAATATGCTACATTTATGTTCCAGTTATTACAGAAACTACAACAAAATATATTCACTTCCCTTTAGAAAGTAGTTTAGTCCTGGGTATGAGTAAAGGGAATGTTTTCAGTTTCTCTAGCAGCTGTCATATTACGTCACTTCCTTCTCAATTTTTTTTGTGACGTGAATTGCTAGCACCCACCCCCAAAGCTTATAATTACTATCCGTGTCAAAAAAGTAAATGACAATTTTGTATTTTTACATCATAAATTAAACAAGTAAAAGGTATAGTTAGTAGTGTATGTAGGTTCAAAAACCTTTTTATTTGCAACAGTTAACTAGAAGTGAAAAAGTAAACTTTTAAAAATACGATGGTTTTGGATTGAAACAGTTTCACGAACTTGTAAAACCAACACTCATAAAAACGAGATGCAGAACCCATGTTTGTTAAATGCTTGTCGACTGCATCTGCAAACACAAGCGTCGGCGAACTGCAATGAGAAACTAGTAGAAAATACAGCATCTGTTTGACTTTTGACAAATTCATTATTTAACTTGACTTTTACCCCGTGTTCTTTACATTTTCTTAAAATTATCTTCAACCCAATCTCAATTGTCATGTTAAATTTAAATTTATCACTATTAACCCTTTTGTTCAAATATAAAATAAACTTCTAGTGTTCAATGTTTATTTGTTTTCCTAAACACTACTTAGAACACGTCACTTAAAAATTGCAATAAACGTACTCAAAACCTTGTTCGCGGTGATATGTAAAAATGTTTTCGACAAAACCAAAGTTTTTGCCTGAAATATCAAGTGTATAATATAATGGGAGTTCTATTATACAATACAGAACTCATTCCCAAAATACATCTCTTTTTAAATAGGGATAAACATTAAAAAACATAAAGCCTAATATTTTATTCACAATTGACGTTCCCGAAAGCATATTGTTATACTTTGCATCTATATAAATTAAAATTAAAGTTTTGTCTGTACATTGCTCAAAATTATTCATTTTTTAGTTATTTTTACTTTTCGTGCATTAGAAAAGCCGAAACCGGTCTTATCTCAATTTTTGTCTGTTTGTCTGTGACGCTCCAGGAGGCATTTTACGCCGTCTTCTCCAAAAAAACGGGAGAACTGAAAACAATGAAACTTATTTCATACATTCTCTACATTCCAGAGAAGGTTTTTAAAGGCTTAAAATCTTCCGCCGACCCTTGAATACTCGACTTGAATTGTAAATAACGAGCATTTAAAAACCCACTTTTTACGCGATATTGGTCGCATTTTGCTTCAGTTTTAAATGAATAGCCTACTGGCAGTAATCTCTGTAGTTTTTTTGTGTGTGTCTTTGTAGTTTAAATATTTAATAGAAATAAAAACTAACAGCTGTTAAATCAATATTAGCTAGTTTATATTGGTCATTGATTTAAACCCATTTCGAAATCATACTATATATTAAATACCCACGTCGCAGCACACCTGCGTACTCAGCGAATTCCCGAATCAATTATAAATAATACATGATAAGTTTTATAAAAATCTGTCCGTAAACATGAGAATTATTTGCATATTCTCCATAACATGAACATGGGAAAGAGTGTGCAGGTTAGCTGCTGTGAGGAACACTGAAAGTGTTTTTCTACCATAAATAATTTTTATCTTAACATTTATACCAACTTTCATCAACATCTGTCCATAAATAAAGGAGTTTGCCTATTTCCTATATGATTAATATGGGAAAAGAGTATGCAGGTTTGCTGCCATGATAAACACATAAACTATGATTTTTAAGCATAAATGGATAGACCTCAACCACATGAAGCTAAATATCAAGTTTTATCCAAAAATATTGATTTATATGGGAAATATTAATTTTTCCTTATCCTCCATAAGATTAACATTAGAGCCCCACAATACAACGTACTGTGTTTAGATTTTTTAATATCTCGGTAACCGCTGGAGATAGAGAAAAACTTTAAGGAGCTTAATTGTGTAGTTTTTTAAGCTGATTCTAATGGTGAAATGTATAAACTTTTAAAAATTACATGTGAAAAACGCGAAAAACCCCATTTTGGGGTACAAAACCCCCCCAAACTACCCGTTCCCATTGACCGATATGTCTGGTTTACGAACTCGTCCGAGCACTTGTAGGAATATATATAAAAATATATATATAATATATATAAAAATTTTAACGACTATTGTTTTTGGACTCTGGGCACCTAAAGAAGAAAAAATAACATGGTCCCGGGCTTAAGTCTCGCCATGAGACCTACGGTAATAGCTTATTCCCTATGGGAAATTCGCTAAAAAGAAGAATGTCATCCAACTGATAGTTTTTAAATTGAAAGAAATTAATTAACTGATTGATGATGATTTAAAAGATTCGTGTAATTCTCTAAACGCAGCGTCCTAAATAAGTCTTGATTAAGGAGAAGAGCTCTTAACCGTCTATCCGTCGGACTCGTCGGCGAGTATTGATGACTTGATTGAGATTTTATTATGCAATTAATAATCGCTCCCAGAAACACTAATGACTTTGCTTTGAAGCGGTTAAGTCGAGAGGCATGCTAATATACAATGGCAAGCGATGGGCTTGTTTTCTTAGAACACATAGCTGGTAAGTAATGACGTCACGTTTAAGGGCAAGTGTGTAACAGTAATGTTCTCCTTCGCCTGGTATATAGAAGCAGGTGTTTCACGGATTATCTTCCAGAGGTGAACACTTGGAAAACGTTGGTCATCAGATAAGTCAGATTACAAATATTTGGTTCAAAAGTGAAACAAAATTCATTCTAAAATTAATTCATAGTATATATATTAAAGTGAAGGAGTTTGATTTGATGTTTTTTACACAAAAAACTACAAGTTGTATTTTAAACTTATACATTTAATGGGGCTATAGATGTCTTGAAGAGTGTTTCTTTGTAACATGATCGTTACAGACATAGTTTACTAATTAATTGTAAACAACAAAATGGTGAAACGATTGATCATTGCCAACAAAATTCAAAATTCCTTAAGCACAACAAAATGGTGAAAATGTTTATCAGTACCAACAAGCTTCAAGAGTCCTTATCACAACAAAATGGCGAAAATGTTCATCATTACCAACAAGCTTTAAGAGTCCTTATCACAACAAAATGGCGAAAATGTTCATCATTACCAACAAACTTTAAGAGTCCTTAGAAGAACAAAATGGCGAAAATTTTCATCATTTCCAGCAAACTTATAGAGTCCTTAGCACAATAAAATGGCGAAAAAGTTCAACAGTACCAACAAGCTTCAAGAGTCCTTTGTACAAAAAATGGCGAAAATGTTCATAAGTACGAACAAGCTTCAGCAGTCAGCACAATAAAATGGTGAAAATTTAGATCATTACTAACAAGCCTAAATAAGCTGAAGTACAGAAGCAGAAGCGCTGTGGATTGGAGTATTTTGCTGTTGGTGGGATGTTTTACTTTCTCCCCTTATACATAGTATATGGAGAAAGTATTGTTTTCGTCAAAATTTTCGAATTTGAGTTGAGGGTGGATATATCCGTTTTAGGGTCCCCTGAATCCAAAAAAGTGGGTTTTGGCGTGATGTCTGTCCGTCCGTGTGTGTGTGTGTGTGTGTGTGTGTGTGTGTGTCTGGATGTGTACAGTGCCACAGCCTACCCCGTTTGTCCGATTTGGATGAAATTTGGCATGTATATATATAGTCACCGTATCTCCAGGCGTTTTTTTCATTTTTTTGAATTTTTGATTTTTAAGGGTAGTTCACCATCAAAAACCCTTAAAAAACGTGAAAAATCCAATTTTCTCAAAAACGGCTCTAACGAGTTTGATTAAAATTTAATAATTTATAGTGCACAGAGCACTAAATAGTTTGACACCACCCGCATGTCTGTAAAAATTACGGTTCAAAAGTTATGGGCTTTTAAATGTCAAAAAACAAATAATAAAAGTAAAGTATAACTTGACTGGTACCATTGAAACCAGCTTAAAAAACTAAACAAATTAGTATCTGGAATTATTTGTCTACGACTAACGGTTCCAGAGAAAAGTTAAATTTAGTGTCCAAGATAAACGCAGTACGTTGTCTGAAAGCGCCCAATGTTATTCTTATGGAAAATATAAAAAAATCAATTTCTTCCTTACTTTCCACCCGTTTTCCATGAAACTTGGTATGAAGTGTAAGGTCAAATCACCGAACAAAATCAGCTCAAAAAATCTTGGTATTACCGGGGGGGTTTTATACATGAACAATAAAATATAAGATAATATTTAAACTTTTTAGAAAATTATTTTATTATAGATTGTCTTTTTTCAATTTACTATATACTATAAAGGGAGAAAGTATGTGTCAGTCCACTGGTACCGTTTATTTATTAGTGGACTTGTGTGGAAAGTGAATCTACTAATCTGTGGCTGTAATAAAGCTGCATGCCATAGAGTCCATAACAGATTAAGTTACATTACACTTATCCTACACTCAAATTTACCTTAAAATACCCATGTGATTTGGGTAGAGTCTCAAGAGTATGAATAAGATCACTCAGATCCAAAAGCGTATGTTATAGTTATAGCACCATTTTCTAATATAGAAAAGGTGTAAGAGGTTTTTCACCAATCTCATAGCACAAAAATTAACAACAGATTATATCAAACTCTCAATTCCCCTCTTCCTTTTAAAACAGTACGTCGTGATTCAGTACTGTATACATTGTTCCGTTAAGGGGACACTCCACCTAAAGATATGATTTCTTCAATTATGTACTAACATAAGTTAATTATTTATGCAAAGGTTCGCCATAGGCTAAAATTAAATTTTATGATGTTTCACCCCCTCCTTTCCCCTTATTGCCCAAGGGGGGGTCAAAGGAATTACATGCGTTTACGAGAACGGATGTATCTTGGGTTAGGTATATGGTAACTGAGTATTTATTTTTTTAATTGAAGAAAATGTGTATGTACAGTATGTAGCATGGTGATTACTGTACTAAAAATATTTCTATAACAAAGTTATAAAAGAGAAAATTTTAGAAAACTTTGATAACAATTTATATTAAACCATTATAAAGAATTTTTTTAAATGTCATGTATTCTATACTAAAAGCTGTAGAGTACCATTTCCCCTTCAAAGTAAGAAAGTTATTGGATTATGTTAAGTAGGCTATAACTTGAGATATGCCCGTTTTCGTGATTGAAAACATGCAACATTCGGGAATCGCCCAAGAAACAGTACAAGCGTGTATTTACTATTTTACTATATTGTTTGATGTGAATAAAGTGGGAAAATCAAATTTACAATCATTATCCAACTTAAAACTCTCCAATCCCCTCTTAGTGTTACCCTCTTTTTTAATTTTTTCTTAATTTTCTGTAGGTTTCAATCATTTGTATATTTTTTAGAACTGTCAAGAGAGCTGACAACTGGTAAAAACCCGAACAAACTATTTAGTTATGGCTCAAAAAACTGTTATGCACTATAGTTGCCGAAACATTTTACATATCACTGTGTTCATGAATAATCCAGGTACCAAATAAGACAAAACCTTATTTTTATCCGTTTTTGGCCATTTTAAGGTGGAATGCCCCCTTAATTTTAAAATATTCGTATACAAAATATATTTATTTTCTATTACACATACACAAAATCAATGGATAATTATAACAAATAGTAGTAACACTTAACAACCAGCGTGGTTGAAATTGTTATACTATACAAAAGTTTTTAAAATGGTTCTTCTAAAAAAATAAAACACACTTTAAATCGAAATGGACACTCTGACGCGTCCTGTGTTGTTTTGTGTTGAAACACTTGGAAAGTTTCGCAAACAAGGCTGCGTGGAATATATTTTTCGTTTTACATTTCCCAGTCCTGTTTCGTAATAGTTATATTATGGAGAATATGCGCAGAATGTAAGAGTGACAGCAAATTTAGTTATTTGTTCTGACAATAATATATCCATGAAAGAAAAATATTATTAAAACAAGTAAACCCGAGCAACTTCATGATAAAAAAAGAAATATATATCTTAAAGAGGAACGTAATTTATTTTCTAATTTAAAAAATACTGTTATTAAAGTTAAAATACTCGTAATATTGAAAAATTCAAATTCTATTGAAAAATTTACTCTTCCACTTTTAAATGTAATATACGATCCACCAATCCAAAAACCGTTCTACAAATTGTATTGTTGTATTTATTAGTTTAAAATAATGAGCTCCTAAAAACTCAGTTTGAGCCCACTCATTTATCATTCATAATTGGCTCAAAATTCCGACGGATAGGTCACCATTTTAACAGGTAGTGTTGTTTTTTTTAAATAAAGAATTTGAATGATGATAAAAATATTCTAGTCCATCTTAATAATGATCAATTAAATTAAGTTCAAATTAAAATTTAATTAAATTTAATGCACTGATGAATGATAATAATTGAGCTGATAATTTTTTTTAGAATTTAGGTTGATATTTTGTCCTTGAAATAATTTTCTTAGTTTTTAACACTGAACATACAACTCGTACAACGGATGGGCATACTGCTAGTAATAATTACATTATTTTTAAATTACTAAAATATAATATAAAATACAATAACTGACGGTAGACTTCCGAAACACCCTGTATCATAATAATAACCAGGAATAGCTTTAAAATGATTAGAAACTATAACAAAAGTAAGTAGCAACAAAAGAGGCAGTTTGAACAAACTAATCCAGTTTAGCAACCCAGGCGAGGACGCACCTACATGTTTATACTCAAAATATGATTATGATTTGATACTAAAAATATGATTTAGTTGACTGGACGTTTTTACTACAGCTAAACTTAACAGACTACAGAAGTTAACATATGCTTTCTCAACTTATATGATCATCCTTTAGTGAGACTGACGCCCAGCAGAAACATAATGGTAGAAATCTAGCTGAACTATGATCAGAGACGATTTTGTTGACACTAAAAAGGTTTAAAAGGTTACGATAAGAGAAGTATTTTTTTCAAAAACGACTTCACATATTATTAAGGACTTATGTCATATACTTAACTGCTAGTTAGGTATATGACTTCAGTCAGTACAAGTCGTAAGCTCGACCTCTGAACTGGGTGCCTTACATAGTGGTTTATACTTAAAACTTATTATTATGCCAAAGTATTGACCTAAACTCGTAAGCCTTATATGTACAAGAAATGAGTTTAAGATGATTGTGGCGCGATTTTGCAAACGCTACTCACCACCAGGGATTTTCGTATGTATCCATTGGCAATCGCTTATAATTAACCTCAATTCGTTACCTCCAAAAAGCTGGATTACCGGACATTCCGCTGTCCCAGTCTTGGGTATAAAATATAAAAAGTCATTAATTTACTTTCCTGTGAGAAATAGCTTAGATCATGGTAATATCTAAAGGGAATATTTTCAGATCCTTTAAATAGCTCGTCACAACCATATGACGTCACGATTTTCGGGTGACACGAATTGCTAACACCCCTCCGACCACTATACGAGCTTAGACATATTCATGTCTAAATAGCCAAAATACTATAATAGTTTCAAGAAGAGTAGAGAAAAATCTAATTTTATTTTTAAATATTTAAAATTAAAGGTTAAAATACCCGTAGTGCTGTCGGTGATCTTAAGTTATGGTGCTGACGACCAAGGTTTCGGATTTAAAAGTCCATTATCAAGTCAGAATATCACATTTAAAATTTATCCTCAATGACATGATATTCTTAAAACACTTACACACACACGGATACATCGATACACAGAATACATAAAATTTGGCCAAATTATGAAATTTAGGACGAGATTTTTTTCACCACGCTCTCGCCTTAAATTTCATAATTTGGCCAAATTTTATGTATTCTGTGTATCGATGTATCCGTGTGTGTGTAAGTGTTTTCAAGACGACTCATCACTACGTCAGTGTTGAGGATAAATTTTAAATGTGATATTCTGACTTGATAATGGACTTTTAAGTCCGAAACCTTGGTCGTCAGCACCATAACTTAAGATCACCGACAGCACTACAGGTATTTTAACCTTTAATTTTAGTAAAATCAGTGATCTGGAGGCTACAATGGTCAAATATTTAAAGTTCATAAATGTTCTTTAACTGAGGAACAGTTCACATACGTCGATTTATTTTTAAGGTCCGTTTTTACGCGTTTTATACTTAGGCAGCAACAGCAACAAAGCACATGTGGTGGTATGTTACTACATCCTAGCAGAGTTGTCTCAACAACTTGTGCCATCCTACCATCTCACTGGTGACCTGGATTTCGTCGTAGCAAAGTGGACAAGAACGACTTACAACCTCTAATTACTGGACTCAGGTCTCGCCACCCTCACCACACCACCAGTCTGTGATCAAGACTGCAAAGGTACGAGCTTAAGGGGAGTGGAAAGGCCCTATCTCAGCCATGTTCAATTTGTGAACTTTAGGTACATATACTTTTCTCAGAAACTATCAAAGATGGATATGGAGATATGGAAAGACAGTTGAAATTTTATATCTGTATTTCTTTATACATTGTAAACCTACAGCACTAGAATTACTTTATCATCATTTCAATTGCTGAAAAATATTTTTAACCAATATTATCTTTCATTCAATTTGTTCTAAGCAATTAATATTTTTAATGCAATCTTTCTATTAGTATAGCTTGGTATTATATAGTTGTACATGTATAGAAATTTTCAATTCCCTATCTCTTATAGTTACTAAAAAAGTGTACCTTTGTACAACAAAAATCTACCTTCGGCAAAGATCTATAAAGCCCTACTAAACATAAAACTCAAGACATACTACGTTAGTTTATTTAAAAAATATATACTCAGGATCTTAACACGTAAATTCTAAGCCTAGTTTCTGAAAGAGGAAGATTTCTTCTTTAAAACTACATTGAAAACAGGAAATGTAAAAAAATTATTTACCTTTCACACTCTCCTTAATTCAAACCTTCTGCTGCTACGGATTAAATTCTGACTTTAGGTGTTAATAGATGTAAAATTATAAATATAGCATTGATGGTCGTTATGGTAGAAATCGTCAAAATAAAATGTAGATTAACTGGTATCTACTTATGACGTGGAATTTGTTTACATTAAAAAGAATGTACCATTGAACTTGTACGTTATTTTTCCCTCTTAAAATAATTTTCGTATATAGAGTTAATAAAACTATCATCTAATTATTTACACAGTTAAAACATGTATATGATTCAAAAATACTCATCTAATTTCTACTATGCATCCTTTCACCACAAATTTTGTGGCTCCACCGCCACCTCGAAATTAGTGGTTCTATTTGTTTTGTAGCTTATAACACAAACTACAATAATTTTGGTTTAAATTATCGCTAATAACGCATTCACTATGGTACGTTCTCGTTGAAATCATGTTTGACGAGTGCTAAGCATTTACTGTGCTAAGATCTCGTAAAATCCATGTTAGACGTGTGCTAATCATCTACTATGGTAAGTTCTCGTTAAATCCATGTTAGACGTGTGCTAATCATCTACTATGGTAAGTTCTCGTTAAATCCATGTTAGACGTGTGCTACACATATACTACGGTAAGTTCACGTTGAAACCAGCAACCTTTGGCTGCCCTTTAAGCTACCACACTGGGGTAAAATTTAAAATTTTACTGTTTCGTTTTTAACTCTCTACGCACCGTTATCATACAACGTGTCTATGAGTAAAGATCTCTCTAAGCTCACAGTTTGAGTATGAATCACATTGTGCACTGTACTGCATTGTACTGTTATACACACTCTATCACGGTGTGTTCACTGTTTAGTACTGTGTCGTACAGTATGAGTATAAATCACTACCAGACCAAGTCACATAGGTGTGGCGTCGTCAAGGACTCAGTTATTGTCAAAGGAACAAGGCCATCAAAGCGAGTTCATTTGGTTCAGTGTCTTGGCTACGGCCACAATGTGGTTCACTGCACAATACAAACCCCCTAAACCTGAAAATTATAGGCTCTAAAGTTGATAAAGCATTTTTTTTAATTCGTATTTCGCGTACCAGAAAACGTTTTTACATTGGAAACCCAATATGGTTATTGGATAAAAAATCTATATAAATTAAATTAAATTTTGGTTAGTACATTGCTTAGAAAAATGAAATTTTAGTTATGTCTACGTTTACCCTTGGAAATACCCTAGGAAATCTAATATAGGTCTTATCTTAATTTCTGTGTGCCTGCCTCTAAATCTGTCTGTCTATACCTTTACCCATCACCATACACCTTATGGAGAAAGGGTTTGTTTACTTTAAACTAAACATGAACTGCGAAAATAAAATGATAAACTCCCAAAAACCCAGTATTGAGCAGCATTAGACAAATTTGTTCTTGGTTTTACAAATTTGATCTATATAAGTCGTTTGATATAAATACGTTAACTTCAAATTAAAATCAATATTAGATTGTTTACAATGATCATTGATTTTCAACCTATTTCAAAACTATACTATAATTATAACTTAAACTATTCATGTATACTGTCTTAACGTAAACAGAGTTTTAATGATAATGCATAGTTTCTAATTTATCTAATTCAGGATTAATGATCAATAATTTAGCTGAATGTTTTCCTTAGTATTTTTTGTTAAATATTTCACGTTTATATCTATTTTGTCACGATAATAGGTAACACTTTTAGCTTATTAATTCTTTTACCTTTTTAACACGAAATCATCCAAAAGACGACACAACAGCTAGTGTACCTAATAAAGATTTATTTATGTATTAATGTAATTATACTTAATAAATATAACAGTAAATATAGATCAGGTCAGATAGATATATAAATAACAATACAGCATCAGAACTATTAAATACTCCACATAACGTCCCACAGGGATCAATAATTACTCACACACACCCCACAGGAGTCCTTGTTTATTTATAGTTTATAAAAATAACCTCTTAAATTTACCAATTTAACAACTTTAACAAAAATAGTTTTAAATGACCTAAGGATGATTGCCTACTTGCCAGTATCTCCACAGGATTGCAGAACCTAGGGGACTGGTTTACGGCTAATGGTTTATCCATGATTGTTATCAGAACACACATGATAGAGTTTTCAGGCTTTTTGTATAAAAAACACCATTAATTCAAACTCAAAATTATGTTAAATATCTTGGAATAAAAATAGAACACCTAAAGTCACACCCAAATTCGAAGTTACTCATAGAAACAATGCCAAAACGCTTAGCTTCAGCCACCTCTGTCGTTTGGATTTATTAGAAACACAACAAATCTTGATACTCAAATCGCTATCTACTTTACTTATTTTCCAAATAAACAAACTGTAAGCCACTTATCATAGAATTTCGAGATTTAATGGTTAAAGAATGTCTTGACATATTCATGCTAAGCCAGAGAGACCACAATTGCAACACTAGGAATAAAAATTTGTTTAAGCCGACACATCGTAGACTTTAACTATTACACTAATCACCTCAATATATGGGGCCTAAAATATACAATAAATTATCGTTATGCCTAAAAAATATTGAATTTTAACAACATTAAAAATTGAGTTGGTGGCCTTCTCCATTAAGTGTGGTTGTTGGAGAAGGCTTTTTATTCAGCTGAAGAATTTTGGGATTCTCACGTGTCATGTTTTAAAACAGCATATTTTATTTATATTTAGTTAAAAACGTTATTTGTTTAATTTTAGATTAAGATAATATTGACTAATTACCAGTTATTGTATCATTGTGCAGGTTTGAATAAATAAATAAATTGAAAAATCTACCTTAACATAATTTCGAATGTTTTTAAAAACATCAATCGACTCTACATACAAGTTAAACGTCCGCACTTCATTGAATACTACGTTAATCAGAAAACACCATCCTCATTACTAGACCAGTTCGTAATTCAGAGGCAGTGGTTCGGACTCCACGTTAAACTGTAGGTCACTTAAATATGCCATCGACTGTTGGGCTATTAGTTAAAAGTCCTGTCTAAGGAACATGTCAGCCTTAGTCAGTAACAAGACTACAAGATCGCGCCACATCATCCTACCCCGTTCATACTTGGCTTAAAATACTAACCTGGGTGGGTTGCAAGTTAGAAGTATATAAGTTTAAGTTTTGTATTTAGAGCAAAATGTCAGGTTAATAATCTAAGAGGTGTCCCAATTCATCGGTTTCATTCCAGTAGTTTTTGACTTACCGGACCAAAACGTTAGCCTTGATCTACCGTTCGGCATTTTTGTTACTCAATCACCGTCTCATTCTTTTAGTACCGTTATCAAATAGCTAACTTTTTTAATATGACGACAACTTAGTCACATCAACCCGCAGAGTATACTACCATCGCTGGTCTGAAAACCACCAAATGAATTTTGGAAAAGCTAAGATAATACTACACTGTAAACCCCATTTTTCAAAAGAAAATTAATTGAAGCTTCTTCCATAAAATTAGCAGACCAAACAATCAATCTTCAGTTAAAATCTAACCATTATGGCTGCAAATTCTTAACAAAGAACTAGGGGATACGAAAAAGTCCATAAATTATAATAATATAAATCCGAAACTAATTGGTATGCTAACCGGTAGTAAAGTTTGTAAGAGACATTAGAAATTCAAGGAGTTAAAAAAAATAGTTATACGCACTTCAGCTTTTTGCGCAGCCATTTTGTTTCCGGTGTTGGTGTTCCGGAGACTCGCCCACTGGCAATGCCCAATTCAGTCAGTTCTTCTAGATCCTTTACAGCTTTAGACTTTTTCATCCAGAATTATATCAGATTATGCACTATCTTGTAATGTTTTAGTTTATAGCTAACCTGACGACGGGATTAGATTAGATTATTTGAAATGGCGACTATACTACAGGTAGGTATTTTAAGCCAAGTATGAATAAGAGTTGAATGTAAGATGATTGTGGCGCGATCTTGTAGTCTTGTTACTGACTAAGGCTGACATGTTCCTTAGACAGGACTGTTAATTAATAGCCCAACAGCCGATGGCAATCAATGGACCTACAGTTTAACGTGGAATCCGAACCACTGCCTCTGAATTACGAATTGTCTAATCATGAGGATGGTCTTCGCGGATTAACGTAGAATTCAATAGTGCGGACGTTAATTCACACTACATCCACCAACCATCGCTCATAACTATCCACAATTCGTGACCTCCAAGTAGCTGGATTACAGGATGACGCCACCATCCCAGTCAATTAGAATAGATTAGATTCCAAATCCCGAAACGTCGTGAACCTTTGTTTTATCGAGATGGAAAATGTCGCTGATTAGAATAGAAATAACTTATTCCCCAGGTTCTGTTTGAAAAACATAATTTAATTACGTATTCAAACGGCGTAAACAAATATTTTAATACAAATCACGGCGTGGACGTAGGATCTTGATGAAGAGCTATGACGCTATCAAAGCAATGACCAGATAAGCACCCAATTTCGCGGGCAAACGGAAGCCAGATGTGAGCTGCGAGATCAATTTGGCAGTCGCCCGCATGCCCGATACTCCACCCTCGATGTTCGATGAGTTTAAAATTCTTTACCAAAGAGTACGAATCATTTAATACTCTGGATTAAACGCCTTTGTTTCTTGATATAAGCTCAGTAAAGCTCTCCTAAACTTACACCAAAATTAAAGTTTGATTTAAATTATTTCCATACATTTTTTAACTTGTACTTAATTAACTAACTAACTGTTCCCTAACGTTGGTCTAATGCATGTGTAATAATGGTGTAGTGGTTATAATACCCGCCTTCAAAACTGAAGGTCGCCGGATCGAATCCCGCAAGGGTCGAATCTGGACCCAGTCGCCATTTGTCATTGGGCTACTAATTAATGATGCTTCCTAACAACAGGTCGACGTTAGGTAGTAACAAGACCGGGGTTTGGACCGTTCCCCATCAAAACGTTAAAATGTCACTGGCGTATAAATACACAAAATAAAATTAAAAAAATACAATTAAAGACTTCGAGTGCGCGTGTTAACAGATATAAAAACACATTTTATGAATAACTTTTATAATAAATCCTACAACAAACGAAACTTTTCCTTAAAAATAGGTACAGGAAATTGAAAATAAAGGATATGTTTTGACATTCAAGTCGTGTAAAAGTTAAGGAAGGACTTTTGTATATTTTGCTTACAACAATGATTGAAAGAAAGAATAAATTCATTTTAAACCACTTCAAGCTTTTCAACTAAATGTACGAGTATTTGTCTATAAATCGTACATCTATAATCAAGGTATGAGAACTTTAGTAAAAGATCTAACCCTAAATTTACTTTTTCTTTTATTTATTTTTCACCTTCTAAGAGTCATATCCGAATCCAAATTTATTTTGTTTGCAGATGACATAAATTTATATAGAATGATCCATTTTTATAACGGTTTAGTTTTATTACAAATCATCGCTTAATATCTTTGACTGTTTGTGTAAAAGAAACAGACTTCATTTAAATGTACAAAAGTAATTTTTAGTGACAAATCTTAGAAAAAAATATTGATCCATATAATTATTCAACAAGTAAATAGATTCCACCTGTTGTATTTTCCTTTAGTCAGAATCAAGTTCGAATAATGCTCGTTGGTTTGGGATCCATTTCTATACCATGTCCTGTCTGGAAACATTCCAAATTACATTTTAAGGTATTTATAGTTTAAGATATCTAGTGTTTCATACGATAGGAATCTATCAACTGTTGTCATGCGATTCTTTTTTCTATTTGATTCTATTTCAGCAAGAAGAAGTAAATTAACTTTTTTTTAAGATACTTCATAATTTAGTTAGCATTTCTGCTTTACTACGTGAGAATAATTTTTACACTCTGAGGATCAATCTTCGATCCTCTTTAGTTTTTTTAACATGGATATGTCTTAGCTCTGGGGGGTTTTTAGCAATTTCTAACACGAAAATTTGAAACAAATGAATAGCTGTTTAGATGAATTTAAAACATTCCCTTTAGACATATCCATGATCTAACCTATTTGCCACAGCGAAGTAAGTACAAACATATGTTTCTATTCCTCGTTGTACACGGTTCAGCATTACATTTTATCTTTATTCAAAGCTTTTGGGTTTAACTAATTAATTTAACTAATTTATTTATCAATTAATTGATTGTAAATTAAATTAAGAGCAAACTCTCCCAGATTTTTAATTATTAAAAAAAGTGTAAGAACCATATTAGGTATGTCACCCCAGACTAGTTGTAAAAATGTCTTCAAACAACATGATATATTATCTGCTCCCACACTTTTTTGTACCTGACTTGTCCAATTTATCGTCTCAGACGGATGTATGAATCATGTATCATGTATGTATGTTATACAAATTATTTATTTAATTATAATTTATTTTTGGACAAATTAGACAGGGCTATTTTATTTTCAATTAGTATTATAGTCATCGCATATAATTTTATTACTTGTAATTTTTTAGTTTTCTTACTGTTTTCAACACACGAGTTTACGTTTCTTTTTTTCTAGTATAGTTAGCAATATGTTTACTACTTTTGTATTGTTATTAATTATTTAGTTTAATTTTTTCCTCAATATGGCTGCTTTAAGCGTTAGCTTGTGGCTATTGTACAATTCAATAGATAAATATGAATTGCAAAAGTGGAAGTTCAGTATTTACAGGTGTTAGTAAGTAATACATTGAACAATGAAGTTTATCAAAACTATGTAAACTGTTATTAAATTCTAAGTTATCTCAAGTTGGCACAGATGTTTAAGAGCTTGTGACAGGCTCTGGACCAACCAATCAAATTGTAAACCCTGGATTACTCCATAATTAACTCCAAATCTAATGGATTTACCTATATACAATTTTTATGGAATGACAATGGTTTGTATATTTATAATACACCACTGTTGTGCACCCATGGACCTTTAAAAATGAAGATATTGTTATTTTATAATGACATATGTTGGATGAATTTTAGTATACTCATCTGTGCCTGTACATTAGAAATAACTAAAAGAAATGAAATGAATTTATTATTTCTTCTATCTGTTTTTTAATGTTTTATTTCTAGTACTACATCATAGTACATATTTTGCCTACACTTTAGGAGTTGTTTTTATTGTTTACGTTTTAACCCAACATCGATACGAAATGAGTGTTTATGTACTTTGTAGTTATCTGCTTTTTGTTTTACGTCACTCATAATTTTTGTGTTTTCAGTGAAAATTAGACTGTCAAATTAAAATCATATTGTCTATTTATTTGATTTGATTTTGTTATTTGACCTTACTCATATCATATTTTAAATTATTTTTTTTTTTTTGTGAATTACTGCTCAGTAATTAGGCTGAGATTTTTTTTCTAAGTACTTATTTGTTTATATTTTGTCATTATAAAATTTCTTCTTTACACTAAATCCTTCAGCCCGTACAAAGGATTAGCTTACTGCTATTATGATGTGTAATGGTTATTTTATTTTAAAAATAAAAAGCTATGCGACAGCTTCCGTTCTCGCGCGATTTCCGGCTATCAGGCCTACACTAGAGACTGGTTTTAATGTCTGTTTCTACCCGGGGGCTATTCGAAACATAATTAATATTTGAATTTATTTTCTTTTCACCCAAAAACTCAAAAACTGTTATATTACTGTGACTCCAGAGTTGATAATAGTATATATAAACTGTTTTGCTTTCATCTCATTTAGTTTTAATCAGCCATTTTGGCCCAATAGTATACTAAGTCAACTAAAATCCGCTAGGACAGCGCTAGTGTCACTTATTTGTTACGCATATGTGATCGCTTTGTACAAGCCTATTGAGTGATTTGTTGATAAAAAATACCCCTTTTTGTATATTGTTTAACATTTTTAACCTTCAAAATAACGTATAAGGAGATCGGATCAAAAATCTATGTTTGAAAATAATTTTCTGAAATTTTAATATTTAAAGAATGAAATATTTTCCTGTTTTTAAAAATTATTATATACGTCACGTAATATACCTTTGTTATTCATAAGCGTGGCCAAAATTTTATTTCAATAGAGTTATTGGTTTTCCTAAAACTCAACATTCTGTCAAATTTCAAAACTAATCACTCGTTAACTTTAAAAATATTCACTCAATACGTACATATATATATAAGCCATATGATGCAAGATATATTTGATACGAGCCATATATGATACAATCCAACAAATAAAAAAATAATGATTTTTTGAAATAATCAATTTATTTACTCGTGCCCCCTAAGTAGTAAAGAATAGAAACAAATTAAACCATTTCAGCTTGAAAAAGAGAAAATAAATCTCAGATGCAGTCCAAACTGTGCAACTGAAACTTAAAAATGTAAAACAAAAGTATAAAACATAGTACTTTTCTATGTCTCAAAAGCCATATTTTCTCAGTTCTTTTCTTAGGAAAGTTTTCATTGAAATCCAAACACTAGACTCATTAGACCACATTAAACGTTGAAACTCCCAACTCAAACATGCCGGAGAAAGATTGCTTCGTCAAATATTTTCATTCTATTACCTCTGTTTAATTTTCTAAAGCCTCTCTTTGTGTTTCCTAACTCTCTGAAACATCGACCGTTCTTATAATCCGGTAAATTAAAAGAAGTAAAATTCTCTAGACGGTAAAATAAAATACCTACTATAAACATTTGTTTTTAGCTTTATGTCGAATTTCGTTCTAATCTTGTTATTTTCTAGGTTCCAGGTTTCAGCACACTTAAGGACGGTACAGATTCCGAAACTTTGACTAATAAAATCGTAATAAAAATCTAAATAAACTCACCATCGCCAACAATGAACTTCAAACTACTTGTGTAGGATGTCATTATAAAAAGGAAACACGTAATCTATCTACAATATTATAAAGAATAGGTGGTTTCTGTATGTTTTTGTGCGTTTATTGTAAACAACAATAAGCGAGTAAACGCGAAAAATACTAAACCGACCGGTTTTAAATTTTACTCAAAGGTAGATCTCAAACTCATGCAACTCGTAGGCATATTCATTTTATTAAAATCCCCTCGGGCTACGCCCCGTGAACGTCCTAGGTGTCAATGTTTATATTTACAAAGAATGAAGACATAAAGTTACTTGAATGTCAACAACTGTTAACCTTAAAATTTGACAGTTCGGAAAACAGTCACAGTTGCTGAAAATGTGCTAGGTTACAATGTTTAAAGTTTATAATTTCACCATCTGTTTACACTTCTTTTTACACACCAAGAAGAATAAAAAATAAAGTTCAGTTTTAAAGATAGACTGTTGGATCGAAATTAATAGTACCAAAAATTGTAGATTTTAAGTTCTCTCCCGATACCTATCTCTATTACGTTATTTCATATCCTTTCACAATACTACTGAACAGATGGTACTTTGTCAAGTTGTAGACACTCGTGATTGTACATTTTTGAGATTGTGTTTAGTATTAGTCAACTGGGACGGTGGCGTCGTCCTGTAATCAAGCTACTTGGATGTCACGAATTGTGGATAATTGTGAGCGATGGTTATGTATGTTCTCTTGTTGGATAAAGACTATTGAATATTACGTTATAATACTATCCTCTTTTATTCTACAGTTTTTTAACACAAACATAAAAAATAAATAACAATGTCAAGATACATTGCTGTTTAACTAGTTTACTACAATACCAAAGTAAAAATTAGATATAATTTTCCCCTTTTACTATATTAGTTATTCATTATCGATTAATGACTAGTATAAAATGTTTTAATGTTGTTTAACCAAGTTTATAGTACTTTGTTGTAAATTTTTTGAGATTGTGTTTAGTAATAGTCAACTGGGACGGTGGCGTCGTCCTGTAATCAAGCTACTTGGATGTCACGAATTGTGGATAATTGTGAGCGATGGTCGGTGGATGTAGTGTTCTCTTGTGTGGATAAACGTCCGACTATTGAATACTACGTTAATCCGCAAATACTATCCTCATAATTAGACCAATTCGTAATTCAGAGGCCGTGGTTCGGATTCCACGTTAAACTGAAGGTCCCTTAGTTGCCATCGTCTGTTGGGCTATTAATTAACAGTCCTGTCTAAGGAACATGTCGGCCTTAGTCAGTAACAAGACTACAAGATCGCGCCACAATCATCTTACACTCATTTCTCATTCATGGCTTAAAATACCTACATTGTAGTATCGTTGCCATTTCAATGATCTAATCTAATCTAACCTATAAAATACTATTAGTAAATACCTATTTTAACGTGAATAGTGTTTTACCTAAAATAAAGCATTATTTCTCAATCGAATTTTCATGTTTTAGAATATTTATTTCACGCCGAAGAGAAAAGGTAACCTCTCTTAAACCTTTCTTACACGTGCGAAGGACGGGTACTTAAGCTAGTAATAAGTATAAGAAGTATAGTTGTCGAACGTGAGGTCACGTTGATTGGCGCACTCAGCGTTGTTCACTTGTGTGATTGTCTTGAACACTCGACGCTCCGCATCCCTTGGGCCTCGGGCTGTTCAGTCTTGTTTACAGAAATAAGAGGCAATTTTACACGACGTTGCTCCCGCACGCCGCGGTTATTTAGCTTTTCTCCTTGGTGGGATCAGACTCATTGCACTGAGCTGTAACCTGTTATTTGCTTTGTGAAATCTAGGATATCTGTCACCTTTGAATAATCTCTATATATAAAAATATATGTATGTATATATGTCCTTTATGCGTTTCCAACGCGAAACCGATAGTTACAAACTTTCATACAATATTAATAACTTCTTAGCATTTTCACCAATTAAAACATTTAATGAGTCAACAAAACCGGGGGGTTTTAAAGGTTTTGCGCAATGTCTGTTTTGCAGTGCATTAAAATCGAAAACACTTGGTATTTTTCTATAATAAACTCTTTTGAATACACGGTCAATCTTAGGTATAACAAATCTGAAAGTGACTGGATATAGGTTGTGTTGTTTCAAGGAATATGTTACATTTAGTTTCGTTAAATTATTGAGGTTGGGTCTAATAAGAATCCACGTAAATATAAAGATGTCCACATCCTCATAAAGAACAAAATCCTCTAAATAATAAAATGAAGTGAAATCAACCTCGATACACGGACACACGATATGAGATATTGGGTCGTAAGCATAAAAAAGAGCATAACCTTATAGTTGCTCAATTTTAAGGAAATACTTCGAGCTGTATGTATAAAAAATTGAAGTAAAACCTTATTTTGTCGAGAACAAGGTTGTCCTCTAAGGTTGATCCATTTACTTTAAATTAAAGTAAATGGAAATGCATAATCCTTACCTTTTACTTAAAATGAAAAGCGTATCCTTCGAAAATGCTGAGTGTGGTCAGTAGTACACTCATCGTTGAAGTGAAAGGCTGTGTAGGCTTAATTAGCTTATTAAAAGTGTCTTAATTAGTTCTTTTAATTCATTTAAAGTAATGGCAGAGGTTGTGGGCGTTAGAAATGTGAAACAGTACAAGCCACGGTTATATACACTTCCCCGTGACTTTAGAGAGTTATAACGTTTTATTGAAGACAACATGGAATGGCTTGCAAACAGATCAAATCATCAAATCATCCTTAAACAATTACGGCTGTGTCAGGTTATCACGAGCCAAGGAGGGAAGCCCATTAACATAAATATTGAAAAATGAGGGGCCTAGTACAGAGCCCTGCGGCACACCGTGCCTAATTAACTTACTTGGACACCATTTACTTGGACTGCCTGAAATCTACCGCTGAGGTAGGATTCGATGAGGCATAGACTTGGATTTTGGACACCATCATAGGAAAGTTTGTCTTGGAGTACGGAGTGGGAAACGGTGTCAAGGTTTAAAGTATCGTTTATTCGAATCGTAAAGATAAAATATCCATTGTATGTTGTAACCGGTTAAAGGGGATTTGAAAATATTCGTTAAATCAAGGAATTTGTTATATTGCGGTTCATTTACATATTTTTTACTAGTTTAAAATGAACTTTGATGGGTGATATTGAGGACATGTACAAGAGACAACTATCGTCTGACTGGAGCCTAGACAAGACTTAGCCAACAAAACAATTAGCCACTGATTCGATTGACAACATTTATCTCTAGAGAATAAATCTTTCACAAGGATAATCCCTGTTGACAGTATCATCAGCTGTTCGATGAAGCGTCAAACAGGGGTCAAGTCACTCAATCAAGGATTTCAATGATGTGTATTTCATACCCTACTGAATGCCAAACCGATTCCTCAATAACTACACGTATGTCCACTAATATTCAACCAAGCAAAAAGCACCTTGCAGGCACGTCTGTTGTTATTGTTGGCATGTATGGTTTAAACCTACTGAATTGTATTTGAATATACAGATGGTGAATGTTTTGGAAATAAAAGCATTTAATCGTTAAAATTGTAAAATATATAGCATGTAATCTATTAATTAAAAAGTTATTACTTTCTTAATTATTAAGGATGAGTATTATTATATTTTCACAGATTTATTGGATGAAATAAATCAACGATGTGGTATTTTAAAATTACTATTCATTTGGTTTTTTAATACAGATGATACATTGTAAATCATCAAACCGACAACGAAGCTAAACAGTTGTTCATCAATGTTTTTAAACTACATCTAATTGTAGCCTATACGGTATATACTATACAACTACACAGTAATGATTAGAAAGTTTATGAAACTGAAAACTTTTTAATCTGAACTAAAACAATGATAATAGGCCTAATCTTAACGTGGTTTAACAGTTAATGCTTGGTTCAAAATCTCCGTCACTCGTGCCGACACTCCCTCCCCGCTGAAACACCTTCCAGCTTTTGTTTCCTGATAAAACTTAAATTTTATTTTCGAAAGAGAATCCAATTCAACCTGCATTATTTTGTATTTTGCAACTATTGTGCCTAAGCAGAATATTACGCCGTTGAAAACTAAAATACCACCATTGCAGCAGACCTGCATACTGAGCGACTTTCTATTGACTAATGGTGATGATTTAAACTAACCGTAACTATAAGTTTAATTAGGAACTCATTTTAATTTAATTATTTTCCATGAGAATAACATGGAAATTGAGTAAGTCAGTTTCTGTGACGAGGAACAAAAGGATTTGAATTTTACAACATACAGTAGTAGGTAGACTTTAACCAGATGAAACCCTATAAGTTACAATATATGTTTATACAGGAAATTCGCAAACATCGTTATTAGTTTTAAAAGGTTGTTAACTTTTATACTTAGATTCAACCCCTATTTTACTTACTAACGTGGCTCTTAGTACTCAAGGTGGTGCTATGCCCCAGATTTACAATATTTTATAATACAATTTATATACAATTTTGTATCCAATGTTTCCTGTTACCTACTTAGGTCTCGCAACTTTGGCTTTGCCTTCTACAATGTGGGTTGTAATAATATGTAAAATGTTAGAACATTAGAATGTTTCTAAGGTAGTAGTGTACTTTTCTCACGTGGCAAGCCCTCCTCATTCTCTCATCTCTCACCTCCGCCACATACAGTAGAACCCGACTCCATACAGAATACAACTGTCTCAACCCCTTCTTGTGCTTTCCATCCATTCACCTGAACAACAGATGGATTTTCTTAATATTGTGGTCTCAAATACCATTGTTTTTCCATTTTTTGCCTAGCAACCAGTTTTCTGAGTCGTACAGCAGAATTACAGTCAATAATCTTTTTCCCGTTTATTTAGAGGATTTATTGATTTTGTAAAAATGAATTTAGGTTCTAGTTATTTCAAAATCTACCCTGTGTCCGGGGGCTGCTTTTTCCCTTGGGTATATTATATCACTCCTCCTCGGGGGGTACAGCATTCATTGAGTTGAATTTCATTGAAAATAAGTCCATAAATAGATAAATTGACCAATTTTTAGAAACTTTTGTGCAACTAATTAAGTTTTTTCGGAGACTCATTACTTTCTGACTTATTTGCGAGTATTATTGTTGGTTTTCAGACAAAAACACGGTTTAGATAGTTTTTTTCACAAATAACTTGAAAATATGAACTTAATCGAAAAGCCCGTAGAGACCATTGTATCTTATGAAAAGACAAAAGAATATTTATTTGTTATTTCAGCAGACGCAGCTTCTGACCAATATTGCTTCCTGTGAGTTAATTGAAAGGATGAATGAATGAAAAAGGTACTTTTTTATACATAATGAAGGGTACAATACAAAGGTTCCAGAGAGAAGTTAAATTCAATGTCCATGGTAAATGCAGTGCGTTGTCTGAAAGCGACCAATGTCATTCTTATGGATAATATTTTTTTAAATGCTTCCGTATTTCTCAACTGTTGTCCATGAAACTTGGTATGCAGTGTAAGGTCACATCACCCAACAAACCCCACTCAAAAAAGTTATATATTACCCTGGGAAAAGGGGGAAGTAATACCCAAAAAGATTTCCAACAATTAATTTAATGTATTTTCACTTGTTGTTGGTATAAGAAGTTGGATTATTCTTTTTGAAACAATATATTTTACTTCATTTTTAGATAAACATTAAAGAGTATGATAACTTTTTAAAGGTTGATTATTTTAAATGTAATCAAGGAATAAAGTATGTGTCAGTTAAATTATTAATTATAATTAACGGTTGAGGTCAATATGTTTACTTTTTTTATATGATAATTTTTTAGTCTTTATCTTAAAAACATTCTGACAGCTGTGTATAAACTTTATAAAAATTTTTAATTAAGTGTAGAATTTAAAAAAATAATTTGTATATTTTTTGCATGATTTAAAATGATAGTTAAAAACTCAAATTCCTTACCTTACACTTTAAATTTACCAAAATAATAGATATAATTTTAAAGATAACTAGGGAACTTTTGTACTTTAGTTTAATGGATGTTAAGTTTGGTTTATAAAAATAACAGATTAAATGCCAATACCAATAGCTGCCATCAAACGAAGCGACGACACCTAATTGCTGCTGGAATCGTTGTCTTTATCTGGACTCCAGTCAGTCGAGAAATTGCATCCCTGACACAGCTATCAGCTCTAGGGGATGATCTTGTCAATATAAGATAATCGTCTTGCTAATTTACCCTAAACTAATTCTCAACTGGCAACTCCTTTGATGAAACTGGATCAAAGTACTTTATTATTATGCAAGTAGGACTTATTATTTTATCAATGATGTCTACAAGATAAAGCCACAATCATCCTACACTCATTTCTCATTCATAATTGGCTTAAAATACCTACCTGGGTAGGTTGCCATTTTCATTGCCATTGCCAAGTATAAAATATTATTATTCAGGTCATAGATGTTGTCCATCAAATTATTTTTACATTTATTATACCTGTTAAATTCAGTACAGTTTACAAAATATTGTAAACAAAATTTGTAACAAAAAATTGTAAACGATTAAACATGAGAGACACAAGTCTAACGTATTTTGACATGGATATGTCTTAGCTCTAGGGGGTTGTTGGTGATTTGTAAGATGGTAAACATGTAACAGGTTTCGATAGAAACTACTAGAGCTAGTGTATTGAATTTTTAATATAAAAGAATAACAGCTATTTACATGAACTGAAACTTTTACATATCCATTTTTAATTAATTTATAAACAAATTTCGATTTGTGATGATTGTTTTGTTTGTTGTGCCAAGTGCAATTCAAAAGTTTATTTTGGTTAGTTTATCATATATAGTTCATTTCATGTAGTGTGTATAAGCAGTTCATTTTTAAAAATGAAAATCATAAAATAATATTAAAGTCTGTCTTAAAATTTGAATAACAAAGACATGTTGCTGTATACAATAATGTTTACAGTTTTTTGAAAACGATAAACATGAGTAAAGTACACTTGTACATTGTGATTATGCTTGTGGGGATGATGGTGATTTGTAAGATGGTAAACATGTAACAGGTTTCGATAGAAACTACTAGAGCTAGTGTATTGAATTTTTAATATAAAAGAATAACAGCTATTTACATGAACTGTAAACATCCCCTTTAGACATATCCATTATCTAACATATTTGCCACATGGAATTAAATACAATCATTTTTATTAAGTGTTTCGTTGCTGTAATGTGTTCCAATGTTAGGTAGTCTAAATATTGAGCAAAACCAGCATTATCAATTAAAGTCCATTTATGCTCAACCGACTCTATCATTAGTCCCAGAGTCTCAAGATAATAATTTACCATGCGGTACTGACCTGCATTACAGATTTCCGCATTGACGAATGAACATTTCCGTGTAACGGTTGTTCGGAATGTCGCGCCGTGTCCTCTACAGAACCTCTACAGGATGTCTCCTCCTGTAGTCATCACGTCCACCTACTCATCCTGGTCCATGGTCTGATAGGTCAACCTTTGTATCATCAGATATAATGATAAAAGACGCGGTATCCGTTAGTGACCACCAATTTCTCTGACTACTACAATTAGTTATGAACAAAATCAGGTTTGGTCGCCAATGCGATCTTGTTTTAGATCGTAATGGAAAAATAATACAGTCCATCGCTTCGTAAATAGTAATATATACAGTTAATTCGGAATAATACCATGACTAGATCTGTTAAAATTACAACTCTGAGCGTGAAATTTAGGCGACAACTGCACCTTAGATACTTAGATTATTGAAATGGCAACCTACCCAGGTAGGTATTTTATGCAAAGTATGAATAAGAAATGAGTGTAGGATGATTGTGGCGCGATCATGTAGTCTTGTTACTGACTAAGGCTGGCATGTTACTTAGACAGGACTGTTAATTAATAGCCCAACAGCCGATGACAACTAAGGGACGTTATTACAGTTTAACGTGGAATCCGAACCACGGCCTCTGAATTACGAATTGGTCCAATCATGAGGGTGGCATTTGCGATTAACGTAGTATTCAATAGTGCGGATGTTTATCCACACAAGAGAACACTACACCCACCGACCATCGCTCATAACTATCCACAATTCGTGACCTCCAAGTAGCTGGATTACAGGATGACGGCTCGACTACAGACGCGCGGCTGTAGTCGATGCAGTCGTTGAGGCTATAGTCGATGTAGTTGATGCGTCTTGAACTTCATGGCATCATTTGACCATTGGTATACATTTTTGTAACCAGTTATAAAGTCTTGGGTTTAACAGCGGGTTTTAACAGTTGAAAACACTAGGGTGTCCACGTACTAGTTCAATAAGTTCAGCGTCATCCATTATTTACTGTGGACATAACTTCCAATACACTAGCATAAAACTGTGGTTCCACAATTATATCTAATTTTAAGGATGGTCTTTGCGTATTCGATAGTATATATCAGTGAGTTTCACATCCACCGACAATCGCTCATAGCTATGCACAATTCGTGACTTCTAATTGCAATCTCTCCCCCTCTCTGTTTCTCTCACGTTCACGCAACCACACTGTATTCGAGAATGTAACGTAGAGGACGTTCTATTTCGTTCCGGCGTTTATGCACGTCCACGTCCAGTATATGTAACGTGAAGAGAGAAAGTGACATAAATCCTGAGAGTCGTCCAATACCCGCCCAGCTGTTGTCCTGCTGCTGTGCTTTATTGTTTGGCTTTATTGAAACTACAGAGAAGGATCACAGTTTATCATTATATTCTTCCTGTACTATAATACGAACAACATATACATATATTTGTGTGTTTGTATGCACAAGTATCTCAAAAAAACTGCTCGACAGCATTCCATTCAATTTTGTAAAGAACTAGTTTTTGGATGGAAAATTAGATCCTAGAGGATCCCATGTCCAACCAAATTCAAATTTTCGTATATAGTTATTTTGATTTTTTTAACCTATCATTAGCTTAGTTTTAGTTTTAGTTTTGTGTCTTTCCGCGACCCAGAATATCTAATCTTTCACAACGAATGCGTAATGCTACTCGACTTCAGAACATGGCCAACGTTAAAGTTAACATGTATTTACTTTTATGCGTTACGAAGTTCGCCGGGTCAGCTAATTCATTACAAAGATTTAAAAAAATCTCTAATAAGACTTTTCGCTCGTCCACCACCCAATTACCTATGATGATGTATTTTTATGGTTGTTTAATTAAATAGCACGTGTATATCTTAAGTAGCTAGTAAATTGGTGATAAACATCACTTTTCCTATAAAGTTCCTATTTAAGTTTAGAATTCAAATCGTGTTATATTTAAGAAACTTAATACAGAATGCTACATTGTCAATTGAAAACAAAATCATAAGCTTGAATCTAAAATTAAAAGAGAAATATTTGTTTGTTATTGTTGATTTTACGTTATAATTTTTTTTCCTTTTATGAGGTTGATATATAAATGATTTAATTAAATCAAAATTTTACTTTAAGTAGACGATTTATTTAACCCTAGAAGTAAGCCCGTCTTTTGTACGGGTTGTAGGATTCAGATTAAAAAGAAAACAGATTATCATACCAAAACGTAAACCTGAAATCCTAAACAAATCAGTACAAAGAAAATAAATCAATACCCAGCTTTATTATTTAGCATTACTTTACAACTAAACCATTATTATAATTATTTATAAGTTAAAATAACTTTTTAAGATAGTATGATATTGAAATGGGTTTATAATCAATGACCAGTAAACTAACTAATATTAATTCGACAGCTGTTAAATCTTTAAACTACAAAGACAGCTGATTATTACCAGTAGGTGGTTCATTGATAATAATTGAAAGAAAAATTCAACTAATATCGCGTATAAAGTTGGGTTTTAAATGCTCGTGATTTACTTTTTAAGGGGCGGCGGATTTCAAGCTTTGAAAACCCTTCTCTTGAATGTATAAAATGCATGAAATAAGTTTCATCGTTATCAGTTCTCCCGTTTTCTCGGAGAAGACGGTGTAAAATGCCTCCTGGAGCGTCACAGACAGACAAACAGACACAAATTGAGATAAGACTTGTTTCGGCTTCTGTAACGCACGAAACGTAAAAATAACTAAAAAATTAATTACTCTGAGCTTTGTACAGACAAAACTGTAATTTTATTTATATAGATTAATAAAATAGAAATAGGTTGAAATATACTGTTCAGGATAGTGATTCTATGATAATTTTTCTATATGGTTTTTTACCAATTAACTGCAAAGATTTTTTTATTAAACAAAATGGTCACGAAAAATGAATACGAGAAATATTTATCTGGTGGTAGTGATATGAGTAAAATTGACAAAAAACCTTATTATGCAAAAAATATCTAACTGAATTCAAATAAATCAAGACGGCTTAATTTTGCCTAAAATTGGTTTTACCTAAAATAAATAGATATAAATAGTCTTGGTTTATTTTCAAAATTCATTAGCTAAAACCCGAATTCTTTCAATATAAACAGCGTTTCGTAGTAACGACATTTGTCGAAAAAGAAATTATATGTTGGAGTAAAAAGATACACCACTGGGTTCATGAAAGCATATCAAGGATGAATTGATACATTGAAGTACATAAAGTACGTGCACGTACATAACTATATAGGAATAATTTCAACCATGAGTCGAACTAAAAATATTTATCTTACCTGAAAGAGTTATTTACGTAAAACTTTTCGTTTCAAGCTTTGGTAACCTTGTAACCTTGTAAAGTAAATAATAACAGCTGCTATAGTAACTAATAGCTGCTAGTCGATTGACTTCAAATAATTCTGTTTTACAAACATTTAAATTTGCTCATTGAAATTACCAACGAATAATAAATTATAATACTGAAATTAAATACAGTGTTATTCTGACATTTTTCTGCTTTCTTGTTTATGCTCATGTATGCACTTAGAGAGAGTGAAAAACGATTTTACACGTGTATGAAACAGCGCTGACATCACGAAACGCAAACTGAGATAACCATCGGCGCATGAAATTAAACTTACTTCTTATAAAATATTTCTGTTGACAATGCAATATTGGTAATCATAATCGCTACTACGACACATATCAATATTAGGTTTCAATATTCAAAAACTGTTTAGTATTTTAGCAACATTGGTTTGTTAAAATCTCTAGAAAATAAAGATCCTTTAATTTAATTGCTGATGGATAGATTGATTTCCTCATCTATTCATTACTATTTATCTTCTATGTACATTTCAAAGTACAGTTTGTTTAGTTAGTTTAAACAAGTTGTTGGTAGACCGTTTATGTTGCTTAGATATTGCTGAAATTTTCTATCACGATTAGTAAAACCTAGTTTCACGACGTTTCGGGATCTGGAACCTGATCCCGTACTCAGGTTAGCTGGAACCTAAACATGACAAGGTTTGTACATAATACGGACTAAGCCAGTAAAAAAACTTTAACCCTAGAACTGGCAAAGTCGTAATATACGACGCATTTACATATTCAATAAGAAGAGGCAGTTGGAGGCATCTGTCGTCAGTTTAGTGAACTTGTTAGACACTAGCGGCTACGTGACCGTGTTGCGCTCTGGGGGCAAACAACCGAACCTGTTCTCGTAGTGCACTAGACTGCCACCGGGCAGGTCTTATAACCAAGTAAGCGCTTTCAACTCCTATGCACTGGTATAACTAATAAAGTCACGCAATCGTGAAACAACGTATGTCTATACGCCACAAGGGCCCAAGAAGTACTTTCTCGGGGTAAAAAGCTAGTGCTTCAAATTTTTGTTTTTAGCTTTTTAACGGCTTGAATCGGATTATGTACTAATCTTATCACGTTCTAGGTTCAAGTTCACCTAAGGATGGAATTAGCTTCCAGATCCCGAAACGTAGTGAAACTTTGTTTTACTAACCGTGGTGGAAAATATCCGTAATTACAATCAATGTCAGAGCTGAATACTGCATTTTATCTCCTGTTGGAAAACACTTGCATTGAAATACTATCAGCAAGATTATTGTTGCGTCATCGCAGTTAGCTGAATTACGGAGCACTCCGTGCAACATGTTGCGGAAGTGGAAACACCCTTTAAATAACATAATCCCTAACAGTTTCAAACATTTTGATAAAAAATTCGTAATCCATAAAAGTTTAATTAGATTAGATTATTTAAATAGCGACCATACTACAGGGTAGGTATTTTAAGCTAAGTATGAATGAGGATTGAATGTAAGATGATTGTGGCGCGATCTTGTAGTCTTGTTTCTGACTAAGGTTGACATGTTCCTTATACAGGACTGTAAATTAATAGCCTAACAGTCGATGGCAACTAACGGTTTAACGTGGAATCCGAATCACTGCCTCTGAATTACGTACTGGTCTAATTATGAGGATGGTCTATGTGAGTTAACGTAGTATTCAATAGTGCGGACGTTAATCCACACAAGAGAACACTACATCCACCGGCCATCGCTCACAACTATCCACAATTCGTGACCTCCAAGTAGCTGGATTACAGGACTTCGCCACCGTCCTAGTCATATTACGTGTAACAAATGAGCGTATACAGCAGCACACAACACACGATTGTGTCAGTGCACTCTATCAAATAAGTTAATAAAATGAGATAATTATAAAAGCAACCGCATCAACAAGGTTTTTCTTCTTCGCCGCTCTGTTACACCGTCAAACAGACTAAGTTATTATCTCCAACGTCTTAAAACTACAAACCCTCAGCTTCTAATGTAAATACTTCCAGTGGAGTTCTGACTTCTCATAATGAGTTTGCTATCCTCAAAATGATGATCACGTCAATTAAATACTTCTGAGAATAATTTGCTGACCACACTTAGAACCTTGGGCTAATTTTGTCATTATTAATTCTATAAAAATTATAAGGTTCATATAATTTATTAACGGGTTTTTCCTATTAGCGAATTTCCCAAAGGTAAGAAATATTGTCTTTTGGAAAATGTTTACAGGATAATATATCAAAAGACAATATTGGTCAAACATCGAATTCACTTCGAGTTCATATGACTAGCCATCGTTTTGATGTGGTACATGAAGATCAAAGGAAACCAGTTTATAATCATGCTTCTCACCACAACCAAAATTTTGAAGGCTGCTATGAGCTTAAAGCCCTTCACAAAATTAAACCACATCAAAATGCAGAAATTAACCAACTAATTATGACGAATTCTGAATTGGCACACCAGTTGGTTCTAAATCAAAATTTCCATCAGGTTTAAACTTGAGATAAAACTATACACAGCTATTCAACTCAATTGGAAATAAAAATAAAAATTACATGTATAACCCTTTATATTCACGACAATTGATAAAACCTATTGTCCATGTAGACCTAATGGCAAATAAATATATTGAATTAAATTCAATATTCATTCGAAAAGTTCTTTAGTTAAAATTTATCAAATTATATGTTCAATATTGAAAATTTAATTTCATGAGAAAACAATCGGTTTATATATGTATATATATATATATATATATATGTGTGTGTGTGTGTGTGTGTGTGTGTGTGTGTGTGTGTGTGTGTGTGTGTGTGTGTGTGTGTGTGTGTGTGTGTGTGTGTGTGTGTGTGTGTGTGTGTGTGTGTGTGTGTGTCTGTGGAAAGGATAACTCTCGTAAAAATAGTCTGGTCGAGACTAAATTTGGTAGATACATGTATTCCTACATTTACTCGGACGAGTTCGTAAACTAGACATTGGTTTATTGGAAGGGGTATTTGGAGGGTTTTGTACCCCAAAATTATTTTTTGCGTCTTCCACATGAAATTTAAAAATATTTTAAATGTTATCCTTTACCATTACAGTAAGCTCAAAAACTACACGATTTAGGTCTTTAAAGTATTGCTCTATCTCCATCGGTTAGCGAGATATTAAAAAATCTAAACAGAGTACGTTGTATTTTGAGGCTCCAATGTTATTGATATGGAGGATAAGAAAGAATAAAAGTCCATTATACTTTTAAACTACGATGTTTTGAGAAACGTGGGTGGTGTCATTTTGTTTATCTCATAAAGGACTATAAATCATATAATTTTCATCAAAAGGGCCGTTTTGAGAAATTTTAATTTTACGTATTTTTTGCTAATTTTTTAGGGGTAAACTATATATAGAAATAGATATTCTTGCCAAATTTTAACACGGTGTTAGATTCTAGCCGGTCTTTGTGCAAACTATTTTTTTCAATCATGATTACGTTTCTTATTGTATTTCAAATTTTTTATATTTCAAATCTCCGTTATTGATTTTGTAATATATTAAAATCTACATATTAAGTACAAATTGTATATAGAGAAGTCCCCAAACTCAATAATTTAGGCTGTCACGTTTAACTTTGGTGATTACTGTAAGTGTTTTTATAGTTCAGGACAACCATAGTTATTAGTAATTTTGTAATTGTAAGACTGATTTAAAGAGCATGCTTTTAAAAAACCCGTGTTTTTCGGTGAAAATAAGTTTTAATTTATCTTAAGTATTATAAATCGTGATGAAAATAGAAAGCTTCATGTATCAAATGATACCTAAGAGGGAAACAAATAAAGTGTTTACTTACTTTTGCGAAATATCTTAGAGTACGGTTACGGATAAAGGGAATGTCATGGATATGCCTTAACAGCTGTCTTGTAATCATATGCCGTCATGTCCGTTTCAATTTTTGCGTGAAACGCATTACCAAGTCCCCCTCCCCAGGGCTTAGACATATCCATTTCAATATTTTCTTAACTATATTCAAATCCCATAATCATGAATCTGGGATTTTGATTCTGACAAATAAATCTTCTGCTTAACGTCAATAACAAAGCTACCGCCAACAAATCCATCACACTTTCCTTTCACCCATATTTCATCTCAAAACGTGGGTATTTCGAGTGTCTTACGAACAATAATATAACTGTATTTTTAAACTCATAATAGCGGAGGATTTGTAATTATTTATTTAATTATTTGGACTTGTCCTTCCGCGTCGAGTGTTTAACTACACTACGTTTCGGGAGGTAATGAAACTCCTCCCGTTATCAAGTGACCCTAAATATGATCTACATTACTCTAGTTAACCTAAATTTTTTGGGGTTTTATTTTTTACTAGCAGTAAGCCCGTCCTTTGTACGGGTTGTAGGATTCAGTTTAAAGAAGAAAGATTGTCATACCAAAATGTAAACCTGAAATCCTAAACAAATCAATACAAAGAAAATAAATCAATACCCAGCTTTATTATTTAGCATTACTTTACAATTAAATAGATTAGAATATTTATACCACTATTATAATTAGTTATACGTTAAAATAACTTTGTAATATAGTATGATTTCGAAATGGGTTTAAAATAATGACCAATATAAACTAACTAATATTGATTTGACAGCTGTTTGTTTTTCTTTCTATTAAATCGTCAAACTATAAAGAAAGCTGATTATTAGCAGTAGGTTATTCATTGAAAACTGGATCAAAATGCGAGTAATAGCGCGTAAAAGTGGGTTTTTAAATGCTCGTTATTTAATTTTCAACGGGCGTCGGGCGATTTCAAGTATTTATAAACCTTCTCTGGAATGTAGAGAATATATGAAATAAGTTTCATTGTAATCAGTTCTCCCGTTATTTCGGAGAAGGCGGCGTAAAATGCCTCCTGGAGCGTCACAGACAAACAGACAAAAATTGAGATAAGACCGGATTCGGCTTCTCTAACGCATGAAAAGTAAGAATAACTAAAAAATGAATAATTCTGAGCAATGTACAGACAAAACTCTAATTTTATTTATATAGATTCTTATTTTTGGCAAACATCACGCGTTTAACGCATGGAACTCTCCAGACCAGACTGACTACAGTCAGTCTAGGCTGTCTATTGATGTGCGTGTGTGTGCATGGCGGGTGTTGGTCGGCCCTCACTAGCATGGAGGCGACGTTGCCAGTGAAAATGTAAAGGTATATGTTTTAACTACGTAGTATTATTTCGTTTCTTATATTGAATGATTTCTTACCATTTTTTTATATTCGTAATTATTATACGTCACGTTGTGAATTTTGTACGCGTGTTCCATGTGCATGAATGTATGAATGTATTGGCTGATGTTTTCCAAAAATAATAATTAAAATAAAACCCCAAAATAATTTAGGTTAGGTAGAGTAACATAGATTATAATTAGGGTCACTTGAAAACGGTAGGAGTTCCCTTACCTCCAGAAACGTAGTGTAGTTAAACACTTGTCGCGGAAGGAAAATACCAAATAATTAAATAAAATAATGAATATATTGATGAATACCTACTTTAAAGGTGTACTTTAATATTTGTTAACAATCGTGGCGACTGACTTTGCATCAGGTGCTATTAGTAGTGTTGCGAGCATTTTTGTAAAGATCTACAAATCATAGCGGAAAAACTTTTCTCAAAACTGTAAAAGCACCTTATTCCAAATAATTTATTATAGCTCTTATTGCTAGGATACTCGTTGATAAAACTCATCAAACCATAACACGAACATGCACAAGTTACATACAACATTTTTCACTTCCTTCCGGGCGCTTCATCTGGTCACTCAACATGTAAAGGTAAGTCACAGTCATGTATTTGTCTGAAGGGAATGTTTCAGTTCCTCTAAAAAGCTGTTCTTATATAATGTTACCGTTTCTAATTTTGGTCTAAAGCAACAATTTCATGTCAAGAAAATTGGACAAACTCGTTAAAATTTGAAGGTAAAAAATTACACCTCCTAAAACTGTGTGCATTTACTCTACTTTGGTATGAAAACTATAAAATTGGTCGAAGATTTGTTTGTTTTAATTAACAGAATTTGAATTGGTCACGTCTTCTATAGATATCACCTATTTAGAATACGGTTTGAATTGTGAAAATTGTGGTTCTAGAAATGATAATAAAGGTACTCTAGACCACTGTCCTCATTCTCCATAAGATTAGCATTGGAGTCCCTAAATACAACGTACTGTGTTTAGATTTTTTAATATCTCGGTAACCGTCGGAGATAGAGAAAATGTTAAGGAACTAAATTGTGTAGGTTTTTGAGCTGATTTTAATGGAGAGAGATGAAATTTGAAAATTTTAAAAATTACATGAGAAAACGCAAAAACCCCATTTTCGGGGTACAAACCCCCCCAAACTACTCGTTCCCATTGACCGATATTCCTGGTTTACTAACTCTTCCGAGAAAATGCAGAAATACACGCCTGTAGCAAATTTGGTCTCGATCGGACTATTTTTATGAGAGTTATGGTGTTCACAGACACACACACACACACACACACACACACACACACACACACACACACACACACACACACACACACACACACACATATATATATATATACATTTTGACGACTATTGTTTTTGGTCTCTAGGCACCTAAAGAAGAAAAAATAACATGGTCTCGGGCTTAAGTCTTGCCATGAGACCTACGGTACTAGCTTCTTCCCTATGGGAAATTCGCTAAAAGGTAAAAAATTACGATTATTTTGTTTTTAGTTTGGTAGTTTTTCTAATAAAACGCCTTTTTCTAAGAAATGGTGTGCGATAACGGCACACGTCAACGTGCGGGTAGCCAAAATAACAATGGGTTTGTCTTTCTAAAAATTTCTTTATTTTGACACGGACAAGCATAGTTTTCTAACCCATTCTAACTCTTTTCGTCCGCAGGCGCCCCCCACCAACCTAGAAGTCTCCTTGGTCGACGGGTCTCGCAAGGACAGTTCCCACCTAGTGGACCTGTACTCGGCCATCTTCTTGAAGGAGGAGCCCATCGTGAGGGCCGCCGGCGTCACAGATCTCTCCGAGCTGAAGGCGTTCGTGGGCGAGGCGCTCAAGAACCAGCACTCGGTCCTGTTGAGGGACCAGGCCAGCGGGGAGCTGGTGGCGGCAGCTAGCGGCGGACCTATCACCTACAACACGCACGATCACCTTAAGCTCTATGCCGGTAGGGCCACACGTTCCTAACGTTTTGGATTTTGGTTTGTATAAAAAATTCAAATTTCTAAAAAAATGGCTCCAACCATTTTGATTAAAATTTAGCAGTTTATAATTCATAGAGTCCTCATGTCTGTACAAATTACGGTTAAAAGGGTAAGGGGTTTTAAATGTCAAAATATCGAATTTTCAGTTTTACACGAAAATAGTAGAGGTAAAGTACGAGTAATTTAACTACCACCATCAAAACCAGGTTTAAAAACTTAATCTAAGTAAATCTTTCCCTTATTCCCTAACCGAACCTTTTTCCAAGAAACTTAGTGTGCCGCGTTAGGTCACATCACCCAACAAAATTCACTTTAAAAAAAGCTTGGTATTACACGAGGGAGTCGACTCCCCCCATAACATTCTAGCAGTTAATTTAACTTTGTTTTCTTGTTATTTTAAGAAATTGGATGATTATGAAAAAAAATATTAAATTATATTTAGACAAACTTTAGAGAATATGATAGATTTATTTAAGATTGTCGTTTTAAAATTTATCTAAGGGAGGGATTATGTATCAGTCCAGTAATGCCGTTTATTTTTTATTCTGAGAGCCTAAAAATGATTTTATATACTGTTAACTCTAATTCGAAAATGTTTACGAAAACAATACTCGCTCCATATACTTATAAGAGGAGAAAGTAAAATTAATGGTCCAAAACTGTTTTCTTTGGACTACACCATATTTTAAAAGTATTTCTCATTCTGACAGAACGCTCGATGAAGAATGTGGCCAGCCAGCGAGTGGTGCATCTATGGGCCAACATCGTCGCTGAAGCGAACCTACTAGACGCGCTGCACGTCCCCGCCATCTGGGACGTATCCTTCCTCGCCACGGCACCGCGCATGCGCAGACTGGGCCTTGCGCGGTTCCTGCTTGCGCAGCAGCGTCGCCTGGCGTCCAAGCTGGGATACAGCGCAGCCTCCCTGTACTGCGCATGCCCCCACACGTCTAGTCTCGCCTACAAGCTGGGGTGTACCCAGCTGACCACTCGGCCGCTGGACAGCTACCTGGACCCCACGGGCAAGCCTTGGGTCGCCGGCAACGCAGAAGTGGATGTCTTCTACTGCCTCTTCAAGCCCCGCAGGACTCCTACTCCCGACTGGGGGGATGTCACCCCTCAGCCTTCCCTCCCTCTCCTTGGACATTAAACATCTCTCACCCCCTTTCTATACACATTTTCGTTTTGGTCTCGTTTTACATATAGGCGGTGCCATTAGTCTGTGCTCGTGGCTTTTATAACTTTATAAGTTTTAAGGGATGTAAATATACATTTTTTTTTAGTCAGGTGACTTAATTTGTTTATTTAACTAACCATCTTGTACACAAATTCAGAGAGCAAGCCCATAGAACGGCCAGTAGTGTCATAGCCAAGCGCACAGACTAATGATACTGTCTCTACTTTTAATTGAAGGACACACAGAAAGCAATAGTGGTCCAAAACCCTAAATTTTACAGAGAATTTTTTAAGTTTAAATCGTTATCCTATCGCTTCGTGATCGTTTTTTCTGTTTAATCGGCCATAATTGTAAGTGATTTTACTGTGAATTTGGATATATACTGTCCATTCTACTGAAAATAATGGTTTTACTATGTATGCTTCCACTCATGCGAATCTAATCGCGGGTGGATCCAGGTGCAATTTCGTGATTGGGCTATTAATTAATTAATTATGCTTCCTAATAACAGGTTGACGTTGGGTAGTAAAGGTCGGGGTTATCTCCTTTCCCCTTCAAAACGTTTAAAAATGCCGAAAGGCGAAGGGAGAAACAAAAAAACACACAAAGTTATAGTAGAATCCGATACTTGATAATAATTTATCATGCAGAATAGAAAAGACCATAACCTTGACTTATATTTCTATAGTAAATTTCCATTGTATTTCTTACCGTTTTCAAAGTATATTAGTTTTAAACTTTTAAATGGCCACCATTTTGAATTTTAATCTTACATCATGCTAGTTATTCTTTTAATAATAGTAATCTATTAGTAAAAAACACATACCTAATTACAAAATAATCTGTTAAAAGATTTTTGAAAAAAATATTTTTGTAAAAAATGCAAAATGGTGAATATCTTGTGAATATCTTAGAAAATAAGGTCATACCTCCATTTGGACTGTTTTTCCTTTTAATGTACTTAATCACTCACCGAAGTCTTAAAACGTATTTCATAATAGCAGCCTGTATATTTACCTACGTCAATACTATGAGTAGATAAAAGCTCTTTAAAATGGATTGTTTTCTGTCAAAATTTAAAAAAAAGAGTCACTGATGTTAGTAACACACAAATCAAAAATGCGCATCCCAGAAAACGAGTATGACTTTTGGGTTAACCAATTAAAATATGCAATTAGGAGGGTTCTCATGTCCACGCTGGAAAGTTTTAGTTAAGTAGAGCTTTTTCTTTTGTTATAATTTACAAGTGCCGCTCTCTTACTAACTAGTTTATCCATCGCATGGATTTAAAAATTGAGATTCATTCAAACAAATTATCTGGTAACGAATTTCATTTTTTTATTGAAAATTAAAATATATTTTACACCTATATAAATAACATTTTTGTCTGTACATTTCTTAGAGCTATAATAGTTTTACGTTTTATAACCGAGAAAATCCGAAATGGGTTTTGTCTCAATTTCTGCTCATCTTTCTGTAAAACTAAACCAGGGGTTTTGTTACTTCTCGGTGAAGTCTAGAGCACATAAAGTTATGGAACTTATTTTCTTTGTTCTATACGTTTTGAAGAAGGGTTTTGTGTCTTTTAAATAAAACCCCACTTTGGGCAATATTAAGGTGCAATTCCTGAGCAACGACAGGTGGAACTCTAGCCCCGCGGCTATAACTCATACTGAATAGCATGTAAAGTACATGTAACCCATTGCTATGACACGACTGCAGCCGCGCGACAGGTGCGTTAGAGAAGCCGAAACCGGTCTTATCTCAATTTTTGTCTGATTGTCTGTGACGCTCCAGGAGGCATTTTACGCCGTCTTCTCCGCAAAAAAACGGGAGAACTGATTACAATGAAACTTATTTCATGTATTCTCTACATTCCAGAGAAGGTTTGTAAATGCTTTAAATCACCCGCCGCCCCTTGAAAAGTAAATAACGAGCATTTAAAAACTTTTACGCGATATTGGTCGCATTTTACTTCAGTTTTCAGTTAGTAACCTACTAATAAAAATCACTTGTCTTTGTAGTTTAAAGATTTAATAGAAAGAAAAAGAAACAGCTGTCTAATCAAAATAGTTAGTTTATATTGGTCACTGATTTTAAACCCATTTCGAAATCATACTATATTAAAAAGCTATTTTAACATTTAGATAATTATAATAATGGTTCAATTGTCGATTAATGCTAAATAATGCTAAATTGTGAAGTAATGCTAAATAATAAATCTGGGTATCGATTTTTTTCTTTGTATTGATTTTTTTAGGATTTTAGGTTTACATTTTGGTATGATGGATCTTTCTTGTTTAAACTGAATCCTACAACCCGTAAAAAGACGGGCTTACTGCTTGTGGTAACCTAATGTGGACTAAGTTTGTTTACAAATTTTCTACAGTCAAACATTCGATTTCTTAAGCTACAGCTGTTGGTTTGCTTTGCATTAGCAATCTACTTTACTATCCAATACAATCTGAATCATTCATTAATGTAAAACTATGAAGTAAATACAAAAAAACAGCTTTATTTGTCACGTTAAAGGTTTACGGTTTTTAGGTTTTGTGTATTTGTATTTTTTTGTCTGATTAAAAGTAACGTATTTGTATGGTGCTAAATAAAAAATAATTACAATTTTTATACATTACGTTTTTATAATAATCCGCTGTTGTATATCTTTCTCATAAAAGAGGAATTACAGTTAGGTTCGAGTTTACGTTGTATTAGAATATTGTGATCCACTCAGATTTATTTGTTTTGTGGGAATGTTATTAATATGTCTTATCTTGTCAGTATTGTTATTCACTATGCCGAAACCCAGAATATCTACACAACGAAGCTGTAATGCTAATCGACTTCAGAACATGGTCAATCTTGAATTTAACACGTATTTTGGTGGCGTCATCCTGTAATCCAGCTACTTGGAGGTCACGAATCGTGTATAGTTGTGAGCGCTGGTCGGTTGGTGTAGTGTTCTCTTGTGTGGATTAACTTCAACACTGTTGAAAACTACGTTAATCCGCAAAGACCATCCTCATAACTAGACCAATTCGTAATTCAGAGGCCGTGGTTCGGATTCCACGTTAAACTGTAGGTCCCTTAGTTGCCATCGGCTGTTGGGCTATTAATTAACAATCCTGTCTAAGGAACATGTCAGCCTTAGTCAGTAACAAGACTACAAGATCGCGCCACAATCATCTTACAATCAACCCTCATTCATACTTGTCTTAAAATAATCACCTTGTAGTATGGTCGTCATTTCAATAATCTAATGTAATCTAATAATTTACTCTTAGGCGTTACGAAGTTCGCCGGGTCAGCTAGTATACTATACAAAAATGGCATGTAAATTATTGTCAAATAATTAGTTTTTGTACATAGGCTTGCCATTTGAATAATAACCCTTGGCCGAAATAAAGAGTTAAACAAATGTTACATTGACCTATTTCAAAACTATTATTAAAATGCTATCTTTACTTAAAACAAGTTTTATAACGATAGAAATGTTCTATTATTAATTTATATAAATCATTTGATAAAAACTCACAGTAAATTAATGCTAAATAATTAAGCTTAGAATTTTATTATTTTTGGTGCATTTATTTGTGTTATAATTCCATTTTTTTCATGATAATAATTATCTTCCATCTTAACGCTGAATCTACTACCACTACAAGCAAACTTTCTGCTACTTAGAAATAATATTTCTTGATTAGCTATTATCTGTACATTCCTTGCATATAATGCAACATTTATTCAGTTCATCAAAGCCCCAAACACGAATTTTTACTTAATAATATATCATGAAACTTATTTTGTTTAAAAAATTGGACAAAATTACCCCAAAATTGTTCAATGCCCATGGAACATTAAGTTCCAAACCAAAACAATGAAAGAATTGTTGTGTTTAACCGATTCAACAAACGAACATTAACCCTAGAACTGGCAAAGTCGCAATTCACGACGCATTTACATATTCAATAAGAAGTGACAGGTGGAGGCATCTGTCGTCAGTTTAGTGAACTTGTTAGGCACTAGCGCCTACGTGACCGTATTGCCCTCTAGGGGCAGGCAACAGAACCTGCTCTCGTAGTGCACTAGACTGTCACCGGGCATGTCTTATAACCAAGTAAGCGCTTTCTACTCCTATGCACTAAGTGGCTGAACCGGCTAACGCCGCTGACGAGTGTAACGTTCTAGCCATTCGGAAGTGCAAGGGTTCGAATCCCGACCATGAGCAACCCCAATTTGGCTTGAAAATGTGTGGTATAGCAATATATGCAAATGTGGTGCTATTCATGAATCTGTATTTAATAATATATCATGAAATTTGTTTAGTTTGTAAAAATGGGACAAAACCAGCCCAAAGTTGTTCCATGCCCATGGAACATAATGTTCCAAACCAAAACAATGAAAGAATTGTTTTTTTAACCGATTTAACAAACGGTTATGAAATAAACTTTTTAAACATAAGGAGAAATGAGGTAGTAAGTAAGCGCTATGTTTTGCTTTGATGTACTCTGAAACTGTCAGTCCGCTTATAAACTGGCCACCGCTCTAGGCAGTCCTCTCCCTTTGAGAAGTTTGCTGCTTTTTGTTTCGCTAAACCGGACACGCCATATTAGGAACGACATTTCACGTTAACCTTGTTTTAATTTTCTTTACATTTCGTTTTAAAGTGAAATGAAACTATCACCTTTAATCCGAATATTCAATATTCGGAGGCCTACGTTTTAAAACATAATTAATTTTAGGTAGCTATGACAACATCAGTTTTGTTGGCTATACTTGTGAAGTCTAACGTGGCTATATTTTGCAAATTATATAGAAAACTTTAAATCTACAGGATTGTTATTTTATGTTGTTCAAACGTACTTGTTTCCTTCTTTAATTTGAGTGTAGGATTTAGTTAAATATAATAGTGTAGCGGTTAATTTATTGTTTTACTATTTTATTTTATCCTTTTGCGAATTTTCCATAGGGAAGAAGCTATTATCATAGGTCTCATGGCAAGACTTAAGCCCGGGAGCATGTTATTTTTTCCTTTTTTCGGTGCCCAGAGATTAAAACAATGGTCGTTAAAATTAATATATATGTACTGAAATAAGTGAACCAAGTACCCTTAGAAAACATTTTATTTCTTCTGCATGTTTCGAGTATAATCCCATTATCAAGAAGTGTAAATGTTTAACCTAATTTAATAATAGTACCTGGTGACCGAGCTTTGCTCGTATAGAATAAGACATGTATTATACAAGTTAATTAGAAAAATTAAAACACATTTATTACTCAATGAAAACATTTATGTGGTTTAAATAAATCCGATTTAATACACCATAACTAATATAGCACTGAACAAAAAGTATTACCCCTGACGGGGATGGAACGCGCGACCTTCGGTTCATTAGGCCGACACGTTACCACTGGACTGTGGCGTCTATCAAAGAAACGTCGCCGTTTAAGGTCTTTTAGCCAACCTCAATCGTTTTAGCCGATCATTTACTGTTTAATTATCCATCTAGTTATTATTAGCCTGATATCAACTGATTTTGTTAGAAACGGAATGAGGATTGAAAAGCAAAAGAGAAATCTATACCAATTAATTGGTTTGTTACAGTTACTATTCCCTATATGATTAACATGGGAAAAGAGTATGCAGGTTTGCTGCCATGATAAACACAGAAACTATGCTTTTTAAGCATAAATGGATAGATCTCAACCTTATGAAGGTGTAAATACCAAGTTTAATCCAAAAATATTGATTGATATGGAAAATATTTAATTTTTCCTTATCCTCCATAAGATTGACATTGGAGCCCCAAAATACAACGTACTGTGTTTACATTTTTTAATATCTCGGTAACCGTTGGAGATAGAGAAAAACTAAATTGTGTAGTTTTTTAGTTGATTCTAATGGTGAAAGGTAAAATGCAAAAAATTTTAAATTGCATATGAAAAACGCAAAAACCCAATTTTTGAGTACAAAACCCTCCCAAGCTACCCGTTCCCTTTGACCCAAAAATTAGGTTTTGTGGATTGTTACAGGTAGCTAATTTTTAAAATATGGATTTTCTTAGCAACGTTAGAATGATCTCAAAAACAAATAATCTAGTAATTTGAATTTTTTCTCATGTCAAACGGTTACTGAGATATAGAGGTTTATAGTTAAACGTCTCTCCATAGCTGCTGAATGGGTCAAGAGAGGTTTACTAAACATAGTACAAATTAATGAAAACAGACTTTCTGGTTTGTATCACTGTTTTACAACTGTCCAAATTTTTAAACGTTAGCCCTATCGAGTGATACTTCGGTTAAAGACATTTTTTAAATAAAATGAATTACGGAACTAAGAGGTGATATTTTTATTACTTGAGTTAAATGCATTTTTCAAACAATCCCTTAATAGTTTACCTGGATTGTAACTAAAGATATGAAAATTCTCTAAGGGTTCAGATCTACTGCCTCGGGTGTGTTTTAGTTTTCTTAGGTACATGTTTTTTAGAACGCCATTCCTCGCACATCATGCAGGAACCATTTTTGCAATATAAAGTTTTCATTTTTTACAAATGATTGTTTTAATAACTTGAACTGATGGTTTGATTTAATTCTATTTGACTGTAATATTACTATTTTGGGAATATCCAAAAACTGCATTCAGAAGCATAAGATTAGATTAATGAACCAGAGGAAGCGGCAGCGGCTATTGATTGCTTGATTGGGTTTTTGTTGTGCAATTAATATTCGCTCGGATAGGAGCTAATGACGATGGTGGCTGCGAACGTTGAGCTCAGATTTGTTCCATTTATGATGAGCTCGGATATTTAAAATATAGTAAGACCTCGATAATCTGGCACTCGATATACTGACAGACTGGATAATTCGCACTCGATTTACCAACATACTGGATAATTTGGCACTCGATTACCAGCATAGCAGATTATCCACACTCTATATACCGACAGACATGATAGTCTGGGACTCGTTATACCGTCAGACACGATAATCGGCACTCGATTTACCGACAGACTGGATAATTTGGCACTCGATTACCGGCATAGCAGATTATCCACACTCTATATACCGACAGACCGGATAATCCGCAGTCGATATACAGACAGACCGGATAATCCACACTCAATATACCGACAGACATGATAGTTCGGCACTCGTTATACTGTCAGACAGGATAATCCGGCACTCTATATTCCGACAGACGGGATAATTCGCACTCAATATACCGACAGACCGGATAATCCGCACTCGATATACCGTCAGACCGGATAATCCTACACCGATTATACGATTTCGCAGCAACATAAGAACGTTGTCAACGTCGTACACAACGTTTTACCCCCACGTCTTTTAATTATGTGCAGTAAACTTATTTAACCTAAACTGTCCCGAACCATGTGCCAAGGGCCTGTGTGGTGCATTAAAGACATCAAGGTGCCGCAGCGGCGTGAGTTACCTTGGCCAGCCAGAGGTGACCGCTCATGATCTGGCAGGAGTCGCTGGCTACTGGCTTCGATCCATCAACCTTTGACTTACTGGACAGCATGTTACTCTTGAGTTGCAGTGTGGGCGCAACGGAATTACCGGGCTTATGTAAAGTTCAAAAATTTATGAAACTTCAGTAAAGAAATAGAACAATTTTTTATTCTGGGAGCCTCAAAACAGATGTATTCAATCTCAACTAAAATTTGGAGATTTTGACGAAAACAATACTTTCTCCATATGTTTAAGAAGACAAAGTGAAACCTAATATTTATATACAGTTTGAAATCTTGACATTACAGATGGTGTCGTATATCTGTTAAAATAACTTCAATGGCTTGGAAAACCCCACCTAATTTTAAGCATATTGAGTGTTTGAGCTTGTTACCATTTTTTTTTAAAGTGAGTTGGTGTAAAATATACAGAAAAACTCCAACATCTTTAGAAAAAATATACATTTCCAATAGGTTCTCTTGTTTTTGCGAAGACAATGCAATCTGTAGCATTACAGCCATAAAAACAGAGCCGATATTGAGAAAAGATAGTTTTGACTTTCCTAGTGTATAAAATGTAAAAAAATGTCATCCCTCCAAGTAATGCACAGCCTCTAATTGTGTTTGAATAAATGTTACCTTTTTATCACATAAGAAACTAACCGTTTCCGGAAGGAAATTGACTTTGAAATATAAATTTAAGTGTTCAAAGAGTACCCCAATGTAAGACGACGCTTAAGCTTCGAGGGTGACACGGATTTTCTGATTCTCAAAGGAATTGTTCATCAAAGCTAGTTCATTAGGTTTCGTACCTATCCAGCCCAACCCCCGAGCAATTTCCACCCTTTCTATGCACACACGTATTTGAAACTATATGTTCAAACAAAAATACCCCCGTCGCAGCAGACTTGCGTACGCAGCAAATTTCCAAATCAATAACATGATAATAATAATAATAATAATATATGACAAGTTTTATCATTATCTGTCATTAAATATGAGTATTATTTGCCTACTCTCCAAAAGATTAACATGGGAAAGAGTATGCAGGTTTGCTGCTGTGAGGAACGCTGAAAGTAGGTGTTTCTAGCTTAAACAATTTATATTTTGACCATTTATATCAAGTTTCATCAACATCTATCCACAAATAAAGGAGTTTAACCAAACTGTATATGATTAACATGGGAAAAGAGTATACAGGTTAGCTGCCATGATAAACACATAAACTATAATTTTTAAGCATAAATATCTTAACCACATGAAGCTAAATATCAAGTTTCATCCAAAAATATTAGATAATAAGTGAAAAATTAATTTTTTATTAAACATGACACAACATTAATGATTAAACACATTTTATAGCCGATTTTTATCGTATTAGACACATTGTTTCTTAGTTTTATTGAGTGGTATGATAAATAAATTAATAACCAGCAATAATCAATTTATTTTCGTTGATGATTTGTTTTAAAAATTCCCAATTAGATTACTGTTTATTAATTTACTATCCTAATATGAACTGAATGCACATCCTTAAGAAACTTTTAAGTAGTATTTAAAGGTATGAGCCATAAATTATTAACGTGGATGTACAAGTAGCGCCATATTGTCGATTTAACAATTTCAGTCCGTCAAAATATGAATTGCTTTACTCCAAAACACTGTTATATAAGCTAAAGACTTGTTCAGCTACTATAACTATTAATCAATGGTTTTACAAAAACTTTTTTCCCTTTCGCATAATTCGTTTACTTTAACGTGAATTTCACCTTCACGGCGAAACCTTTCCTACAGGGTTGAATGTTTCCAACACGGCTGTATGTTATCTACAATCTAAATGTTACCTTTACAGTGGAATGTTACTTTCGCAGTTGAATATTACCTACACGGCTGAATTTCATACAAACCTAAATAATTAATTCATTTCAGCTGAAATTTCTCGTTTAAAATATATCGTTTAACATGATAATTACCACAATTAAATATCACTTTTATAGTCAATAAGACTAATATTAAACCAATAAAAAATATATTACCCAACTAACTACATTTTAACACATCATACCTATCATGTAACAAGTAATACACTTTAACATTCACAAAAACATTAAACTTTTATTATTTTAATTACTCATGAATAGTTCATACATTTGACTAAATTATTTAGTTTAGTAATGAAGTATAATGTATTCGCAACGGAAGCTAAATATTAGTGACGAGAAAAGCGTAAGTAGTTAAGTCACATCGGAATGGGTGTTTAATTGATCTCTCAGTTCGCATCTGGCCGCCGCTCAGCCGCGAAATTGTGTTTCTATGTATCCGCCGCCTTGATGATTGATCGATATAGTATTACATACGCCAGCAGATTTTCTCAGAAAAAGTTTCATTTAAAATAACATATTATTGTATTATCTGTTGGAATAAGGCAAATACATGTTGCTTTGGTAATATTTAGAAAAATTGTAACATTCTAGATGATATAAACTCAGATTATAAAATAATGATAGTTTTATTATTTTTGAAGTTCAAAAGGTTTTCATGTCCCGAGTCCCGTGTCCGGTGTCCCGTGTCCCATGTCCCGTGTCCCTTATCACGTGTCTCGTGTCCCGTGTCCCTCATCACGTGTCCCGTGTCCCTTATCACGTGTCCCGTGTCCCTTATCACGTGTCCCGTGTCCCGTGTCCCTTATCACGTGTCCCGTGTCCCGTGCCCCGTGTCCAGTGTCCCGTGTCCCGTGTCTCGTGTCCCGTGTCCCGTGTCTCGTGTCTCGTGTCTCGTGTCTCGTGTCTCGTGTCCCGTGTCCCTTATCACGTGTCCCGTGTCCCGTGTCTCGTGTCTCGTGTCTCGTGTCTCGTGTCCCGTGTCTCGTGTCTCGTGTCCCGTGTCCCGTGTCCCTTATCACGTGTCCCGTGTCCCTTATCACGTGTCCCGTGTCCCGTGTCCCGTGTCCCGTGTCCCGTGTCCCTTATCACGTGTCCCGTGTCCCGTGTCCCGTGTCCCGTGTCCCGTGTCCCTTATCACGTGTCCCGTGACCCAGGTCCCGTGTCCAGTGTCCCGTGTCCCGTGTCCCGTGTCCCGTGTCCCGTGTCCCGTGTCCCGTGTCCCGTGTCCCTTATCACGTGTCCCGTGTCCCGTGTCTCGTGTCTCGTGTCTCGTGTCTCGTGTCCCGTGTCCCGTGTCCCGTGTCCCGTGTCCCGTGTCCGTGTCCGTGTCCGTGTCCAGTGTCCAGTGTCCCGTGTCCCGTGTCGTGTCCAGTGTCCGTGTCCAGTAGTGTCGTGTCAGTGTCCCGTGTCAGTGTCCAGTGTCAGTGTCCCGTGTCCAGTGTCCAGTGTCCGTGTCAGTGTCCGTCCGTGTCAGTGTCCAGTGTCCCGTGTCCAGTGTCCCGTGTCCAGTGTCCCGTGTCCCGTGTCCCGTGTCGTGTCCGTGTCGTGTCCGTGTCAGTGTCCGTGTCCAGTGTCCGTGTCCGTGTCGTGTCCCGTGTCAGTGTCCGTGTCCCGTGTCCCGTGTCCGTGTCTCACGTGTCCAGTGGTGTCAGTGTCCGTGTCGTGTCCAGTGTCCGTGTCAGTGTCCGTGTCCGTGTCCAGTGTCCGTGTCAGTGTGTGTCAGTGTCCGTGTCACGTGTCCCGTGTTTGTGTCCAGTGTGTGTCCCGTGTCCAGTGTCAGTGTCAGTGTCCCGTGTCAGTGTCCTCGTGTCCCGTGTGTGTTCGTGTCAGTGTCGTGTCAGTGTCCGTGTCCCGTGTCCCGTGTCACGTGTCCCGTGTCCGTGTCCCGTGTCAGTGTCCCGTGTCCGTGTCCGTGTCCCGTGTAGTGTCCGTGTCCCGTGTCCCGTGTCTCGTGTCTCGTGTCCCGTGTCCCGTGTCTCGTGTCTCGTGTCCCGTGTCCCGTTTCCCGTGTCCCGTGTCCCGTGTCCCTTATCACGTGTCCCGTGTCCCGTGTCCCGTGTCCCGTGTCCCGTGTCCCGTGTCCCGTGTCCCGTGTCCCGTGTCCCGTGTCCCGTGTCCCGTGTCCCGTGTCCCGTGTCCCGTGTCCCGTGTCCCGTGTCCCGTGTCCCGTGTCCCGTGTCCCGTGTCCCGTGTCCCGTGTCCCGTGTCCCAATATCACCCACTGGACTCAAGGCCAACACGTTTGACTTATTGCGCCAACACGTTATGACCTTCGTATACTAAAAATAAATAATACAATATTTATTTCATCTAAAAAACTAGTTACTACACTTTTAATACAGAGATTTAAAAGAAAGTATTACCGACATCCAAATACTGGACTCATTAAACTGCCTTAAATATTTAATGTTATGCTAAGCGTACCAACGGATTGGTTCAAATATTTTCATCCTATTACTACTGTTTATTTTCAGTTCTTTGCATTTCTTTACCATTTTAAAGCTTAATCCACTCTATTTCGTTGAGTAAAGTTGGCATTCATAAAGCAAATTATATGAGATGGAAGTTACTTATTACAAAAATCACAAAATGAAAGAAAACATTTTATAGATGTACATATCAATTGAACTAACTATTAGTTATACAATTACTAAGCAATCTTATAAACTATAATTAGTATAGTTAGTATAATAACTATAGTTAGTAACAAAATGGGGGTTTAGACCGTTTCCCATAAAACCGTCATAATGTTGAAAGGCGAAAAACAACAATAACAAAATAACTCATTTTCATCTCAACAATATAATTGATGCTGTCCTATATGGAGTATTTTACTAAAAAGGTTTAAACTATCTCTTCTGTCAGTTGGCCTTTATAGTTGTGTGCAACCATGGTTTTTATTTCCAAACATAAAACATCAAGCAGTCAATATTATATGATATCCAGTTTTTTTAGATTTTTATACAAGGTGATTCACGAAGATATGCGGTAACTTTGAGAGCTCATTCTGCATGTAAAATAAACCTATATAAAAAAGGTCCGGAAATGCTTTGGTAGCGACTTATGGCTGGCGCAAAATTTCGATCAGAATTTGGTACCTTGAGTTAAATAAGGGCTTCCTTGAATTCCAGGTAGGTAAATTGAGGGGGCAATTCAATTTTCCTTTTGGTATTTGACGTATTAAATTTAATAAAACAGGTCCCAGAACTGTAAGTTAAGAACAAAACTATGCACGTTTTACATTAGGCCTACAATGGCAATAGGAACAAAACGTGTGTTCCTATACGTTTACTGTGCCACATTGTACCACACATTGTGGTGAAATATACATCGGGAAGATAAAGACAATTAGATCTACAGGCAATACAGAAAAGGTAAATAAATTATACTAAATCAAACTATCTACAACGGTCACCTGTCAGTACAGGTGATTTGAACTTTTTTGTATAATTCAGTAACCCCAAGACTATTAATCATAAAGTATTTCGATTAACAATGTGTATTTAAGACTTGTTTAGCTTAGTTACTAACAAAGATCAGTTTATCAGTTTAACAGGAATATTGAGGATTGTCCGTAAACTGTATAGGGAAGAGAAACGCTTCCTACGAAACATAGGAAAATTTATGTGTCAGCATGTAGCCCATTTGTCTTGACTCGTAAAAGTACCAGGAAACACAAATAGGCATGCTACTGGCAAAATAAAATATAACTAGCAATACTTGCAAATTAAACCCAACGTGCAATGGGAATTAAATTAATTAGGCAAAATCAGTACAAAATATACTTGAATCTAAAAATAAAAAATGAAAGATTATACTCCAAATAAAATATAAAAATTATAATATATGAAAGTTTGGTCAATCTGTCGATAAACATAATTATTGCCTATTTATAAGATTAAAATGGAAAGAGTGAGTAGTTTGCTGCTGTTAGAACACTGAAAGTATACCATCAAAAATTTTATTTTTAACATTTATACCAACTTTTATCAACATCTGTCCGTAAATAAAGGAGTTTGCCTAATCTCCATATGATTAACATGGGAAAAGAGTATGCAGGTTTGCTGCCATGATAACACATAAACTATGATTTTTTAGCACAAATGTATGGATCTCAACCACATGAAGCTAAATATCAAGTTTCATCAAAAAATATTAGATAATAAGTGAAAAATTAATTTTTCCTAATCCTCCATAAGATTAACATTGGAGCCTCAAAATACAACGTACTGTGTTTAGATTTTTTTATATCTCGGTAACCTTTGAAGATAGAGAAAAACTTTAAGGAACTTAATTGTGTAGTTTTTTAAGCTGATTCCAATGGTGAAATATAAAATTTGAAATTTTTAAAAATTACATGTGAAAAACGCAAAAAACCCCATTTTGGAGTACAAAACCCCCCCAAAGTACCCGTTCCCATACCGATTGTCTGTTTTACGATTTATTGTAGGATACATTTACCAAATTTGTCTCGATCGTAAATTTTTAGTTATAGTAACAAACTTTTATCAGTTTATCTATGAATAAATCATATCTTATACAAAATCAATATTTGTATCTGTAAAATACAAAACATATATACATAAAATAAAATATATAAAAATTTTAACGACTATTATGTCTCTACATAAAGAACGAAAAAATTACATGTCTCGGGCAATCTTACATGAGACCTACTAATACTTGAATCTAAAAATAAAAAATGTATTTACTTCCCTGTGGGAAATAGGTTAGATGGTGGATGTGTCTAAAGAAAATGGTCTCAGTTCATCTAAACAGCTGTTCTTATTCTTTTGTATTAAAAATTCGATACAATAGCTCTGGTAGTTTCTATGGAAACCTGTTACATGTTTTCCATCTTAAAAATTTCCAACACCCCCCCCTCCCCGAGCTAAGACATAATCATGTCAAAACTCTGAATAAGCTGGTTTCAATGGTAGTTAAAAAGATAATAGATACCTCAGTCAGTCTCCAGTTCAGTGGTTTAATTTAGGGGTAACATGTTTTGGCTTACGTCATTATCCAAAAGCAGACTGTCAGGAAAGTTCAAATCAAGCTATATTATCTATGTTGTCATCGGTCAGGAGTTCTGCTGATATAGATAGGTTTTCCATTTCAGAGAAGGGAATTTGATTTAAATTGGAGTTTGTCGTTTAAAATTAGTTTATTAAAATAAGGTTCTTGTGAGGCTTACACATTTCAAATTCTACCAGTACACTCATTCTGTATCCTTTTGACAGTAATGCAACACTTTAAGACCGTAGCTAATGTCATGCATATCGTGATTATTGCGAATCAGGTGTTGGCAAACGTCGATTTTTGTGTGTCTGTTCTCGGGTTCGGGCGATGATCTACATCATAACAAAATCTGAGCAAAATTTTGAGCTAGCCAAAATCTCTACATACTGGCGATGCTGACTGGGACGGTGGTGACGTCCTGTAATCCAGCTACTTGGAGGTCACGAATTGTGGATAGTTGTGAGCGATGGTCGGTGGGTGTAGTGTTCTCTTGTGCGGATTAATGTCCGCACTATTGAATACTAAGTTAATTCGCAAATAACATCGTCATAATTAGAACAATTCGTAATTTAGAGGCCGTGGTTCGGATTCCACGTTAAACTGTAGGTCCCTTAGTTGCCTTCGGCTGTTGGGCTATTAATTAACAGTCCTGTCTAAGGAACATGTCAGCCTTAGTCAGTAACAAGACTACAAGATCGCGCCACAATCATTTCTCATTCATACTTGGCTTAAAATACCTACCTGGGTAGGTCGCCATATCAAATGGTAATCTAATCTAATCTAATCTACATATCTAGTTTAAATGCCCACCAGTTTGACCTATGTGAAAACTTGGACACTCAGCAAAATTTACGTCAAGAGAAAGGTAAAAATAGTGGATACATATAACACTTGAATGTACAGATCCTCGGAAACTTTACTTTCCCAATCTGATTAACGGGATTAAGTTTCGCTTTGAGTTCAAGAGATTAAAACCACGCTGAGAAGGCTGATAAAATTAATTTAATCCGGTTAGCTCGGACGCACCAACTGGAGAGCTGTACCTCATTTGCTAACTAATTGGATATTATTGAATCCAACTGCTCCCTCACTCGTACATCCGAACATTTAAAAGGCTCCAGCCCAAAACGTATGCCATGTTTTCAATTATAAATTAATGGGTGATTTTAACAAAACTTTATAACATATGAGATATTTTTTAGATTAGTTTATATAAATTTTTTATCATTTACAATCCCATTTTATAGTTATTTCATCTAAAATATGTGTATGTTTTGTATATTGTTTTGATATGGCTTTTATTTTTTTATAATCTACTAGCTGACCCGGCGTACTTCTTGACGCCTAATAGTAAATACTTGTTAACTTTAATATTGGCCATGTTCTGCAGTCGAATAGCATTACGGCTTCGTTGTGTAGATATTCTGGGTCGTGGCATAGTGAATAACAATACTGAAACGATAAGACATATTAATAACATTCCCATAAATCTGAGTGGATTGATTCACAATTTTCTAATCCAACCTAAACCCAAACCAAACCTTACTGCAATACGGCTTTTATAGGAAAGATATACAACTGCTGATTATTATAATAAACATAATATGTATAAACATTGTAATCATTTTTCATTTAGCCAACATATAAACACGTGACTTTTAATCAGACAGAAAATAAAAAATAGAAATACATAATCCCCAAAAACCGTAAACTACTAACGTGGTGAATAAAGCTGTTCATTTTGTACAGCACATATTTCCTTCATTGTTTTACATTAATGAATGATTCAAATGATATTGGATAGTAATGCATATTACTAATGGAAAGTACACTAACGGCTGTAGCATAAGAATCAAACGTTTTGATTGTAGAAAATTTGTAAACAAACTTAGTCCCGATAAGGTTACATTAGAAATTTAAAGCGCCATAAAATAGAAACTTATGGAGTTTTAGAAAAGTTTTCACTAAAACCTTTCGGACACTTATAGAGCAATTTGCTAAAATGTCATGGTGATCGGATGAGTAGTGTGGTTTGGCAACGCATAAAGAAATATACATTCATTTTCATATAGAGAGATTAGTTTACTTGTCGCGTGTTGAACAACACAAATTACTGTAATTAGGTTTAGATTCGTTGGTAAACATAAAACATAGCTTAATGATTAACTTTCTAAAATGACGACCTATCGCTAAGCTAAATTTACTCTACGCTGAAAACATAAAATTACTTGAATGTCTACAGCTGTGGACACGAAAATTTGACAGTTCGGAAATTAGAATACACAGTTGATGTAAATGTCCTAGGTTTCAATGTTTACAGTTTCTAATTTCTCCATCTGTTTACACCAATTTTTGCAGTCCAGGAAGAAGAACGAAAAAAAAGAAAAAAATACACTTATGTCCTTAATCTGGAGGCCTAAGAAACGCAATGGTTCACTTTTTCACTTGCTTTATTTTTGTACAAAATGTCTTCGAATTTTTAGAGGCTTATAGGAACCGACTCCGATTATAGAGGTTAACTTCGAATTTTAGAGGAAGCGTTTCAAATTAGAGGAACATAGTTTGAATTCTAAATGCTCAAAACAAATAAATTCGAATTTCAGAGGTCAAATCACGCGTAAAAAATATTTTAAACCATCAGAATATATTTTTTTAGAATATTAGAGGATTTCTTGGGAGAACAGACAACATCTACAAAATTGTAGAGGTTCTCGTACTATCGAGATTCGAATTAGCGAGGTTCTGACGTATATAACTGTCTCCAATTGAGACAAGGTTATAGCTAATATTTGTATCAATAGTAACAATATACTGCTAGAACCTCACAAAGAGAGCATATATTGAAAGTTTAATCTTTTAGGTAAGGGTTGCTGACAATTCAAAAATCAATAATTATGTTCCGAAGATGGGAAAACCACAAAAATTTAGATTTAATCACACATTACTAAAATCTCTAACTCAACACAGGTAATTGTTGCCGTCTCATCTCAAAGAGGCTACGTCAGCCGTGTCTTGTTCAATTACAGGGGTGGTTGACAATGGCAGCTCATGAGCGGTCACTTATGACTAACCTGGGCGATTGATGTCACTACAGTACAGCATCTCTCTGGCTTTGATTGTGCACAAAGCCGTCAATCAAAGATTAAGGACAAAAACCAACAATGGTATATATCATCAATAGGACTAAAACGTGCGTTTTTGATACGAGCACAAGTTTAACAGCCGAGGCTGTTAAATGTGCTAGTATATATCAAGAAGCCAATTTTAGGCTGTGTGATGAACTATAGTTTTCGTCATACTGCAAATAAAATAAAAAAAGTAAATCATACAAACTCGTAAACATAAATAATTACCTGATTTAGTGTCAATTGTTGTGAACCATTTTTGTCGCTTTAGACTAATCAGCTGTTATGTTACTTACGTTGTGGCAGTTCTTTCTTGATTCCTGATTGGTTGTTTAGGATTTGTCAGTGTTAGTTATTATTATCGATAGTTCGATATCAACCATTCAATAGTGTGATTTAATAGTCGATTACTAATTTCAAAATTGATATCCAGAATACACGTCTGAAATACCCAAAAACCCGATAGTGATTGTTGTAGTTACTTTATCGATTATTTTTAATCGGAAGTTGACCTCGAATCAAAAAAGTATCATCAACAATGATCTTTTGCGGCCTAGGACTCAAAATATCATCATAATAATAGGTTTAGTCCTAGGAAGAAAAAGTACGACTTCAACACACGTATCTAAAACACCTGTTTTTGAAGTAAAATGACGATAAATTATTATCTTTAAAATGTTATGTGCATAAAATTTCATACGGATTATACTAAGTGACATACCATTTCAGTAGTTGAAGAATCAAAATAATATTTTACTCATTGTCTATACTTTTCTTTCATTTTAAACTTTTTAAACTATGGAATACGAATAGCCGCATAATTTAACTTACTATAATGGGTTTAAAGCTGTCCAAGTTTTATTTTACTAAGTAGAGTGATTTTCCTTTCAAGGTTATCATTTTTTCTTGGCGGCTAGAAGCTGATTTTTTACCAAAAATACATGCATACCGTCCTTTGTTTATATTGTATGCTTCCGAACCACTACATCTTTTACCAACAAATATTACCTGGCCGCCAGTAACTAATTCATGACAAGTAGAGTGGCCAACGGCATGTGAACTTATATTCAAACTCACACAAAATTCCCCTATTATTGAAATTTTATAACAAATAAGTAAAATAACTCTGAGCCTTTGGTCGTTCCATTATAATGAAAACTTAACGCCTTGTAATACAACGACGCTAATAACAAAGAAGACTTCAATTAGGTTTATCTGAACTTTATCCCAGTGACTTTTCATTATACTTCGTAAAATATCATTGGAACAAAATATCATTCAGAAGTATCACTTAATTTAAAAGTCTGTCAGAACCAAGAGTTTCAAAATGTATTGTGTAATACCTTTACATACGAATTACCTTAACACTTTCTCCCACTTATACGATAGTATACGGAGTAACTAATCTTTCGTCAACATTTTTGGATTTGAGTTGGGAGTGGATATATCCATTATGAGGTACCCTAAATCCAAAAAAGTGGGTTTCGTCGTGATGTTTGTCTATCTGTATGTGTATCTGCATGCCAATACCCCCAGTCAAAAATAACATATAGACTAAATGCTTTTCAAACCAAAAGAAACACTTTATAGTATAGATTTTGTAGTATACACTTCCTAAACTCACAGAAAAAAATTAAATTTTAACTTTTTCCTATTTCAATAAATATCTCGAACAAAAGCTCGTCCGAATGTTGTCACCCATAAATTTCCAGGCACCCAGTCACCCATAAATGTCCAGACACCCAGTCACCCACAACTGTCCAGACACTGTCCAGACACCCAGTCACCCACACAGACTAATGGTTAAAATATGAATTTATAGTTTTTTTGTGAAAATGTACTGTCATCAAGTTTTAAGACATGTGTACTCGTATGTATTCAAACCAGATCAAGTACAGTAACCTAATGAAGAGCTGTGAGGTCAAAACGAGCGTGGTATTTTATTAAACTAGGATTTTCAGAAGGTAAATTTCATTTTTAACTATTGGTACTTGAAGACAGACGTTTGCTTGGAAAGAATAGAGCATGAATTACATAATTTATTCAGCTAAATTAAAAGAAATCATTATTTAGACAATGTAAACACAGTTTGTATGGTTTACATAAAAACGTTTTAATAACGTTCTTTAAATAGATATTTTGCATTTCAACTTCGAATGGTTTCCTGAGGATCGCTTGATCGAAAATTGTATGTGTTTTTACTCAGTGAACAGCCTTAATATAAGCACATTACCGTAAAAGATAATCCTTATTGATAAATCTGCCTAATCAGTACTATTCGATTACTATGATGGGAGTAATATAATTTTTATGAAATTCGCTCTACTCACACCAGCGTGCTGAGTAGTGCGTTTTAGAGTATAAGATCAATTTTATTTTGTTGAAAGTGAATAAATGAAATAAATCATTACATTTATAATAACCTAAGTGAATAAGGTATAAAATAATAGATTTATATTAATAAATTGCTTAAAAATATTTTAATTTTGTATTTTATTATTTACTTATAGTTATGTTATACTTTCATCCCAGCTTAAAAGAACCGACTCATTCTAAAATAAATTAAGATTGCACTTTGAATGTGCTACTTTTCTAGTTGAAACAATTAGACCGGCCAGTACAGTAATTAAACTGCGAGCAAGGTCAAGTTAACTACACAGGGACGTCGACCAGCCCAATTAGTGGGCTGTGTAGTTTAATTGTAACGCTAAACGTTAGTGTCAGGGAAACAAGGTCGAAGATTCGCAGATTGTGACAAGTTTGCAGAACAAGCTAACAGGATGTCTCCGAGCCCTGGGGACGGACGCCACCGACTCCGACTGGGAAAACATTTCATTTCGGTAAATTTAACTGCTGTTAAACTGAAGTGGTTTACCAAAGGTTATACAAATAAAATATATAAATTACTCTGAGCATATCTTTGAAGAAGCGCTGGATAATGAAGAAGAAGAAGGCATCTCAATAAATGGGAAGAAATTGAGTAATATAAGATACGCGGACGACACTATTGTGTTTGCTGATAGTCCACAAGCACTGCAACAACTTATAAACAAAATTGCAGGAGTTAGTGAGGACTATGGATTGAACATTAACATACAAAAGACTAAAATTATGGTCATCAGCAAGAAGAAGATTGACAACATTCAGCTATTCATCAACAATCAGCCAATTGAGAGAGTACCACACACAACATACCTGGGAACATGTATAAACGAGAACTACACAACTCAAGAAATCAAATCTCGAATTGCCAAAGCAACAGCTGCTTTCAACAAAATAGCAAGCTCTTCAGAAGCCATGATATCACTCTTGAAATAAAAATGAGACTTCTCAGATGTTACATATTTTCCGTCCTCTTGTATTGTACAGAATCTTGGACACTCAATGAAAACATTTCAAGAGAATAAGGCCTTTGATGCGACTCTATCGAAGAATGCTGAGATATCATGGACTGAACATGTCACTAATGCAGAGGTACTGCAAAGAATGAATAAGCAGACAGAAATTATGAGCACCATCAAGGTCCGAAAACTGCAATATCTGGGCCACATCATGAGGAATGACTCCAGGTACCTTTTACTCCGGATAATCGTCCAAGGAAAAATCAATGGAAGAAGAGGTCCCGGCAGGAGAAGATTATCTTGGCTGCATAACCTTAGGAAGTGGACCGGGAAAACGTCCGTTGAACTCTGGCTGTGGACAAAAGTCGGCTTGCCAAGCTGGTTTCCAACACCCGTAACGGATAGGAACTTCAAGAAGAAGAATACAAATAAACAGTACCAGTGGACTGACACATACTTTCTCCCTTGGGTAAATTTAAAAAAGACAATCTGTAATAAAACTATCATATTCTTCAAAGTTTATCTAAACATAATTGAATAATTTATTGTTTCAAAAATAATAATCCAATTTCTGAAAACAACAAAAAAACAAAGTTCAAATAATTGTTAGAAATTTTTGGGGGACCCCTACCCAGTAACGCCAAGCTTTTTGAGTTGGTTTTATTGGGTGATTTGACCTTACGCTTCACACCAAGTTTCATGAGAAAAGGTTAGAAAATAAGGAAGAAATTTATTTTTTAATATTCTCCATAAGAATAACATTGAGCACTTTCAGACAACATTCTGTAACGCTGGACAAGGTTTTTATACTTCTCCGTGAAAATGAAAGCACCTACTATCATAAACATTTTTTTCATTTTTCTATACCTTTTTTATAAGGTTTTTTCTTACTAAACTGACCAATATCCATTAAAATAACTTAAGGAGCTCTCAAAACCCCAATCTTTAACAAGATTAGAAACATTTCTTGATATGAATATATCCAAGCTCTGGGGGAGGGGTGTTAGCAGATTTGATAACGCAAAAAATGCAGCAGAAGTGTTTAGATCCCGTTTCCATAGAAACTACCAGAGCTATTGTATTGAATTTTTAGTTATAAGAACAGCTGTTTAGATGAACTGAAAACATTCCCTTTAGACATATCCATGACCTAACCTATTTCCCACAGGGAAGTAAATACAGGATAAACATTCTTTTAGTTTACTGATCATTTGATCTATTACTAAATGAACAGAAAGAATAACCAGATGTTTAATTAAAATCAATAGTAGTTTTTGACTTCAGGTTAATATTTATAGCAATAAGTACTCACCTCTTAACACAGTACAATGGACGAGCCAACTTATGTAAATAGTTAATTACTTAAACAACATAAACAATTATAGAATAGTATATTTCGTCACTGATTGTTACTCCAGTAGTAACAATCGAGTTCCAAGTTCGAAGTTGAAGTTTAATTCTATCAGGTACATGTATAACATTCTTGGATGAGATAAGCACGGTATCTAAATATATCAAACAAATTCGTGTTAGTTACACGCATTATAACTCGAGAACGGCTGGACCGATTTTAATGATCTTTGATTTTTTGGATTCGTCTCTGCTCCGGCCATGCTTTATACATATTCAGTTTCCATAAATTCTATTAGTTTCCATTTCATGGCGTTTTAAATTTCTAATGTTAACCTTATGGGGACTAAGTGTTTACAAATGTTCTACAATAAAACATTTGATTTCTTAAGCTACAGCTGTTGTTTTACTTTCCATTAGCAAGCAATATGCTTTACTATCCAATGCCATCTGAATCATTCATTAATGTAAAACTATGAAGTAAATATGTGCTGTACAAAATGATCAGCATTATTCGCCACGTTAATAGTTTACGGTTTTTGGGAATTATGTACTGTATTTATATATTTTCTATTTTCTGTGTGATTTAAAGTCACGTGTTTATATGTTTGCCAAATAAAATAATTACAATGTTTATACATATTAGGTTTTTTTATAATAATCAGCTGTTGAATATTTAATTTAAAGCTTTCACAACGAAGCTGCAATGCTATTTGACTTCAGAACATGGCCAATCTTAATGTTAACACGCATTTTCTGTTATGCGTTACGAAGTTCGCCGGGTCAGCTAGTTTTTATTAAACAATTATATCGATTTTAATAATTAAATATATTGATATTTTATTTGTTACTCGCAGTAGTTTTACACGTTTTATGACACAAAGTTGAGAAAATAACAATTTTTTAGGAAAAAAACAGGTATCAAGACTTGTCATTACATCCAAATAAAATTCTAAACTACAAAAAAATAATTAAAGATACAAATAGAAGGTGAATATATTTTATGTAATGGAAATGTTAATGTTAGTTGATACAAAATGAATTAATCCGATACAATTAAATGTACAATAAAAATGGAGAGAAGATATTTATGTATCTTATAAATTTGATGGTTGTTGTGTTTTATGATTAATCATAAAATCGGCATCAAGCAATTACGTATATTTCCCGCCAACTTGTGTCGGAGTTTCTTAGTTTCTAACGGTTCAGCAGAACGTTAAGGAAAACTTCTCGAGCGGGAATTTAATTAAAACGGACATGTCGGAATATCAAGCAGACAACTTCGGTTCATGTTTTACAAGTCCAATTTTTACAGTACTTCAAAAAAATTCAAGTAGCCGGAAAAAAACTAGTACTCTACGGATTGTATAATTTCAGTGAAAAGAAACTTGATCCTTATTATGGAAAAATATTAACCTGAAATCGTAAAAAAATAATCTTTTTAGCTCAACTATTTAATTTTAAATTAACTAAAATAAATTAAAATGTAACTGGTAAAATTCGTTATGCGATTATATACAGGGTGTCCATGAAAAACGTTTCACGACTTCGGTGAGTGATTAAGTACATTAAAAGGAAGAAAAAAGTTCCAATAGAGGTATGGCCTAAAACGTTTATTTTCTCAGATGTCTGCCATTTTGTAATTTCCACAAAATATTCTTTAAATATTTTGTGAAATTTTTGTTAAATATTCTTAACATTTTTTTAAGGATTATTTTTAAATTTGGTACGTGTTTTAAACTATTAGACCACTATTAGTGAAAAATAACTAGCATGATTCAAGCTCAAAATCCAAAATGGCGGCCATTAAACTTTACCGTTAACAAAGTATTTTAGTTTTAAAATTTTAAATGGCCACCATTTTAGATTTTCAGCTCGGATAATGCTAGTTATTTCTTATAATACTAATCTACTAGTGTAAAAAACATACGAAATTTCAAAATAATCCGTAAAAACGTGTTTGAATTAAAAAATATTTTGTGAAAAGTACAAAATGGCGGATATCTGAGAAAATAAGTGTTTTAGGCCATACCTCTATTGGCACTTTTTTCTTCCTTTTAATGTACCCAATCACTCACCGAAGTCCTGAAACGTTTTTCATGGACACCCTGTATAACTTATTATTTTAAATATGTTCAAAATCAGTTATCAATGTTAACGAACTGATTTTACTGAACGAATTTAATTTGACAGCTGGTTTTATTTTTAAGAGGGTGTGAGTCAGTTTAAATAATACTCGAATCTTACCCAAAAGGTATACAAAGTAGGCCAATAACAATAAATTTCATCTTAGTGGGTGTTTGTTCCTACGGCGCAGTAAAAATACCTTGTTTAGCGTTAAGGTTCAGTTCAGTTGCCTTAGAGAACAACTGTAGCAATTAAAGATCTTGGTAAAAGAATCAGCTGGTACTTTTCAGAAGCTTACAAAAATTACACAAGTACGGTAGTTTCAAACATTCACTGCAGATTCACAAATTATTTTCCCTCTTTGCAGAAAAACTTATACACAGATATTGAAATAAGCCCCATTTTGGCTTTTTGTGGTATAAAACGGAAAAACCCCATAAAATCATAGTTCCAAGCAGTTTAAAAACAAAACATTCTGTTTATGGAGATTAATCAACATTGATTAAACTACTATAAATAACGAGACTTAGTCTAGACATTTGTTGGTTTTACTTCTTAAGTGACATTACAACATAATTAATTTCGTTTATTATTATTTATCTTGTAAAATATATGTTTACAGCCTAAATTTGTTGGCATAATGTATAATAAACTACTTCGGCAATCCCGTCTCACAGCTCATATAACATTGTGTTCGAATATAACAATCATTCGAAAGATGTTTCGATATGAAAACATCATCGTCAGCTTCGACTATCGCATCGGTTGGTTTCTTTTGTCAACATTCCTTTTGCATTCGGTAATAATTCTAATAATTTGATATTCATTAGTGTCAATATGTATGAGTTATTTTATGGAAATGTCTTCTTCTGAACAGCTTCGTGATTATGTTAAGCTGACGATGGTATTTTAAAACAGGAACATATAAATGATTAAACATATTTATTTTAGCTTTCTTTTCTAATAGAGACAATTAAGTAATTTAGTCTTACATTATCATTGTTCTAGATTGTAAAACGTTTTTATTGCTAATGATTTCAATACTAAACAGCATATTTAACTTCGAAATTAAAAAAAAATATAGTATTAACAAGAGATTTACTTAAAAATACCAACCGTGTGTTAAAGATTATTATATAAATACCTTTCAGGCTAAGAGAGATTTTTAGAGCATTACTTTTGGGGTCCACACACTTCCTAAACTCATACGAAAATGATTGTATTTACTTCCCTGTGATAGTTAGATTAGATCATCGATATGTCCAAAGGGAATGTTTTCAATTGCATTCCTCTAAACGTCGATATGACGTCACTATCCAAATGACGTCACTGATTCAAATTTTGGTCTTGCAAATTGCCAACCCCACACCAGAGCTAAAACGTATCCATGTTAAATCTGTTTCGACCCTACAATAAACTTAACGCTAAAACATATTTACTTGACCATAGGTTACAGGTTAACCAGTCAAAATTGGACAGTTAATTATCTAACGACAGGTTAGTCTAAATTAGCTCTAACTTTAAAGTAGTAAAATCTAATTACTTCAGTTACTGGCTAGCTATGGGTTAAGCTAAGTTTAACGGTGATTTTAGTTTTTAGCAAAATCCAGCTTTAGACATTAGATTTTAGAAATGTGCAAAGTACGGAATTAATCTGTTTCAAGACCCGTTACTTTAATTTTTAACAAAATAAATAATGCATGCATAAATAATAGCATATTCTAAAGGGCAAATGTTCACTCACCCCTCGCCTCTAACCAAACCGTCTTTATCTCCCAAGTCTTTATTAATTGCTCAACAAAAGTCCAATCAAGTAATCAATAGCCAAGAATCTGGTGGCTCATTAATCAGGATTTCTTCATCTTAATAGCATCTCATTGCGTCTCTAGCTTCTAAATACAGCTCTGTTTAAACATTCAATCTTCATTTCAAATCCGTCTCGTTAAAAAAACACAAAAAATAGCACTGGGAATAAGGGATTATTTATTCTGTATCAACGGTTAGACCGAGCTTTGTACGGATTGTGTTAGGAGGCAAGATAATTTATTATTATGAGAATTTTGTCTTGAATTAAAATAAGTAAAAATATATAATACATATTCCGTCACAGCAAACCTGCGTACTCAGCGAAATTCCAAATCAATCAAGACAACTGTCGTTAATTAATGAGTTCTCTTTGAGTCCCCGTGACGAGTGGACGTGTTTGGTTTCTTATGTGTGTAATGTTTAGTGAATGGTTTGTTTGTAAGTTTTTTGACTGCTTTAAACTGTTATGTTTTCAGCTTTATACCGGTTTGGTCCGGATTATGTGTTAATTGTGTTATGTTTTAGATTTTAGTTCACCTGGGATCAGATTCCAGATCCCGAAACGTCGTGAAACTTTGCTTTACATAAAATCGTGATGGAAAATGTCCACAATAAAACTCTAAATAACAGTTTAAACATGTTGTAACAATAAAAAAGTTGTGTAAGGATACTCTGCTAATTCTTTCAATGTTACTTATAATAAGAATAGTAGTCCTTAATAGTGAACCCCAGAGATCAAATATATATAAAAGAAACTAAGAAAACCTAGAAACAGTTTAAAATTTCCACAGGGTTACACATACGTAGAACGTTTTCTCTATTTCAATTCATTACATAGATGAAAATAATGTATTGAATTAATACTACAATTGTTAAATACACACAACTTTATACTGCATGCGAAAACAGAAAATGATTTTTTATGCTCTGGTAGTACTTTTTTTAATAAAATTACTTAATCTCTTTTTACTAAATATCCGTTCCTTTTCATGTACAGATATTTTACCAAAATAATGCGTTGTTCACTAATTCTGACTGACTGCTTACCACGTCACTTGAGGATCGCTGGTTCAAATACACAGACGCCATTAGTAATTGGCCTATGAATAACCCATCTCACAACGGGTTGAAATTGGAAGTAAAAGACCAGGGTTTGGGCGGGGTTCTGCCAAAACGTTAAAAAAATACGTTATTGGCGTTGAAAATCCAAAATCATTTTCATAACAAAGTTATTTTGTAACTAAATTTTGAGCTATAGAAGAATATATGTTGTAATTTCCAACAACCTGGCTTGTAGCAAAATGTTAATTTTGCTACTAGGCTCCCGGTGATCGATTTGCGCTAACATGCTCATGCTCACCCAATCGTACTTGTTTCATGAACCACTAATATCGTGATCATTTAAATGACTTCATAATTGATTAGGTGCTTAGAACTAGCCACATTAACTTTCAATTAACTCATTATCAAATCTGTTTCTCCTAAAAGATTTAACACGGTACCAACTATTAACCTGTGATAAGTTAATAAGTGCACTTCATAATGCACTTTGAATGATCTTTTGTTGATGTATTCCTAGAAAAAGCTGTTCGCCGGAACTATAAAAAAACTGTTATTATATTATATATTTTTCTGGATATTTGATTTCAAATCCGTTTTTCTAAAATAAAATATAACAATTCTTTAAAAAGTTTATTTTAAAAGAACCTAAAAATAAAACATTCTTACTTTACGAATTTTCCTATTAAAAATAAAAACCTAAATCAGCATTTTGGTTAACTGCAGCTACAAAAGGATTTATTCTCAACTGACTCAAAATGTTGTTATTATACATTTATTTTTTAATATATTAAAAACTCCCAAAGACCCCAATTTTGAGATAGAAAACTGTCTAAAAATAATTAATACAAGTTTAGAAATAATGGGGTTCACACCCCCATTCTGGAAATATTAACAAACTTTTTGCGTGGGATTTATTAGGTGTGACTGCTGCATACCAAATTTCAGGAAAATCGTTGAGAATTCAGGAATAAATTGATATTTTAATATTCAAATTGTGCGCTCTCAGACATCGTATTGAGTTTACTACAGATTGTATATTTAACTTTTCTCTGGAACTGTTAGTAGTAGGCTAATTAAAACCCTAATTTGTTTATCTTTTTGAGATGGTTTTAAAGATGATAGTTTAATTATTTTTAAAATGTACCATTTTGCCAGAAAATTTTAAACGTTTTTAACATTTGATAGTCTATATATTTTGAACTATGAAATTAATGTTGGTGTCATACCATTTGGGACCTTAATAGCAGAACTATAAACCATGGAATTTAAAGCAAATCATTAGAGCGGAATTTGGGAAATTTTTATTTTCCACATTTTAAGGTTTTTTGTTTTTAGGTATAAAAAAAGATATATACTGTATGTTTAGAGATACAGCCAAAGTGCTCCCATGTACCAAACTTCATAACAATAGGATGATAAGTGTGATTTCAGAGTCTGTACACAGAAAGACAAACTAACAGACAGACACCAGTCCTGAAACCACTTTAATATTCACAAAATAAATAGATCCTCTCTCAGCTGAAATTTAAAAATTTTGATGAAAACAATACTTTCTCCATACACTATGTATAAGAGGAAAAGTAAAAACATATAAAAACGAGCCTGAATAAACAACATGCCCATTCTGCAAGTCCAACACGGTCTGTACCAAAGTTGAGTATAACCGGGACGTGAAGCTCTCTACAAACAAGCCTTCGACATGTTTATATTGTCGGCTGTATGAAGTTCATCCAACTATTTTAATTTCAAACTACGAAGCCAACGCGTATTACCACTCCGTTTCTTTTTGTTTTTGAATTTGAGAATTATTAGTCAAGGTTTTGTTCTTTGAAAGTTCATATACTATTGTTTGATTCGTTAAAACTAAAAAACCGATTCAATTTCAAATTAAACACGAATGAATTACCATGGTATAACTAAGGTAACACAAGCGTTACTATCTCTTTTAAAAATAAATGACATCAATAACCTCTTTAAATGCAATAAACATAAACCTACAATACTCTATCTTAATAGTTGAGACGTTAAAATAATAATTGTCTTTATGTCTCTATGTTCAGTTTTACGGTCTCTTTTTCCGTACTTTTTATTCTGCAATATATGGCGTGAAGATCAATTTATCCCTTATGCATTGAAAAATGTTTGTATTTACTTCCCTGTGGGAAATAGGTTAGATGATGGATATATATAGAGGGAATGTTTTCAATTCATCTAAACAGCTGTACTCATTCTTTTATATTAAAAATTCAATACAATAGCTCTGGTATTTTCTTTGGAAACCTGTTTGATGTTTTCCATCTTAAAAATTGCCAACACCCCCCCTGAGCTAAGACATAATCATGTCAAAACTCTGAATAAGCTAGTTTTAATTGTAGCTAAAAAGATCATACCTCAGTCAGTCAGTCAGTCTTAGCTCTGCGGGGACCCCAGAGCTAAGACTGACAACTTAACCAGTTCCTAAGCAATAAAACTATAATTTTATTCATATAGATGAAAGGGTGTTGATTTAAAGTATATAAAAATATTTTAAAGATAGTAAAAAGTTTCATCGAATGCGTTCCGTAGTTTTTTCGAAAACGAACACAAATCCTTACTTTATCGTTAGACAGGACAGACCTAATTTGAGTTACCCATTTCGGCTATCCTAGTGTAGAAAACGTAAAAGTGACCAAAAAATGCAACAAATCCAAGCTATACACAGCGAAACACTTATTTGATCTAAATATATAAAACAAAGTCGTTTTAGTTACACGATTTATAACTCGAGAACGGCTAGAACAATTTTAATGATCTTTGATTTTTTTATTCGTCTCTGATCCAAGTAGGCTAAAGGCATATTCAGTTTTGTACTTAACCTTAGGGCTAAGCCCCTTTGTCCTGTAATGTTTGTATATGTTAAGCTTATGATGGGAAGGCGAGATGCATTTTGATCATATGCAAACATCAATTTAAATATTTTATTAACAGCTGATTTGGTGTTGCTTTATTTTCACCAATTAATTGACAGCTAACGTAGTTTCGTTTACTTTTAATCTTGAATTTTATCTATTTCCTTAAAACGTAGACATTTTAGGTGGAACGAAGTTCCCAGGGTCAACTAATTATACATATACTAGCTGACCCGGCGAACTTCGTAACGCCTGACAGTAAATACGTTTTAAATTTAAGATTGGCCATGTTCTGAAGTGGAATACCATTACGGCTTCATTGTGAAAGGTTGTATATTCTGGGTCGTGGCATAATGAATAACAATACTGAAACGATCAGAAATATTAATAACATTCCCATAAAACAAATAAATCTGAGTGGATTAATTCACAATTTTCAAATCCAATCTTAACTCAAACCAAACCTAACTGTAATACGGCTTTTATAGGGGAGATATACAACAGCTGATTATTATAATAAACGTAATACATATAAACATTCTAATTATTTTTTATTTGGCCAACATATAATCACGTGACTTTTAATCAGACAGAAAATAAAAATATAAACACATAATCCCCCAAAACCGTAAACTATTAACGTGGCGAATAAAGCTGTTCATTTTGTGCAACACATATTTACTTCATAGTTTTACATTAATGAATGATTCAGATGGCATTGGATAGTAAAGCATATTGCTAATGGAAAGTAAAGCAATCAGTTGTAGCTAAGAAATCAAATGTTTTCATTGTAGAAAATTTGTAAACAAACTTACTCTCCAGAATGTGTTAACTTATGGGGTTTTCGAAAGTATTTTTTTACTAAAACCCTCCCGGACACATATAGAGCAACTTCCTAAAATTTCATGGCAATCGGATGAGTAGTTTAGCAACGCATAAAGGACATACGTATGTATGTATATACATACATACATACACACATTCAATTTTATATAGAGAGATATATTTGATAGTTTAATGCCACCTTGGTTTAAGTATAAAACATTCACGCAATGCAGTATTAGGAACAGTACAGAACGCCCCTGGGGCACCTCAGAAGTGTGACTCATTGCATATATTATGACACGTTACGCTGAGGCAGAGACTCTCGGACAGAAACTACGATATTAAATTTGTAAACTCATCTCCACACACACTTTCCTTTTCCCTTCAATTATAATTTAGTTTTATTGCTCTATGCACCACAAAAGGAATATATATTGTGAAAGAGAACGGAATTTCTTTTCCGATTCAGTAAATTGTGAATTATTTAACCATTTCACTTAAAATAAACGTTAATTTTTCAATAATATATTTTTATATGAGAAAAATTCCATTATATAGAAATATATATACAGGGTGTTGATTAAAGTCGGGCACAAACTTCGAGGGGTGATAGTACTCATCAAAGTAAACAAAAAATCACTTATAACCATTTGTCGAAAAATACTTCGTTTAGCCGCTAGCCGCCATTTTGTATTTTTTACAAAAACTATATACTGTATATCAAGAAATATTTAAGATACAGAAAGCCGTGGCTAAGAAGCGGAGTTTAGCTGGCACAACGCGGCTTAGCCACGGCCACTCCGCGGTGGCGCGTGGGCCCTGTATTCTAACTTTAAAAGTGCATTTTCTCGGTTATCCGTGGACGGATTTCGTTCACCAAAGTACTGTTCGATTTGAAACTAAAATTCCAATCCTTTTTGTGTCTTGTAAAAATTTTATAAAGTTAACGGTTTTTTGTTATTTTAATTTAAATATTTTTAACCACCGCCATTTTTAAAATATATAAGAAAGTTAAATGATACTTTGTAAATAGTTTTCTCTTTAACCAATAAATATGTGTGCAAAGTTTGGTTTCTGTATCTTAAATATTTCTTGATATTAATTTTTTTTGTAAAAATACATCACCAAACGAAAGATTTTTCGACAAATGGTTATAGGCGATTTTTTGTTTATTAGCACCCAAAAGAAAAGAACTATATATTGTGAGACTTAACCCAATTTATTTTTTCTTCTTTAGTGAGATACAATACGTTAAAATTTTTATTTTATATATTTTATATATATGAAATTTTATATAATAATATATATTTCTGTTAGCACAAACTTCCAAGTGATAAAAATGTAGAGACGTATTCCTACAAACCATTCGTTAAAACATACTCTGAACTAGTTTTATTTTTTTGTACAAAAACTGATTTTTACATGTATAAAAATTTCTTTTTATAACAGAAGTTAAAATTACAAAAGTTAAAGTTTTTTTTTTCCAACGGTCCGAGTATTCTCCGGTTGTATGTGGGGCTCCAATGTTATTTATGGAGGTGGTTCCCATATTTAAAATTTTTGGTAAAACTTGATATTTAGCTTAATGTGGTATGAAACTATATTTTCTTGTAAATTTAGTTATGTGTTTTTTGTATATTTTTTAAATTTAACAATCCTATTTATAAAATTTATAAAGTTTTGTTAATAAATATTATTTATGTAAAATAGTTTTTTTTAATAAAATTAAATCTTTGCCATTTTTCTTAAATATAAATATTTGTTTCTATTTTTTATAAAAAATATTATTATTGTAAATTTTTGGAAATTCGGCTGTGCTAAACGATTTCGAGGGCGATTTTTGTTTATTTTGATGAGTACTATCACCCATCGAAGTTTGTGCCCGACTTTAATGAACCCTGTATATTGTGAGTCGAGCGACATCGAAGGGTAGCACTCGTACATAATTTATAACGTTGTATAGCTTTTTACTTCCTGCTAAATATATATTTTATACTTCTATTAATCTATATAGCTCAACATTTTTGTGAGTATTTGCTCAGAATTATGGATTGTTTGAGATATTTACATCATACACCCCAAAAACCTGAAATGGGTTGTATCTCTTTTATGTCTGTCTGTCTGTCTGTAACGCAAAGCAAGGTATTTTTCTTACGCTTCTCGAAAACAAGATCACCCACAGTTATGAAACATTTTTTTATTACATTACACCTTTTTAACGATAGGTCATTTTATTTTAAACAGTTCCACGCACTGACTGGGACGGTGGCAACGTCCTGTAGTCCAGCTACTTGGAGGTCACGAATTGTGGATAGTTGTGAGCGATGTTCGGTGGATGTGGTGTTCTCTTGTGTGGATTAACGTCCGCACTATTGAATACTACGTTAATCCGCAAAGACCATCCTCATAATTAGACCAGTTCGTAATTTAGAGGCGGTGGTTCGGACTCCAAGTTAAACTGTAGGTCCCTTAGTTGTCATCGGCTGTTGGGCCGATAGGTATTAACAGTCTTGTCTAAGAAACATGTCAGCCTTAGTCAGTAACAAGACTACAAGATCGCGCCACAATCATCTTACACTCAATCCTCATTCATACTTGACTTAAAATACCTGCATTGTAGTATGGTTGCAATTTCAATAATCTAATCTATGAAAATAAAATAATAAGCTTTCAAAACTCCAGTTTTCAGCTTTATTGGACAATGTTTGAACAATGTGTCACGTGATCTATAAAATGTATTTTATCGAAAGAAATAATCATCAGCTGCTATATTAAAGTCAATATCTCTTTTACATTGATAGTTGATTTCAAATTTCATTAAAAGTTATACCATGTGCTATAGATAATGCTATCGAAATATAACAAATTTTTAAAATGAGACAGATTTTCTTGCGTTTTCTAATTTAACTAACTTTAAATTATGGCTTAGTAATTGGACTGCTTAATAATCCATAGCATTTATTTGTTCAACATTTCAAGTGGATATTTTGTCATGTATTATTCAGTTTAAAAAAATTAACATATTTACTATCAACACACACAAAATAAGAGCTTACCGATAGTCGTGTTCTAAACATAGTATGCATCGGTCACAAAATTATACAACAAAAATGTTCAGTACAAACATGTACGAACAATTGTCTGAGCAGCAAGAGACTTAATATCAATTATATGATGTTAATTAACAAAATCTTTACCCAATGTTGAGCTTATTGGGGAAAACTAACATTAAGAAAGGCTTCTTAAAGTCTAAAACTTTATAATGAAACGACAAGATGATGAAGGCACCAGCAACAATGCACATAATAGCTAACAGTAGCTAACAGCCTGCACAATATTGAGTTGCGACGTACCCTGCATGTTTAATACGTTGTATGTAGCTTAAACTAATTTTAAAATATTTATAAATTACCGACATAGGTCAAGTGTTAATGCAAGAAAACATTTATCCTAAATTTGTAAATATTCTCCTCATAAAAATAATCATTTCTCAATGTGTTCAATTTATCTTGGTATTGGAATGCCGCTTCAATTCTTCTGACGAATGCACTGTCATAAAACATGACAGAGCCTATGAATACTAAACTGGGTCGTCTGAAATTTAAATTCATTCTGTATCAGCACACATGAATACCATTTTTGTATGAAACAAAACAAATTAGTATTTTGAATTATTTGTCCACGACTAACGGTTTCAGAGAAAAGTGAAATTTACTGTCCATGATAAACGCAGTACGTTGTCTGAAATCGCCTAATTTTATTCTTATGGAGAATATTAAAAAAATCAATATCTTCCTTATTTTCCAACCGTTTTCCATGAAACTTGGTATGAAGCTTTAAGTTAAATCACCCAACAAAACCAACTCAAAAAATCAAGGTATTACCGGGGGGGGATTCCCCATACAATTCAAACAATTAATTTAACTTTGTCTCTCTTGTTTTTATTTTCAGAAATGGGATGATTATTTTTTCAACGATAAATTATTAAATGATATTTAGGTAAACTTTGAAGAACATGATAGTTTTATTACAGGTTGTCTTTTTTAAATTTACTTATGGGAGAAAGTATGTGTCAGTCCACTGATACCATTTATTTATATAAACTATGTGATACGGAGAAATTATCGTTTTTCCAACGACCTTTCTCATAGACAAAGTAGTGGTTTGGATCCCACGTTAAAGTGTAAATCCCTTAGATGCCATTGGCTGTCTGGATATTAATTAACAGTTCTGTCTAAGAAACATGTCAGCCTTTGTCAGTAACAAGACTACAAGATAGCGCCACAATCATCATACACTCCTTTCTCTATCATACTTGGCTTAAAATACCTACCTTGTGGTATGGTCGCCATTTCAGAAATGGTTTTCATAATTCCAAAACTTTTGAATTTGAATAAACTTGAACAGAATTTTAATAAACTGTGGGAATACATTCTTATTCCTACTCTTGGCTGGGCCCGTAGGTGCAATACTATTTTATAATCTCGCATTAAATTAAATTTATTTCATTCCTCACAAGTTGAGTGGAATTTAAATGGGTTTTTACAGGCATTGAAAGAGCTGTTTATATTAATAAATAACTTAAACTCTTGTTGTGTCTGTTTGTCGGGTGAGCAGCCCGAAAGTAATTTAATTTGCTTTCCCGGTAAATTAAATTAACCTTTACAATATCAAATGAACGTTTGATTACACTTAGGAATGTAATTCTTATGAATTCACCCATTCCCAATGAAAAGCCTGGGCACAGGATTTTTCCTCAGAGTCTTTTTGTTTTTACTTTTAAACAGAGGTACCGTAGTATAAATTAGATACTGTAACTTAATAATGTGCATTTTATGTGGGTCTTCTTATATGTATTGTTAGGTCGTGAATTTATCCCATTGTTATTTATTGTTTTACGAGTATATGTAAGTATTACTCCAATGAATTAAAAGTCTATACTAAATTAGTGTATAATTTATGGCTGTGTAATTTTTTTAATATGATATTGTACATATTATATGGTTGTATTTTGAAATGCATTTATATTAATTCGTTGTTTTTACTGTAATTATTTTTTTTAATAAAACACTCGCAGTAAGCCCGTCCTTTGTACGGTTTGTAGGATTCAGTTTAAAGAAAAAAAGATCATCATACCAAAATGTAAACCTGAAATCCAAAACAAATCAGTACAAAGAAAATAAATCAATACCCTTCTTTATTATTTAGCATTACTTTACAATTAAATAGATCAGAACATTTATACCATTATTATAATTAGTTATACGTTAAAATAACATTTTTATATAGTATGATTTCGAAATGGGTTTAAAATCAATGACCAATATAAACTAACTAATATTGATTTGACAGCTTGTTGCTTTTATTTCTATTAAATCTTTAAACTACAAAGACAGCTTATTATTACCAGTAGGTTATTCATTGAAAACTGAATCAAAATGCGAGTATATCGCGTAAAAGTGGGTTTTTAAATACTCGTTATTTACTTTTCAAGGGGCGGCGGGCGATTTCAAACATTTACAAACCTTCTATAAAAAGTAGAGAATACATGAAATAAGTTTCATTGTAATCAGTTCTCCCGTTCTTTCGGAGAAGACGGCGTAAAATGTATCCTGGAGCGTCACAGACAAACAGACAAAAATTGAGATAAGACTGGTTTCGGCTTCTCTAACGCACGGAAAGTAAAAAGTAACTAAAAAATTAATAATTCTGAGCAATGTACAGACTAAACTCTAATTTTATTTATATATATATTGAAATGGTGAACTTATAACCAACTCCTATATATTCAGTCTCGAACTATTGATATTTTAGGTGCTATGACTCTTGAAGCATCAAAATAGGCGCTGATTTTCAGACTGCGATTTTGTAACTTATACAGAAGTGAGACCACGTGTTGAAAATGACAGTTTAAGCTCCTTCGAGAGATGCGCGACACGAGCCTAACATTACATGCGGTTGACACATGAAATACAGCATTCCCTCTGATATATCTAGTTTAATGCAACCATCCTAGTGGAATCATCAAACCCAAATTTAAATCCTAATTCTTCCATATTTTTTGGTAGAACAAGATATGGAATCAAATAAAAATCAACATTTCCTCTAATTATGGTAATGACTAGCAATAGGTCGGTGTTTTGTATGGGTTGTAGGGTTCTGTTCTAGGGGATAATATACTTATTAACATTACAAAAATTAATTAGATTAGATCAGAAAATATGTGTAATTATTAAAATTCTTTTTACGTCAAGATAACATTTTAATATAGTATGATTTCGACATCAATGTAACTAAAATTGAATTTAATTTGACAGCTGCTTGTTTTTCTTTTTATTAAATGACTTATATATCACATATTCTTAGAGTCGATGATCAATGCTTAAACAATTTAGTGTTTAAAACTACAAATACAACGGATTATTACCAGAAGGTGATTCATTGAAAACTAAAAGCAAAATGCGACTAATAGCGCGTAAAAAGTGGGTTTTTAAATGCTCTTTATTTAATTTTTAAGACGCGGCAGGCAATTTCTAGCATTGAAAAACCTTCTTCTTCTCTGGAATGTACAGAATGCATGAAATAAGTTTCATCGTTATCAGTTCTCCCGTTTTTTTCTGAGAAGACGGCGTAAAATGCCTACTGGGGCGTCACAGACAAACACAAATTGAGATAAGAATTGTTTCGGCTTTGGTATAAAGTTGAAAACGCTTTATACCAGCTCAGTCCGGATTATGTACTAATCGTGTCATGTTTTAGTTACAAGCTCACCTGAGGACGACATCAGATTTCATATCCCGAAACGTCTTAAAACTTTGTTTTACTTAAAATCGTGATTGAAACTGTCCGCAATAAAAATCTATATAAATTAGGTATGAATTTGTCAGGTTGTGTACCTGAATCTATTTTACTTAAACAATTTAATTTTATGCAAATTAATATTTAAACCTAAATGGAACTGTGATATATCGTCCTTTTATAATGTTTATAAACTTATGATATGGGGTGGAACAGTTTTACCGAAAATATAAAAATAATACATAGTTACCATTCAAAACCTTCAATCATTATTTTACAAGCTCCTTAGCTCCACAGTGCATTACTGACTAAATTTTAAAATGACTCATTCATAAAACCAGTTTAGGTTAACCCTTTATACTCACTGATAAAACCCAGTTACAAACTTACAGTATATTTATGAAAGTTTATCATTTATTTAAATAAACTACTATAACACTTTAATTTCTGAATGATTATAAAATAAATTCTAAACTGTAATACAATCAAAAATATAAAAAATATGCGCCATAAATCCTTTATGGAGTACAGAGTCGCGTAGATCTACTATAAAAATAAAACAACGCCGTGAAATCCAAGACGCAAAATGAGTGCAGCTGGTTGCATATTGCACATTCTACAGGCGCATCAGGTTGTCCTCGAACACTCGGTCTACCATTCCGAGTGTTTTAATTCCCTTTTTAGTTACAAAATATGTATAAATGACTAGAAGTAGGTCCGTCCTTCTTCCACAATACTGTCCTTCGTACGGGTTATATGATTCAGTGTTTAGAAGAAAGATATTTTATTACTAAGATAATGTATATCCCTGAAATCGTAAAGAAGTAAAGAAAATAAAAAAGTAATTCCTAAAGCAATAATCAATTGAGTATCAGGTTTATGTTAGGTAAATTAAATTGGAATTAAATTTATATTATTACTAGGCCTAAATGATTTATACGTGAAGATAACAATAAACATATAGTAACTTCGAAATATGTATAAATTAATTTTTTCAAAGGTTTTTATTCTGGGTCAATGTTATAGATTATGCACAGAATGCGAAAAAATAATATACTAAGAACAACTATTGGGTTCGCTTCATAAGACACCCTAAACAAACACTAAACAATAAATAAATAAATTATTTTTAACTGTCCACAGGATGTGTTTTACAGAATTTGAGTCACTTTTTATATTTGGCATTCTCAAACCGAAAGTTACTGCTCCAGGAACGTTGAAAAATGTAATAGAATTTTTCTGAGCATTTTAGGTTCAAATTCAATCATCAATGTAAACAAATATTTATGGTAATTTGACAGCTAGCTATTAATTATTTTCCTATAATTGTTGTCAAAAGTCTAAATTTATGCTCTACAATGCAATCATAAAACAGCTGTTTATAGGTGAGCGAGCGATAAAATATTACTTTTTAAAAAGTGATTTAATTTACGCTCTGTTATTTAGTTAATTTATTTTACGTACTCCAGTGTTTCCAACCCAAAATAACGACAAAGTATAAATAGCTATGTGTTGTAATTTATCATACATTTAAGTTGGTCATACTGTTCATTCAGGAATACCAATTTAAATTTAATAAACTGACAATATATAAACATCTGTTTCAGCTATTCTGTGATGGATTGGAATTTATTCTCTTTAAATCCAAATTTTTATTTGTTGAACATGCATCCTAAAAATACAGTTGTAGTTGAAATGTTCTATGTAATTCACATGAAATTCGTCTTTATCGCTCGAGCTAAATAGTTACTAGCGTAATTTAGCGAAATTTAGTGAAAGCACTTTTCTATCTTAATACATAAATAACTATTCTGATCATCAATCACTGAGATACATAATATATATAGTAAAATTCGAAAAAAATGTTGCTAATATCACTTATAGTTGGGTTTAAAGTATCGGTAAACAAAAATCGTCTCCAAACGGGTTACTTTTGTATACATTTATTATTCTATATATAGAATATTGAATATTCTATATTGAATAGTTTTAATTATAATGGGTCCTCTTGGTTTTACTAAAAATCTTTTCAAAAGACCTTGTTTAGCAGACGGTCAGAAATTGAGATCAGATCCATTTTGGCTTTCCTGGGGTATAAAATGTCATAATACCAAGAAATTCGCAGACAAAACTCTAATTTTATTTATATTATTTATAAAATAGCTTAATTGGCCTATCCCATGGATCCACGACGGAACTAAATACCCCCGTCGCAGCAGATCTGCGTACTCAGCGAATTTCTAAATCATTAACATAATAATAATAAATATATGACAAGTTTTATAAAAGTCTGTCCATAAACATGAGAATTATTTGCCTATTCTCCATAAGATTAACATGGGAAAGAGTGTGCAGGTTAGCTGCTGTGAGGAATACTGAAAGTAGTAATTTCTACCATAAATAATTTTTATCTTAACATTTATACCAACTTTCATCAACATCTGTCCATAAATAAAGGAGTTTGCCTATTCTCCATAAGATTAACATGGGAAAAGAGTATGCAGGTTTGCTGCCATGATAAACACATAAACTATGATTTTTAAGCATAAATGGATAGACCTCAACCACATGTAGCTAAATATCAAGTTTTATCCAAAAATATTGATTAATATGGGAAATATTAATTTTTCCCTATCCTCCATAAGATTAACATTGGAGCCCCACAAATAAAAAATTACATGTGAAAAACGCAAAAAACCCCATTTTGGGGTACAAAACCCCCCCAAACTACCCGTTCCCATTGACCGATATGTCTGGTTAACGAACTCGTCCGAGCATTTGTAGAAATACACGTCTCTACCAAATTTGGTCTCGATCGGATCATTTTTACGAGAGTTATCGTGTTCACAGACACACACACACACACACACACACACACACACATATATATATATATATATATATATATATATATATATATTACATAACATATAAATTTTAACGACTATTGTTTTTGGACTCTGGGCACCTAAAGGAGAAAAAATAACATGGTCCCGGGCTTAAGTCTCGCCATGAGACCTACGGTAATAGCTTCTTCCCTATGGGAAATTCGCTAAAACCACAACGTACTTTGCTTTAACTTGAAAATTAGTTGAAGTCGTATGAATTGTCACACATTTTTCATGCGCTTAGAGAGCACAACGATCTAATGTAGAACAATAAACTAGAGACGCATCAAATCTCAGTAACCCAGGATAATTCTTAACTCAGCAAAAGTAGTAAAATAAAACCATGTTTTTTCCAACTTAAAGTTTCAGAGTTGGTTTTTACGTTAGTTGACTTCTTGTAAATGTGTCATTGGATAAAATAAAACTTTAATCCCGTCTAACAATTACTTAGCCTCTTAATTTCCTCTTCAACCTTACAAGATATACCTTTTAACTTTCCATTACTGGCGAGACACTAAGTAATGCTATTTAGTTTTAATAGTTTTTAAAACAGGCATTACCTTTACGGGTTTTCCAATAATGAATTGGCTCTCAACTAGTATTGAATAATCAACTAACTGTGTTCAAATTAATGCATTGAACAATTATAGATAATATTTGATAAATTTTTAATCAGAGTAGGTAGTTATAAAGGGTAACAGAAGCAGATATTTAGCAGTTTTGAAAACATCCAATTGTGACACTATTTAATGCAAATGTATACAACAGCATATTTAAAGCTTTTCACTATCAAAACTTGAATTCTTATTTAATAATATAGTACCTGGTGGCCGAGCTTTGCTCGGATAAAATAAGACATGTTTTTACAAGTTAATTAGCAAAATTAAAACAAATTTACTGCTCAATGAAAAGTATTTATGTGGTTTAAATAAAACCGTTTTTATGCCCCTTAATTAATATGGCATAAATACTGAACAAAAATATAGCCCTCGGGTGGGGATCGATCACGCGACCTTGCGTACGTGAGATCTGAGCGCTACGCGTCGGCCAAGTTCGTCTCGTCGTTTTTAGAGTTTTTGGCCAACCTCAATTAATTCGTTTAGCTAATCTTATACTGAATTGAAATGTCCATATAGTTTGTTATTATTATCCTGTGATCTGCTTTTATTTCGAACAGTTATTTTACCCTTTAGTGTTTACAAATTGTTTAGCAATTTGATAATTTTTCATTTATTACATACATAAAATAAATATTAATGCAAAACCTCTATTCACATATTGTTTGTCACCATCTTCAATCAACAACTGTCAAACGGTTATAAACAGCTGTTTTGGTTTGTATTGTTTACATTTGATTCCCCATAAGCGTAATGTTAAATTTTTAGATTTTAAACTCAATATTACAAGAAAACAAGAATTTTCCTGGACATTAGACCTATCTAGAACTTATTTTCTACTCAGAAATTAGTTATTTCCAAAATTTAAAGAAAATCCTTAGTGCCGTTTTCGAGATCCGTGTGCAAATATATATATACAAACCTTGCTCGTATTATAGTATTGGATACACAAATGGGAAAACAATATACTATTAAAGAATATACAAAGATCATTGTTATATCTCTTAACCTACATTAAATAACGTTATAGTAGTGTAAGGAAATGAATTTGCGCTCTAGAAATATGAAGTAAGACTCACCACTCTGAGACGAACATTATAGTATGTGAAGTTAAAAATATCACTATAACCGTATCCTTGGATACGAAAACACTCTAAGATTAAAACACTATCTTCAGTTTTTGACGAAAATCGTAATCAAAAATAATAATAACCACTTCGACACACTCGCACAATGTCACTCACTCACTCAACAATCAACTGAACAAAACTGTAGTCTTGTTGTTACAGGATAATTTATTCTTCTTATTCACGGCCTTCTAGTTTCCGCTTGGTTCGGCATAATCAGCTGATCCTATGTGACGCGTGATTTGTCCAAGTAGCTGTGATAAAATTGTATATTCAGTAGGCCTACGGTATAAAAATATGAAATGTTAATAATGTTAAACTAGAGGTTTTCACTTAATAATAATTTTAATAATTGTAATAATACAGCACATATTTACTTTATAGTTTTACATTAATGAATAATTCAGATGACATTGGATAGTAAAGCATATTGCCAATGGAAAGTGAACCAACAGCTGTAGCTTAAGAAATGAAAATATGTTTTGATTGTAGAAATTTTTAAACAAACTTAGTCCCAATAAGGTTAACATTAGAAATTTAAAACAACATAAAATGGAAGCTTATGGAGTCTTCAAAATTTTTTTCACTAAAACCTTCCCAGACACTTATAGTGCAACTTCCTAAATACATACATTCATTTTTATATATAGAGATTGCAAAACAACCCTTATTACAGGAAACCTGCATACTCAGTACTATTTGATTGCTATGCTGGGAATATAATTCCTGTGAAATTATTCACGCCAGCCTGCTATGTGCAATCTCGTATATAGTATTTATTTAGATAATTATGGTGAAGACATATCTAGATTACTTACTTCCGTCTCCCCAGAGTAACACTTTGATAGGTATTATCGGTTGTAGGTGTTTGAAGAAGAGTCCATGCAAGGCATGGTAAAGAGGCTGTTATAACATATGTATAGAGTCACATACTCTCAGCTCCTTTGACTGCTCTCTCTGCTGCAATGCAGACCTACTTCCTTCAATGTTAAAAAGCCATATTAATAAACAGTATCAGTGGACTGACACATACTTTCTCCCTTAAGTAAAATATAAAAAATACAGCATTTAGTAAAACTACACATGCTTTATTGGTTATTTAAATATCCCTTCGATATTTAATAGCCTTTACCGGACTACAGGCGGATATATCCGCTAAATTTTGACTTGAAATACGTTCATACGTTCAGTGATGAATTGAAATCTATAAAAAATTATTGGATTGTCTTAGTATGTTTCTGCTCATACTTTAATATTAAAACAGATGAATAAACACATTGTGGAAGACCCTTCGATTAAAATTTCAGAGATATAAGTCACTTTTCTTGTCAGAAACCTACAGTTTACTCACTCAATCCTCAATACCAAACAAAACCTAGCATAAAATAATACAGTATATCCTACCTTTTAAGTAAGTAAAGGAGGCAAATGTAGTTCAATCAGTTACACACCAAGTTTAATGTATAAAAATATATGTATAAAATTTAATAAGTAATTAAAAATATATTGGTCGTTATTATTTAGAATATGATCCATGAATTCATCAACTCTGTAGAACGCACTGGTGATTAAATATTTTTTTATTTTCTTTTAAATGTTTGGGAATTTGTATGCCTTATTAATTCTTTTGGTAAATTATTAATTAGTTTTATCCCTGCCTGAGATGGAAGGTTTTGAAAAATATTAAGTCTGTGTTCTTTTACTCTTGATTTATCACTTGTTTTTGTTTTATATCGATAAACATCCCTCTCACTCACTGATTCAATTTTGGAAATACAACACATTATAGTTTCCTAAATGTAAATGCATTTATATTTTGAGACATAAAATTAATTAGATTAGATTAGATTATTGAAATGGCATCAAAAAATGAAATTGAAATGGTAATGAAATCCTCATTCATTGAAGTATAAATGAGGATGATTGTATAAGTATGACTGGGACGGTGGCGACATCCTGTAATCCAGCTACTTGGAGGTAACGAATTGTGGATAGTTGTGAGCAATGGTCTGTGGATATAGTGTTCTCTTGTATGGATTAACGTCCCCATTATTGAATACTACGTTAATCCAGAAAGACCATCCTCATAATTAAACCAATTCGTAATTCAGAAGCCGTGGTTTGGATTCCATATAAAACTGTAGGTCTCTTAGTTGTCACCGGCTGTTGCGCAATTAATTGCTGGGCTAATAATTAACAGCCCTGCCTGTTAACAATTATTAACAATCATCCAACACTCATTTTTCATTTATACTTGGCTTGAAATACCTACCTGGGTAGGTTTCCATTTCAATAATCTAAAAAAAAAAGGATTGAGTGTAATATTGTGGCATGATCTTGTGGCCTTATTACTGACTAAAGCTGACATGTTACTTATACAGAACTGTTAATTTAAAGCCCAACAGTCAATGATATATCTAAGGGATCTACAGTTTAACGTGGAGTCCTAACCTCTGCCTCTAAATTACTAACTGGTCTAATTATGAGGTGGTATTTGCGGATTTATTTAGTATTCAATAGTGCAGATGTTAATCCCCACAAGAGAACACTACACGCACCGACCATCGCTCACAAATATCCATAATTGGTGACCTTTAAATAGCTGGATTACAGGACACACCACACAGTAAAATATGTGCAAAAAAATATAATCTGCTAAAGATTATTGCAGTCAACAGTCAACACTGAACAAATTCTAGAGAAGACAAATCAACTGACTTACAGAAGAGGGTTACTGACATGGGCAAAGTTTGGGGGGCCAATGCCCTCCCGGACCTCTTAAAAGTCTTTGAATTTTTATTACTAATGTTAATAGTACTATCATAATATTTAATTTGACACAGATATTTTAATGATCTTTTACTGTGGTTTTAAAATTTTAAATTTTATTGTGGTCACAATAAGCTATATTGTGAGGAAATTATCTCCATGCCCCTCCCCCCAATGTGTAACTCCAATAGGTAATTTCACTTTTATTTTTCGCATAATTTTGCTGAGATTTGGTCTAGATGTTTCATTAAGTTGAGACTTAGTTTTAGAGTTTGACTTAGATTTTTAACAATACTGGAGAACAGTATTTGAAACAATTTTTATTGTAAAATGATAAAGATGATAATACTTAAATATAGAGCTCCAAGAGTGTACTAATTTGTTTTAATTTAAACAAAAATATTTTTTCATAAGACACTAGCTGACCCGACAAACTTCGTAACGCCTGTCAGTAAATACATGTTAACTTTAAGATTGGCCATTTTCTGAATTCGAATAGCATTACGGCTTCATTGTGAAAGGTTATATATTCTGGGTCGTGGTATAGTGAATAACAATACTGAAACGATAAGACTTCATTAATAACATTCCCATAAAAAAAATTAAATCTGAGTGGATTAATTCATAATTTTTAAATCCAATCCAAACCTAAACCAAACCTAACTGTAATACGGCTTTTATAGGAAAGATATACAACAGCTGATTATTATAATAAAAGTAATACATATAAACATTGTAATTATTTTTTATTTGGCCAACATATAAACACGTGACTTTTAATCAGGCAGAAAATAAAATTTTAAATACATAATAGCCCAAAACCGTAAACTATTAACGTGGCGAATAAAGCTGTTCATTTTGTACAGCACATATTTACTTCATAGTTTTACATTAATGAATGATTCAGATGACATTTGATAGTAAAGCATATTGCTAATGGAAAGTAAACCAATCAGTTGTAGCTAAGAAATCAAATGTTTTCATTGTAGAAAATTTCTAAACAAACTTACTCTCCATAAGGTTAACATTAGAAATTTAAAACGCCATAAAATGGAAACTTATGAGGTTTTCGAAAATATTTTTTCACTAAAACCCTCCCAAAGCAACTTCCTAAAATTTCATGGCGGATGAGTAGTTTGGCAACGCATAAAGGACATACATACATACAAACATACATACATGCATAAATACATACATACATGCATACATACATACATTCAATTTTATATATAGAGATTGATTAATCTAATTAGGTTTTATAGACTTTTAACATCAGGAGACAAGCAGAGTAAAATGCTTTCAAAGTTTCTCAGGTCTATAATTAACTTTTGTTGCTTCTGAGTTTGGTGGCCTGAAGTGCTCAATACTTTTATTACTTCCTCTTTCCTTTTTTAGTTTTTGAATTTTTTGTTTAATCACTTTGTACACTACTTAGTCAAATCGGGAACTATGAGTGACTTTAGAATGAGAAACAGGGGTTTGCTAATTATGCCTGTAAGAAAAATAGTAAACGGTATATTTCACTTTTTCAACTAACCAATTAAATGAACATTTTTTCCAATTTCCAGAGAGGCTTATTTGTACAGGATTTCAAGTAAAATTTCAAAAATTCTTATTTTCAAATTTATTTTAAATATAAAATGTCTCACTAATAAGTGAGACACCAACCCAACCCATAAAATAAATTGTTGACATTTTATGATTTGAGATTTTGTTATACATTTATATTAAGAGATATATTTCATTGGTCAGTAAAATATTTTTTTAAATACATTGAAAAGTGTTTAAACAAATAATGATTATTCAGCTTTCTACTCCTTTTATTCTTTACTCAGAAAACCTTTCATGAAAAACCTTTCAATATCTAGAGCATTTGACCTCAAAGTCCCATATGTTAAGTTCAAACTATTATTTATTTTAACACGGCTATGAATAAGCTCTGGGGGGTGTTAGCAATTGATGTCAAGCGAAAATTGTAACGGAAGTGACCTCATATGATTATAAGTAACGGAACTGAAAACTTTCCATTTAGACATATTCATGATGTAAGCTATTTCCCAGGCTAAAGTAAATAATCTATGTGCTTTTCCTATATTTTACAAAACATCTGATTTTCTGTTAACTCTTTTAGAGTCTCAACTATTTTTCCCACCATCACAAGCTTAAGACAAAAAAGGAGAGGATACACAGAAAAGTTACCAAATTATTTCAAAGAACATGATAGTTTTATTAAATATTGTCTTTTTTAAATTTACTTAAGGAAGAAAGTATGTGTCGGTCCACTGATACCGTTTATTTTTTAATACAATAATTAATTAATCTCATCAAGAAGTTTTAAACCCTTGATCAGGCCATGAAATTGTAAATTCTAACAAAAATGAAGTATTTGAAACTATTCTGTAATTTGTAAGATCATTAAAGGCCTCCTTATGATTTTTGACTTTTGAATTTGAGTTATTTCTTAGGGACCGATTAGTTACCATCCATTATTAATTTCTATTTAACAACTTTTAGTATTAAACAGTATTCTTCTATATTTGGTTAATAAACAGTGACACCTAATATGTTTGAGGCAACAATGGATAAAAACGTCAGAACAGGAGTTGTTCAATTTGTTTCCAGGAACTTTGTTGACACGATAAACCAGTGTTGAAGAAATAACTCCTTTTAAAGTTGATTTTCAGTTATACTGTTACAATAAATTATACTCTAACTAAGTAAATACAAGGACCAAAATATGTTTAAATGAATTTAACACAACATTTCATATTTAATAATAGTCCTAACAGAATTATTTCATTATGTATCAGGTTTTAAAAAATAAAACATGATCTCAACAGAGAGAGATCTCCATGAAATATGTAAGATGCAAAACTTGACCACTGGCTTGGAGCCAAAACGACTTCTGACGTTTGAGGCTTACAGTTTTGTTTACTTATGAAATTATTCATGAGACCATTTATATATCTTACTCAAAGTCGAAAGTAGGACACAGACGGTTGAAAGCAAGAATTATATACTGTAATTATTACAGTATATGATTCTACAAACATTTTTTCTAGGACGTTTTAAAACTATTAAAATAGAAAGATGACAACTTTCCTTATCATTTAATAAGAGAGCATTATGACTTCATATAATTCTAATATATTTGTTACTAATGTAAAAATTCTAATATAATATAATCTGGCTTTGCCAGATGTTTACATGAAGCCTAAGACCAAGTTTCTTGGAGTCACTATAGATGGAAAGTATGTCATGGATAAAGCATGTGGATATGCTGTACAAGAAATTAAACACAAGCCTGTACATTTTAAAACGAATCAAAGCTATTGCTGACTCAGAGTTAGTAAAAACAACTTACAACAATAGTTGTCTGGGGAGGAACAACTCAAGAGAAACTAAATCGAGTAATGCTCCTCAAAAGAGAGCAGTAAGATTACTTAGTGGTCTTTGACCTGTTGACTCTTGCAAGAGAGGCTTTTAAACCACAGACAACATCTCTACAAAAATACTTAAGCATTGCAAAGAAACACTAACAATACCTCTCACAAGTATCATTAATAAGTCATTGATTCAAGGTAATTTTCCCTCGGCTTTAAAACTTGCTAAAGTGTACCCAAAACACAAAAAAGTTAGTAAAACAATAGTCAGTAACTACAGACCAATATCAATACTAACAACTTTTTCAAAAATCCTGGAAAAATTTGTTTTGAGAAGGATTGTGGACCATTGTGAAAATTTCAATCTGCTAACTGAGAGACAACTTGGCTTTATAAAGGGAAAATCAACCACGACAGCTCTGATCGACTTGGCAGACTACATAATCTCGAGGAGGGAAAGCTTACAACAAGCTTTTTCCTTGACCTAAGCAAAGCATTTGACTGCTTGAGCCATGAACTCATATTACACAAGTTAGACAAATTAGGCATTAAAGGCATAGCTAAGATGTGGTTCAAAAGCTATCTTAAAGACCGGAAACATATAGTAGAAATCACACAAACAAAAAATGGAGTTACAGAAAGAACTAGATCAAAACCTATACCTCTGAATCGGGGAGTACCACAGGGATCTATATTAGGACCAATATTGTTTATACTCTTCACAAATGACATATCGGAATACATGGGAAACTTTTGTATGATATCGATGTATGCTGGTTACATCACCTTGTTTTTAAGTGGAAACAATGATCTAGATGTAAAATCTTTCACAGCACAGAACATGGCATACCAATATTGCCTCTCTAACAACTTGGTGGTAAATCCAGGAAAAAACAAGCCAACTGGCTTATGAGAGAAGTTGTGAAGATGCACCAACAATACCTCATGTAGAAATAAATACCCAGGCCAAGTATCTAGGAGTCATAGTAGATGAAGATATTACCTGGTCACAGCATATAGATAACCTCCTTCCTAAAGTCAATTCATCACTTTATGTGATTAACCGTACAAAATCCATTAGCAACCTTTCTACCTACTGCAAAAATAGCCTACCAATCTCTGTTTGAAACACATCTCAGGTACTCTCAGGTACATCTCATTGTTTGGGGAGGAACTTCGGCAAGAAATCTTCAAAGAGTTTTTATACTGCAAAAGATGGCTGTAAGAGCCTTAGCTGAGCTAAATTTCAGAGAAATTTGTAGAGAATCTTTCAAGACTCTGAAGATTATGACATTAGTAAATCTCTATATAAAAGAAGTCATCCTGTATGCCAATGGAAAAACGTTTACACAAAATAGACAGTTCCATGGATACAACACTCGACATGGTACATGATACTGTCTCCCAGCTCACCATCTCACCCAATATGAAAAGAGACCCTCCTACATGGGCATGAAGCTGCATAACCTGCTGCCAGAAGAACTAAGATGCCACACCGGGAGAAGAATGAAGACTGCTCTAACAGAATGGCTGATCAAAAATCCATTCTATATATTGACATAGTTCATGGAAAGAAGACAATAAACATTTTTTAACCATCCAGAAGACGCCATTTCAATACTTGATGTATTTTGAAAATAAAGCATATTTGTATTGTATTATTGTATTGTATTGTAAACTCTCCACATAATGACTGCAGTACCTTTGTACATCCGGGAGACAATACTATATGTTGATGGGCTAAACTTACTGAGAATTTCGGACTACCACAACTACCCCACCCGGCATGCTACAAACTACGCACTACATCTTCACCACCTTAATCTGTTCGAGAGAAAGCCGTCATATGATGGTAAAAACTTTTTTTACCTGAAGAAATGATGAATCGCTCAGGAAAGCAGTTGAAAACAACTCTGGATAACTGGTTGACTGCAAGGCTCTTTTATAACATGGAAGAATTCAAGAGTGGAAGGCTTCATGCCTGATTAAAAATAAATAAATGTTCTGTAAATTTTTGACGCTGTACATTTCTTTACAAAATTGTAATAAAGAGTTTCTGATTCTAATTTATTTCATATGGCTAGGAAAAACAGTGGTAGAGTACTTTCTTCGTCAAACAAGGCTCGTTGGTTAGAATCCAGACACTGTTGCCTTGTGGAATTGAGCAATTGTTTAGTTAAACATCTGACAAAAGGTTGAGTACAAGAGTTTTTACCGGTATAGAGTTTTTTAGGTATCTACCTAAAAAACTACCGGTAAGTCTGAGGGAAGGGTGATCCCTTCCCTTAGACTTCCCTAGTACCCACTACGTGTTTGGGTTTAAGTCTCAGAAATATGAATTTGAATATTACCTTGATATGAATTCTTCATATCAAGGGATGTACTAAATTTTAAAACTAAATACTTTTAGTAAAAAACACATAATATAGGTCCATACGACATATAGGGCTACAGCAACTAGGCCTGGCTAACGGAGTCTTCAAGTCGTGTACAACTGTTTACAATAATCACAGCCTACAGTCAAACAAAAATAAACACTATTCACAATTTAAAATGACCCTCTTCCAAGAATGTTTGTACTGTATCTCAATTCAATGGAGGGCTCGATGGAGCTCGATGACTTAATCATCTGAGGTACACCATTATAAATTTATGAAAAACGATTCCGGACAATCTCAAGTGAAACCCTTGGTACCTCAAACATGTTCTGTCATGTGCCTCTGACCTCTAACAAACCCACAACATACCTCTGTGGTACGGAGGGGAGCATGTTAGCAGGAGTTTGTGCGCCAGACATGCCACCTCATACTTAAAGTAGAGCTTCAATGGCAACAGCTTTGCCGCCCGACGAATCTGGCTTATGTGTTCAAATTTCCTCAAGTCGTAAACGAACCTAAAAGCCAAATTTTAGAGACTCTGTAGCTGGACTGTGCTGTCCAGAGAGAGTCTATCTCTTAAGACTGGCGAAGCATAAAGCATTGTAGGAAAGATCACAGATCCGATTTGATCCTCCTTATTCCGAACAAAGGTCTCAATCTACACATCACACCACAATTGATAGTTCAAACACAACTTGAGAAGGTCAAAAATCAAAGGTGACTCCGAGGATCTTCGCTGTATCCAATACCGTCAGTGGTTCCCCTCCCAGAGGGACACACCAAGAGATGTCCTTCATGATATTTAACAGCTGGGTAGATGTGAACAGCTGAAGACTAAGAAGTCTTCAGTTGAACCAACCCTAAGAAGGGTTGGGTCAACTTGAGGCCTTGGGTATCTTGCCATAATTTGACTTCGCTCAAATTATAAATTAAATACATCTTTACTGTCACAAAAGAAAACATTCCAAAATTCCAGTGCAGCTGTTGAAACAGATTACCATTTGCTTGTAAAATAAGCTATAAAATAAAACGAATAAACTATTGTCGTGACAGAATAAAGATTGTAATAAAAATATCCACATAGTCATTAATTCGGATAATTGATGTAATCTGATACTGAATATTAATTGTTATGTAAAAAGTAGTTTTTTAAATAATTTTTAAATTTGGAAATTGTATCAAATTCTTTTGAATTATCAGGCAGACTATTGTTAAGCCGAAGACTCATATAAAATGGAATTTTTTCATAAAAGGCTTAGGTGATGCCTTATGTTCTGAAAGTTATTTTTGAAGCATATGATATTTATATATATAAACTGGTTTTCAATATAAGACTGATTTACACTCCAAATATACCAGAATTTTGAATATATAAAGTGAGGGTATGGTTATAATTTCATATTTCTCATAGTGTTTTTATAAGGTCCTTTTGTAACATGAGCTAAAATTCATAGACTTTTTTATCTTAAATATTATACTGGCATAGAAAGTTGAGCCCTACAGTTCAACGCCATACCGCATAATAGAAAAAAACATCATAATATACCATAAGCTTAGTTTTTAAGTCAATAATATTTCTCAGGACGTACATTTTAAAGCATGCAGTATTTAATTTTTTGACAACTAACTGTATTGATTTGAGGTTTCCAAGTTCAATTTTGATTGATTAACACTGTACACCAAAAATTTTGTTCGGTCATCAAAAGACAAAATTTAATTATTATAATTATATTCAAAAGTTTAAGTTTGCCTATTTTAAAGTGTTTTAAATGTTATGGCTTGAGTTTTTGAGCTATTTAGTTTTAGTCCATTCACACTAAACCAATTCGATAGCTTAAACAGTGAACGGTCAAACTCTTCTTAGAAACCCTCAGAATTCATTTGCCGAGTAGCCGAGGCCACCCGGTGGGCTGATAAGATAATAACATCTGTGAATCATCAGCATAGGTAAATAATGTACGAGGGTCATTCAATAATTAAAGAGACAAACGGGTCTGGGCAGAAAACTGTTATTAGGGTATTTTTGGTGCTTTTACAACTTTAAGTTGGCAGTACTGGGATAGGTCCTGATCCGCTGATTAATCAACATTGTTGTGTTTATCACCTCAAAAATACATTTAATGATGGTGAGTCTACTTGAAAATCCCACATTAGTTGAACAACGTTATGTTATTCGTTTTTTACTCGCTGAAGGTGAAAAACATCTGAATATATACTCTAGAATGACTAAAATGTATGGTGAACATTGTTTGAATCGTGCAAATTTTTACAAGTGGGTAGAACAGTTCAAAAATGGCCGGGACCCAGTGACAGATTAACACCGACCTGGCTGACCAGTTGAAGTTTCAACTCCTTCACTTAAAAATTGAATTAATGACATAATTCGTGCTGACCGCCGAGTAACTGTGGAAATGCTAGTTGTAAAAGTCCATGTGAGTGTGGGTACAGTTCACAACATTATTAAAAACAAGTTGAAGTACAGCAAAACATGTGCAATATGGCTCCCAAAGGAGTTGACAGGGCTACACAAGGAAACAAGGTTGAGAGTGTGCACAGGGCTGCTGGAACGTTATGAAAGTGAAGGTGAGCACTTCCTCAACAAAATTTTAACTTACGATGAAATTTGGGTTCACTATTATGAGTCAGAATCAAAAAGGCAAAGCACAGAGTGGAAGGAAAACGAGGACGTCGAGAAGTTTGTGGGAAATTGGCTCAAACGCCAAGAGAAAGAGTTCTTTGCAGCTGGCATAAAAAAGCTTGTGGTCCGTTGGAACGAAAGCATAAATGTTCAAGGGGATTATGTTGAAAAGTAGTAAAAGTATTCTTTCGTTAAAATAAAGTTGTTCCCTTCCAGACCTGTTTGTCTCTTTAATTATTGAATGATCCTCGTATAAAAAGATAATTCCTTCACAAAATCAGCCGTGTACAACAAGAACATGATGGGTCCCAAGCAGCTGCCTTGAGAAACCCCCGAGACCCTGCAAGCAGACCCCCAAGAGTTGGCTATCCGTTTTGGTCCCCTGAGTTCTGCCACACAAGTATGAATTAAACCACATCACCGAATTGATCCAAAACCCATAACAGCCAGAAACATTTAGGAACTAACAAAATTGGAAACATGAGAAATCTATCGATCGCATTAGTAGAGCTGATGTTGTACTGAAACCATTCCTAAAACCAGCCTGGTAGTGGAGCAGCAGCTTATAATAATCTAAGAAAGAAACCAACTGACTGTCAAAAGCTTTCTCCAAAACTTTAGACATAGCTGGCAGAATAGAAATAGGTTTCAGATCTGTCAGAGAAGGGTTGCTGATTTTTGGCAATGAGATGGCGAGATTTTTTTTCCAATCTTATGGAAAGCAGTTGCTGAGAAGGGACAGATTTATTATGTGAGTGATCGCACAAATACAGTAGAGAATGAAGGTTCGAATTATATGAGCGGAAATACCATCCATTCCAATGGCTCTTATTGAAATCGAGTTGACATGCTCTTGACTTCACTTAATTCTTTACTTAACTGACATAATTTACTTAACAGAAAGTTAAGTCTCTCGCATTGAAGTTAGTGTTGATTCACAAAATGTTTTATGTTTATTGTGATCACCAGAGGCAAAAAATGTTGGGAGTTTTTAAGTGTTTAGTGTTTCAGATGGCATGGGTTTAGGTGTTTTGAAAAATGTTTGAATGTTTGAAACTAAAAACTTCCCTGTGGGAAATAGGTTAGATCATGGATAAGTCTAAAGGGAATGTTTTCAGTTCATCTAAACAGCTGTTCTTATGTTTCGAATTTCCATCTTAAGAATTGCTAACACCTTCCCAGAGCTAAGACATATCCATGTCAAAAGTAAGGAAATTTTTATTTGTAACATTATCAAGTTAAATCAGGTTGACTATGACACAAATGTGTTCTAGTCAAGTCTGTTCAACTAGTGTTACAAAGGGAAAACTTTACTAGTTAATATCAACCTACCTTGACTCGCAACAGATTGACAAAGACAACTCAAGTAAAACCTGATCTCGTATCAAGTTTACTAACATTTAGCAACTTCTCTAGTTTTTTTGTGCCTTTCTAAGCTTTTTGGCATATTTTTAACGTTTAGATGGGGAACAATTTGGTTCAAAACCCCTGTCTTACCTAATGTCAACCAGTTGTTAGGAAGCATCATTAACCCAATGAAAAATTGGAATGTAAGCCCAATAATGAAATGGCAACTGGGTCAGGATTCAACAGTTGCAGGATTTGATCCGACGACTTTCGGTTTAGAAGGCAGACATTATAACTATTCAGCCACTTAATTATGAAACAACTTGGCAAGTTGTATAAATTAGTCATGAAATATTTCAAATAGAGGAAATGAGCAACAAAGGTGTTATTCGACAGTAAGTGGCACAGAAAATTTCAATTTGGAGCTTACAACAATACATTTTCCACTACCAATTTAATGAACGTAAATTTGTAGTGTACAAATAAGTAAATGCTCCATTTCTTTGAGAAAGGTCTTCTTGGAGTTAGCTTGGTGTAGTATTCCTTTGTAGATGCAAAGCTCAGATGATGTATTTCTTTTTTGCAAAGCGGCAAGAGAGATTTCCACAAAAAGGATTTCTTTACTATACTAAAGGAGTATTAACACCAGCTCGCACACGGTCGCTCAAACAATTGAATTTTTGACAGGTCAAAAAGTTGAACTAATGGGTCACCAACATACTGCCCAGATTAAGCCCCCAATAACTACTTTTTATTCCCAACTATCAAAAAATTATGAGAACAACGATTTTCGACACCACAGAAAGCATTTAAATTGCATGTTTTGGAGCTACCAAATTCAGAGTGGAAAAAGTGCTTTGAAAACTGGTTTGTACGAATGGGCAAATGTATAAATCTTAATGGAGAATACTTTGAAAAGCAATTAAACAGGTTTTGTTTATGTATATATATTGTGTTTACCTTGTTTACCTGGCCAGAAACTTAACAGCCCACAAGCGCTGCTGAGTTTACCTATCACGTGCTCCCTGTATACGAGGGGAATAATGGATGTGATAAGTAAATTGAACTAATTACATTCATACAATAGAAAAGTTAACTAATTGCAATATTACTGATTAATTTATAATTTTTCAAAAAAGGAAGAATAATACAGGGTAGAGAACAAAAATAAGGTTAATATATTTTATAACACTGTTTTATGTAACAAAATTCTTACATTAATAAGGGGGCTGGATGTAAAAGCCACCAAATATTCACGAGTCGATAGAAGAACGTGGTAAAATAACACAATAAATGTAAGTATGTATATAATACAATTGGTAATTGATTTACAAGATTAAAAACCCTTCAGCTCTGCATTGCTTAAGAGATAACAAAATGTGCAGCGTCGTGGTTTCTTTTTAGGACTGATTTCTTTTTAACATTGATTAACAAAAAATAGTAACAAGCGGCCGATTAATTGGCCGTTCTGTTTTGAAATGCAATTTCATCGTCTGTTCTCCATGACTCTTCACTACTAGGCCTAGCGGGAACGGTAGTAATTTAACCAGTGAAGCTGGACAGGAAAGATGAGACGATTCCCTTCAGCTTGGCGTCTGTCGCTTCCGTGATCTTACCCTCCTTGGCGATGTCCGCCAACAGGTCCTTGTGGGAAGCCCTGCGACACACACAACAATTAGCCAATCGAAATGCACTAAGCACATGACTAGAGGTGTGCAGGTAGTGAATTTTTTTCAGATTGAATCGCTTAAATTAGATCACATGGTTAGGGTTAAGAAAGAATAACTTTCTGAATCAGAAAATCGTTTAAAAATGGAGTGGAATCGGAATCACACATCTCTAAGAAAAACCCCTAATGTTACATGTCCACAATAATAGCTCAAAGAAAATTCGCTACAGAATAATATTCCCAAATAAAAAAAAGATAACACTGGGTGAAATTTCGAAGAATAATAATTTACAATGGTATATTTTACATTTAAAATTAGTCAGTCTAATTGATTGATTTTCCATATTTCTTTCAAGATATGTCGTTTGGGGCAGTGCCTCTTCATCTAAAGATGTATTTTTTCTACAAAAGCGTGCTGTACGAGTCATTGCAGGAGTCCATTATGTAGCTCATTGTAAACCATGGTTTGTTCATTTAAAAATTATGGCTCTTTACTCTGCCTTCATACTGCAAAATATATTATTTATCAAAAATAAACCCTATGTTTACCAACTTATGTTTGATAATGATATTCATTCTTACGATACCAGAATAAAATTTAACTTACAATTGCTTTAAGCTAGATTAAAAAAAAAACAATGAAAAGCCATTTGTACTAGCCACCAGATTATTCAATAAATTACCACTCACTATCAGAGACATGAACTTAAGCAAATTTAAAACTGTTATAACTCGCTTCCTGGTTGAAAAAGCTTTTTATTCAACAGAAGAGTATTTGAATGGAAAATGGGCTTGTAACCATTTCATATAGAGATAGGCAAGCTATAAACTCAATTTTAATCTTGTTTGTTTAACCTTTTTTTACTTTGTTTACTTTATTTTAGCCTGCAACCAACTTTTGTAAAATATTTGTGACAAATCCAATGTTTTCAAATGAATATCTGCTGGAAATAAAGATCTTATCTTATCAGTTATCTGTCTCAATGTTATGCCACGTCACCAGTTTACTTAATTGTTTCTCCTGGAAATCAGGAACCACTTTTCTTGCAATTTCCTCCCACACATTTATTTTCTTTATCTTGTCATGGTATTCGGGAAGGTGGGTATTCCAAACACAGGGACGCTTCTTCACCGCGTCGATAAAAAGTTCGCTATCAATAACTTACATGGCCATGGTAAAATACAGAACCAAAAATAGAAAAAAAGGCAGCGAGCGAGGGCATTGACTGGCAACACCTCTGAACTCTCCAATATCTCCCCAGGTACTGCTACATCGCCGCCGCGACAGCAACACAACGCTTCAACTGGCAACTTGGCAGTCCTGGCGACTCAACTGCAAGCGGCGACCGACAAGCCCCTCAAGTGAACTGCTCCAATTGACTCTGTGGTCCACTACCCTTGCCGCGTTGTGTTGCAGAAATGTCGCTAGAGTGAACCTAGTCTAAGAGGTTTGAAATGTAATATTTTGTATTATCGGCCATAGTGAGTCACAAGAGCAACCTAGCGACAAGTAAGTGAAAAAGTCAGTCTGGTACAGTTCATTCTGGTACATTGAATTACTGCTGTTTCTTTCTCTCCCCATCACTGCCAACTACAGCCTCAAAATAATTAAAATTGTTGGCATAATCTTAGGTTCAGTACAAAAAAGTAGGTTAGATTCAAGGCAAACCTCTTAGTCACAACAAAAAGTGATAACATTGTGTCAACTATAGAGTACACGTACTTGATGTGGGCGAGGAACTCCTTCTCGAAGGATGTGATCTTTGCAGGGTCGAGCTTGTCCAGGTGACCTCGCACGCCGCAGTAGATGACGGCCACTTGCTCCTCGATGGCCATGGGCACATATTGGCCTTGCTTGAGCAGCTCAGTCAGCCGCACACCTCGGTTAAGCAGCTGCTGGGTTGCTGCGTCCAGGTCAGAGCCGAACTGGGCGAAGGCGGCAACCTCTCGGTACTGGGCCAACTCCAGCTTCATGGAACCAGCCACCTGGCCAGACACATCATATCAGAATGCTGTCTACAATTAAGTAGCTGAGCAGTGTGACCAAATTTAACCATCTGGATAGAAGGAATTTACTAACATTTCAGGTAATTTACAGACTGATTCAACCTTGTATCTTCAAAGATCCAACTTTTCATCATGTATTTTGAATATGTGACAGTAAATGTAAGAACCTTCCAACCAATAAATTTTTAAAAGTTTTTAACAACTCGTATGCATGGACAGTGAACACACTTGTCAATCTTAACTGAAGTATTAAAAAAATTAAACAGAAGCCACTGATGGTATAACAATTAATATCGAAATCAGAAAATTCCATTCTTAGCAGCAGGGAGATCGTACATGTATTTACAAACCATAACACTTTACATTAAAATGACTCTTGAAGAAGTTTCAATTTAATAAGAAGTATTAAAAAAATTAAACAGAAGCCACTGAAGGTATAGCAATTAATATCGAAATCACAAAATTCCATTCTTAGCAGCAGGGAGATCGTACATGTATTTACAAACCATAACACTTTACATTAAAATGACTCTTGAAGAAGTTTCAATTTAATTCCTGTGCTACAGTACTTGTTCTTTTTATTGCAGCAGTCTTTCATTGAATAAGCTGGGACTATAATTTGAGAATTTTCTGTTTTTTTCTGGACGGAAACCCAAGATTATGATCAGTCTGGATTTTTTATGTCCAGATTATTGACATTCTACTGAAGTGAATTTCCAAATATTCTAAACAAATACCACACATCAACTTATATATCTACAGTGTGGATATTTTTGTGAGCGATGGTTGGTTGGTGAAGCGTTCTCTTGTGTAGATTAATGTCCGCACTATTGAATACTACGTTAATCCGCAAAGACTATCCTCATAATTAGACCAGTTTGTAATTCAGAGATAGTGGTTCAGATTCCACGTTAAAATGTCCCTAAGATAAACTGTTCGGCTATTAATTAATAGTTCTGTCTAAGGAACATGTCAGCCTTAGTCAGTAACAAAACTACAAGATCGTGCCACAATCATCCTACAATCTTTTCTCATTCATACTTGGCTTACAATACCTACCTTGTGGTACGGTCGCCATTTCAATAATCTAATCTAATCTAGTGACATTACTGCAACACACCTGTTTCATGGCCTTGGTCTGGGCGGCGGATCCTACCCGAGACACGGATAGACCGACGTTGATGGCAGGTCGGATACCTTTGTAGAACAACTCAGTCTCCAAGAAGATCTGTCCATCAGTGATGGAGATGACATTGGTTGGAATGTAAGCAGACACATCACCGGCCTAAAGGAAATTTAACACTCAAATCACCTTGAGATTTACCAATTTAACTATACACAAAGCATAGTTCAATTATCTAGATTTAAAATTACGCAACAACTTTAGGAACATGAAATTCTTTAGAACCAAAACAAAATATCCTAGTTCTGATTTGTACATAGTGTTACTGCTCTCTTTTAATAATCAGTAATTTCTTACTCTATACTTATCCCGATTTTTCCTACTTTTTCCCATTAGCCTAAAATATAGACAACTCAAGAAGCCCTACTAGTTGGCTTCAGAGTTTATAATTAAATTACAATCACAGTTACTTTACATTTAAAGAAATAAGTTTTTCTTTTACATCAAAGTTTTGCTAGAATCTCAAAGAATTAATGTTGAAATATTAGTCAGCTAAATTTACGAAAGTCATTTGTCAATGTTTCATGTATCTATTTGATAATGAAGGTGAATTTTCACTGAAGCTACAATAATCCGTACAACAAACACTTGGTTAAGGTTCTCCATGGTCTGACCTGAGTCTCGATGACGGGCAGGGCAGTGAGGGAACCACCACCGTTGGTCTCGCTCATCTTGGCCGCTCGCTCCAGCAGACGCGAGTGGAGGTAGAACACATCTCCGGGGTAAGCCTCACGGCCGGGAGGTCGTCTCAGCAACAGAGACATCTGTCACAAGGCCAAGGATTACCAACATGCTACTTTACATGTCCATGACAAATCTCTCATTTACTTATGTTTAAAAATACGGTCTGGTTTTTCTGAATTAATGTGGCAAGAGTTTGAAACATATTTTAAAGTGTGTTACCTTCACCAGTAACCTAATATTCAAGTGAAGCTATTTTTTTTAATTTATAAAAATTAAAAAAAAATTAGAAGAAAAGGAAATTCTCAAAATAGCAAGACAAATGAAGTGGAATCTCTCTATTCTGCACTTGTTTATTACCTGTCGGTAAGCGACGGCTTGTTTGGACAAGTCGTCATAGATGATAAGAGCGTGTTTGCCGTTGTCACGGAAGAACTCTCCCATGGCACAGCCGGAGTAGGGGGCGAGGTACTGGAGAGGAGCGGCATCGGAAGCTGTTGCGGACACGATGATGGTGTACTTCATGGAGCCAGAGTCTGTCAACCGCTTTACAATCTACAACAAACACAAAACATACAAAGTGAGATCCAATAAAAGTATTGTTTAAGTAAATTTACAAGACTACTAATAAGTTTAAAATTATGATTTGCTACAGTTGTAAAATTCTAATCTGACTTTTCAAAGTCGAGTTTAGTCAGCACAACTAATGATCACCAAAAGGGGCTAAAACCCATTAAAGCCCTACCTCTCTGTCAACCCAAAGGTTGGAAGTAAAAGTTTATGACACGAAAAAAAGGAAAGGATAAACCCAAGAACTAAACAAAACCACTCACATTGGATTAGCAAAATACTCGTTATTAATGCCCACTTGGTTATGCAAAATCAATACAAGATCTTCTCGCTTCAACATGGTCCATTCTACTAGAGCGTGAAACCCGCGACAGGATTCTGGCGTCAGGGCTGCGCCGTCAACAGGAATCATTACGTTAAATTTGTGTCCCTACACGATTCACGACGCGGATGGACACAGCAGTTGGCGGGAGCACGGAATTGACTTTGACGTCCGCGTGAAACCCGCATCTGGAATCTCGCCCTGCCATTTTACCTGTGGCAATGTCACCACGTGCGGCAGCTCACTTCACATCTATTGTTAAGTTACGTTCAACACGGTGCGGTGTAATGTTCAACTGAACCAACTCTGGATTTAGCAAATGGACAAATCCATTTTTCAAATAAGATCGGAATTTTCAGTAGTCCGTTTGTAACGAAAATCAGAAGGGCGAATTAATAAGGTATCTAAAACTAGAGTTCCACTATCAGTCGTACCTGGGCTACAGTGGATCTCTTCTGTCCAATGGCAACGTAGATGCAGTACAACTTCTTCTTCTCATCTTCGGCGTTGTTGAATCGCTGCTGGTTGATGATTGTGTCAATGGCAAGAGCAGTCTTACTGCAAAACCATCCTCTCATTAACAGTGTAAATTAGCACAATTGACATATTAGGCTAGTTACTTTTGAAAATTTACACTCAGCAGGAAACACATGGTGTAAGGAGAAGTCAGACAGCTGATCAGTATGAACTGTCAAGTTGGGGAAGAGGAAGGGCACCAAGGCCACTTGTCGCTTCACTTTCCGACCCGTGCTCGTGAAATATCGCTCTACGAACAGACGTGAAGGTCCACAAAGCTGCTCTAAAGATAAGTATGATTGGTGTATGAGGTAAAACTGAATAAAATTCCACGTACGAAGGAAACACAGTTAACTGGTAAGAATAGATTTATTTTACAACACATATTTAGTAATTTCAACGGTTTTTAGAATTAAAAATGAGTCTATAAATCCACTATATTTTCATTGTTATAAGAATTGTGTTATAACCATAGGATGCTAAAATAATACAAATAAATTGGTAGATTGCTTTTTTGCAATAAACCCTAATATGAAATTTTCACTTGATTTTCTTCATTCCTTAGTACTGTCCGGCTTGATTGGGTGTAAACATATGTAATATGACCCTTCTGGGTGCGTATTATAACTTACCGACCACATTCATACATTGACATCCAGCGCTCATCGGAGTAAAGTTAGGTGGGTTATTGATATTTTTAATCAATTAATATTATTTTATTAATAAAAACCAATCCAACTTAACTCCGCAGAGCGCTGGATGTTGGATATAAAATACACTGTATGAATGTGGTTGTTATAATACGAAAGTACCTACTTATGTTATGAACAGTCCACATGTGCACATGCTCTTGGGAAAGTTTTATTTTAACAATAAGCCATATGCGATATGTTCCTCCAGTTTCGTGTTGAGTCAAAGTATGACTTAAAATTCCTATTGCTATCACACCCTGGATCAAACCCCGCTCGATTTTTAAGCTGTCCTTCCAAATAAGTGTTTTTTTAGACATAAGACAATTCTTTAGGACAGTGTTTCATAACTAAGAAAAATGTGGTTAAAGATAGCTTGTGAATAAATCCAAGTAAATCCAATACATTTTTCACATGAAAAAATTACAAAAAAATTTATCTTAATTCTGAAAACTGGGCAATGGATTAATTGTCTTTAAGTAATGTAATAATGTTAATGATTTAATTTTTCGCTTATAACATTACATTACCCAGTCTGATTAGTACCAATGATGAGTCTGTCGCTGCTCGGCGAGGTGAGTGCCGAGTGCTCCACAGCGCAAGGCGTACGTGCCTTTACATGGTTACAGTGGTACTGTCAGCCAATATTACTCAGTCACATGAGTGTTTCTCCCTCGTGTCAGGCCGTCAGTTGTCAGTTGCTCCACAAAACATGACGTAGGTTGTTTTATTGTGAAATTAACACAAAAAAAAGGATAAGTTATAAACCACATCACAGGACGAATCAATATTAAAGTATTTACTTTTTTCGTGTATTTTTTGAAAGATGACAGAAATACGAGTTATATTTTTTTTCAAATGTAAATGGAATGTATTGTTTTACTTTATTTTTATATTGATTACATACTATTAATATCTGAAAAATGTTTATTATATACAAAAAACACTGTTTTCTTCGTTTAGGATTATTTGTTTAATCCGGATTCATTATAATTACAATTATATTAACATTTTACTAATAATTTTAAACATAATCTGACATTAAACATTTTAATCTGTGTACAATGATATTCTCGTTGGGATGCTACCATGAGTAATTGATGCCGTCGGATCTATATGTAGGTTTCATTTTAACCGATGATTTTTCACTAACGGGTGTGTTTATTAGAAATCAAATTGAATGACTTACATCGTAAAGCACGACATTCAAAAGTGCTATTATTGAAAATGTTTTTTTGTATATTTTTTCAATGCTTTATTTTGAAAGATGACAGACGATAGACAAATTTATTGATCGTTAGACCTTTTTTCAATAGGCCTATACGTATAAAACTACACTGTTTGCCTATTATTTCAATACCCGGAAATAAACTCCATTAGTCACCATTTATGTTTTGAAGTCACTGACGAGGGTTAACAAATTGAATCATTAAGAAGTCCTTGATGCTATAAAAAGGATTCTTTTGGTACCAAGCACATAGAACCATTAAAAAACATTAATAGGGAGTTTACTTAATTTAAGAAAAATCACGTTTTTTAATTTACTTAACAAATTTTTAATCCTTGAGAGGTGTGATAATTTTGTGTTGTTGACATACGGTTGCTCAAATTTAATTAATAATTAGTTCCGTTTAAATATCTAAGGTTAAACAAATAAATGAACACGTTAATAATTTGCCGTTTAAAAACTAAGACAGTGATTTTATATTTTATAAGATGATGCAACAACAAGTTATTAACTTTTTAAATCACTGTTATACTCTTAAACTACTTATACTGCACCACTCGACATAGGCCTAACTCAAATTATCATAACATTTTATCCTATTATTCAACATGAATAACAGCTTATTGGCGATGGGGATCAAAGATTTGCTTTGTGTTTGGGGTTAACCATCTGAATGAGAACTCTATAATAATATGTAGCTCTTTTGGCAATAATATACTGCTCATCACAGCTTTGAAGGATTTAAATCACAAATGTTTTGTTGACCACATGATCAGGTGTGTGACAGTTCAATAGTAGTTTAATGGTAATGATTGGCAAATTTCGTAACCGATGCTTGACCGTTGTTTCCATTTAAGGTTTGTAAATTGAATGACCATTAATAAACTGGCTGTTCATAAAATTTGGCCTAAATATCTAGTAAAAAGAATCCATTCGTTGATTATGAAACCTACCTGCTGACTCCCTTCAGAGGTCCTTTGCCATCAATGGGGTTACCCAGGGCATCCACAACACGACCCAGAATGTCCTCACCAACGGGCACATCTACAATAGCACCAGTTCGCTTGACGATATCACCTTCCTTGATCAGCTTATCGTTACCAAACACGACCACACCGACGTTGTCTGGCTCCAAGTTCAAGGCCATACCCTATGAAAAGGTTTTGATAGAAAATACTATTAAAATATGATGTCCAAATAATACTAATGTACATGTGAAAATTAGTTCCACTCCACACCTTTGCGTTTATACTCCATTGTTAATTAAGCTTCTGATAATTGAGTTTCAAGCCTAGAGTATGTTAACCCTTACCAGGCGGGTGACTGCTTTAACCGCAGCACAGTAGGGTCGCACAATGCGGTTAATATGTTTACTCGCGATCAATCATTTAGCCACATTTACTGCGCTGTAGTCGTGAAACAACCGATAGAGTGCATGGTGATGTTGCTTTTGATGAGTGCATTGGGGCAATGCACTTACAAAACCAATATGGCGGCTTTGTTGGAATATTTAGTGACTGAAGTTGTTAGGTGACTTTGGCCAGTATTTTTTCGCTCCTGTACTGCTTTTAACGTGTATATATGTGAGCCATTATGGCGAGGTGTTTTCACATTCGCTAACCTTTATTGTTGACATTTGTTGATACGTGTTTATTTTCATTCTGTTTTAGCAATAAATAGTGGATATTAGTGAATGTTTTAAATGTATAGGATGTATTAACTAATTATTATTGACTTAAATGGCCCATCCAGATGAAAAAAATTACAATTTTAATACCTAAAAAATAGTCTTAAAATCTTCAATAAATAAAAATGAAGAATGAAAATTTATGTTTTCTACTTTTTTTCAGCTACCTAAATTCAAAAAGGATTACTTTTTAATAATGGTTGGGCAAAATTTTCTCAGTACCATGAAATCGAACAGTGAAGTATCATCATGTTCCGTATCATCATGTTCCAGTTCCACTTCCAAAAAGTCCAATAGTCCCTCTGTATAATGGCAGACAGTTGTGTACGATCGTGTATCCAAGGCCAAGTTTATTGCAGACAGTAACCATGATTTGCAAGTCCAAGGCTGGATGTTTATGCACTTACCTTCGCTTATCATAGTTGGTTTTTTGCCAGTTGTGGATAAGCCACAACATAATTAATTCACTCTTGGATAATCAGGAGTATACTGTATTGATTTTAGGCTTATTATGATGATATTATTAACTCAAGTAACCTTAAGTCCAGAAGAGAACTCCACCATCTCATCGGCCTGAATGTTCTTAAGACCATAGACTCGAGCAATACCGTCACCAATGCTGAGCACTCGTCCAGTTTCCTCAAGGTCAGCCTAAAATCACAATGAACCATCAGGAACATAAATACAGTACTCTTTATTAATGTATACAAAATACCATTTCATATCATCGTTTCCCAATGCATTCGGATTGTTTGTCAACCAACCAGTTAAAATATCACTAGGCCTAGTCAAGTTAATGGAATGCATAAAAAACTACTGTAAGATTAAATTAGGAAATAGATAGAACCACTAATTTTTAAGTATATCACATTAATGCACAAAAAAAATAATCATTCAAAATGTTCTTTTAGGAGGTGGAAGTAAGATGCAACGAAAAATTTGAGGATCAATTTTTTCTGACAAAAAATTAGCTGTTCTTATAAATACACACAGCTGTATAACAATTCCAAAAATTGAAATAAAAAGTCTACTATTGATACAGACTGCAGTCTCTATCATTTTCATGCTCCCTGAGCCCAGCGTATATCTAAATGCCCTGCATTCTATTGCATGCTATTGATCTATTGATGATCTAAAATTCAAGAACAGAAATTGGAAAATGTTTATCCTATTGACACATAAATACGCAATATGTCAAAATAGGGATTTATAGAATTTAAAAGCTTGACTAACTTTGCATTGAACCTATACAGGGTGTTCATTAAAGTCGGGGACAAACTTCAAGGGGTAATAGTACTCATCAAAATAAAAAAAAATTCCTATAAACATATGTCGAAAGATCCTTTGTTTAGCCGCTAGCCGCCATTTTGTATTTTATACAAAAAACGTTATATATCAAGAACTATTTAAGATACATAGACCAAACTTTGCACAAATATTTATTTACCAAAGAGGAAAATATTCCTTAAGTATCATTTAGTTTGCTAATACATTTTCAAAATGGCGGTGGTTAAAAATCTTTTAACTAAAATATCAAGACCCCCATTGACTTTATAAAATTTTGACAAGAAATAAAAAAGATTGCAATTTTAATTTCAAACCGAACGGTTTTTTAATGAACGAAATCCAAACAAGGATAAGCGAGAAAATGCACTTTTAAAGTTAGCTTAAAGCTTACACAGCCCATGCGCTACCGCGGCGCGGGCGTGGCGAAGAAGTGGCTGGCACAACAATTAATTCTTCGCCACGGCCCCGCCGCGGTGGCGTGTGGGACCTGTAATCAAACATTAAAATTGCGTTTTCTCGCTTATCCGTGGACGGATTTCGTTCACCAAAGTACCGTTCGATTTAAAATTAAAATTTTAATATTTTTTATATTTTGTAAAAATTCTATTAAGTTAAAGAATTTTTTGTTATTTAAATTAAAAGATTTTTAACCGCCGCCATTTTGAAAATATAAAAGCAAACTACACGATACTTTGAGAATATTTTTCTCTTTGGCCAATAAATATGTGTGCAAAGTTTGGTTTCTGTATCTTAAATAGTTCTTGATACATAACGTTTTTTGTATAAAATAAAAAATGGCGGCTAACGGCTAAACAAAGGATTTTTTGACATATGTTTATAGGAACATTTTTGTTTATTTTGATGAGTACTATCACCCCTCGAAGTTTGTCCCCGACTTTAATGAACACCCTGCATAAACGTGGATAGACAAAACGTCAAATAGATGGCTGATATCGTTTTTCATGTATTTATTTATTAACTGTTGTATTGTCTTCAATAATTGAGTCTGAAGTATCTAATTTATTAGCTTACATGTGATGTAGCACGTATCTGGTATGTGTAATCAATATGACAGCACCTGTGATGTGATTCTTTTTTTAATAATTTGATAGATATATATTTTTGGCCTGGTATTGGTAATTGTTTTCCTATTGTAGTTGTTATCTAATAATTGTTTAATGTGTTGCATATTTGTTTTTTCTTTACCCCTACCAGTGGTGACAAGCATTTTATCCCCAAATGGTAGCAATTTTTTTCAAATCGTGTACACTTGGACTAAGAAAATTCTAAAAAATATTTATTTATTAAACTGTGAACATATTATATAGGGTATCAAATTAAACCTCATAAAATGCAGAATATAAAAAAAATTTGTAAAAACACTTGCCGATAGAAATTATTAAACTGTGATGAGGTGAATACAAAAAAATCTAACTCAAAAAACATATTTGTACTTAGTGACTTCACTGGATAGCGCACACACAACTTAAAAATCATACTACGGTAAAGAAAATATTCATCAAAAAAAGCTTTCATAAGTAGACTCTACAGCGTCTTTAACACTACGCAAGACGGGAAATTAGACGCTGCAGCTTCTTCCACCACAAGTCGGAGGGTTAAGCGTTCAATCTGTTGTGTTGTTAAATAATAAGTCTGCATTGTGAAACAGTAAAATCTCACTAACTCGACACTTGTCAACCCAAAGGTTGTCGAGTTACAGGGTTGTGGAGTTATCCAGAATATTGCAATTTTTCATGAATTTTAATTAATTAATAGATAACAGACTTGAGTTTAACATATAAATTTATTACAGAACAGAATTTATTACAGCATCCTTATTTGAGTAGGTATTGTTATATACTGAGAAAACAGCCTTTGAAGAAATGTCAGATATTCAAGAATTAAAAACAGATGTTCTGAAAAATGGTTGATAATTTTTTTTCCTTTCAATGATACAACATTCTTCAACGTATAAGTAAACAATAGCAAACTACTTCACCCCCTAGATCTTTGACCTTGAAACATTCTAAAGGCACGGAATAGATCGACTGTCCATCTCAGCTCGACCAGTGACTTTGAAAATTCGAACGCACTACTACTTTAATACCTATGTTATTTTGTAAGGTGTTGTTATGCTGTTGCCTGTCAAGTTACGCGGAATTTTGAGTTACTGGATGTAGAGTTGGTGAGGTTTTACTGTAGGCTTACTGAAAAAAGAAGACGAATAATATTGATTGGTTGAACTTCAGTTTTGGGGTCTGATGCTTTTGCTAGTCATGCATGTTATGCCTGTTATGTTCACTCTCGTAACGTCATGTGAAAAATTAATGTTATGTTAGGCTATAGGTCAATCAAAATGGTTGTTATGTTACGTATGGTAATGTTATTTAATTTAAATGTTAAAATTATATTTAGTTTTATTGTATTCCACTGTAACTGGTATGTGCCGTTTATATGAATAAAAAAAATAAATAGGTTCAAGTAAAAATAAGCTATGACACTGCCGTTCAATGGACAGGCCACACAGGACACGATGTGCCTGAGGTGGTGTTGAAGTTAGGGACATGTATTGAGAAGAATCTTTATATCCTACCTTGGGGGCATTTCCAAGAATACGGTCCTCAAGGATGGATGAGATTTCAGCAGCTCGCTGGCTGCAAGACACATGCAGCTTACGGCTGGCTACCTGTGCGGAAGGCCATGCGACCTGAAATACATGTTACATGCTAAAAACAAAATTCATCACAGTGAAGGGAAATCAGCCAGACAGCAACAAATTGGTTAGAATTGGCATAAATGTAGGCCTACTATTCAACATTTAATTTATTTGCCTTTTAGTGTCCTCAGGTAGGTAAACAGGAATGTTATAACCTACATAGGCCTAACAAAATTGCAATGGCGGTCAAAGTGCAATAATGAAACTGAACTTTTTGGTGTTAACTTATATTCACGATGCCATTATGATCCACAAAACCATTAGCATTAGGGCTAGTGAATAAAATAAAAACCCATCCTAGTGGATAAAATAAATCCAACAGCCAAAAATTAGAAATTTATGAATACCTCTAGCATTGTCTAACTTTACAAACTCATAGCCCCAAAATTACCAAACTTATTTAGGCCCTGCGAATAATTGTTAACCTTCCAGTTACTCCCTAAGCTTTTTAATCATTTTTTACCAAGGGATTGAAGGGGTCATTTTGACTTAAAGAATTTAAAGAAAGGACGCGCTGCAAAGCAAAGAATCTAAAGGTTTAATGTTGTATTAAAATAAAACCGATAAATCAAGATAAGGCTTTATATTAACTTATCTATTGGTCTCGAGACTTGCGGGCAAATGGTTGCCCTTCGTCTAAAGGTGACCCGATGGGCGAAGAATTTTTCGATCTATAGAAAAATGTTATTCCGAATAGTTTGACCGCGGAAAACGTTTAAATTCAAAGAAAATATATCAATGGATTTAATTTACCTGTGGAACGGCAGCAGAAAACTGCTTGGCCAAAGCAGAAGCCAAACGAATCGAGAGTTGAGACATTTTTCAGTCGGCCTGAACACGGAGAAAGAGATGGAGAACAGACGACGAATCGGCTGATCCCAGAATGCAACGGAATCATGGTGGAGCAAAATCCCCACTAAAATTTTTCCCCATTATCTTATAAACTACGTATAAAACTATGTAAATAATTCCTTAGAAGAAAAAAATAAATTTTAATGACACAAAATATTACAATACCTCTGTTTTATAATCATTAAGCAATATTGTCTCTTTTCAAAACTATTTGAAGAGGTTTTGGGTTGGAGACTATAAAGAGCGCCATTTTCAAATAAACTCATATGTACAGTAGAAATTAAGACTCCTAAATTTGTGTTACAAAATATATTTTATGCGTTAAAAATGTATTCCATGATAATATTGTACACTGATATCACACAACCTTGAAAGAATATCGCTCACAGTCACACGATTAAATTTTGACATATATTTTACTGTAGGCCTCCTCTAGCAAATTGTTCCATATAGTAAGAAACAATAATAATTTTCCTATTAGGCTAGTAGCAATTTGTTATTTGCCTATAGTATATGATTTGTTCATTTAGCAAATGGTAGCCTATTTGCTACATATACAAAAATCATATGCAATGTAAAATATAATTCAGAACTTTTCACCCCTTGTAGATGCTAGTTTCAAATGTTATATGATAATATTATATTTTGGACCTTGTATTAGTAACTTTTTAAAGGCACTGACATAGCAAAAACTTTACTTCGAAAATATGGATAAGAGATAATATTACTCATTTCCAAGAACATAGCTCAGTTTTCTTTAAAACAGGTCTTATTGAAAATTCAGATAGCATTTTAACCTCGCAATAACTTACAACACAAATTGCTTGATAATCACAAAAGCTAATTTTGTGTGATATTATGGAAATTATGGAACTCAAACTTCTGTAAATTAAAAATGTATTTGAAAAAAGCCATTAGTGACACAAAAATGTTTATAACCAATTCAGTACATGTTCTATACCTTGTCAACTTACCTAGAGTAAAAAAACACTTTTTATAATTTTCATCTTTCTTTATCAAGGTCTGAATTACAGTAAATCTCTCCTATAACATATCAAATCTTCGCCACTTTTTGAAGCTGGCTCCTTCAGTTAATAGTTACTTTCTATTACTTTCTGTGTCCTTTCTATTACTTGATTTGTTTGCATCTTGGACTCCTGGGGTCAGAGGTTAGAGTTTTGGACAGGTTAGTAACACCTGTTATATGGTTTTTATTTACTTTTAATAGTTTTAATCTTACTTCCTCCACTATCCATACCCAAGTTAGTATCAGTCTTACCTCATAATTATCTGTCTACTTTTTTAAGGGCATTCTTAAATACATTTGACAATATAATGGAACAGCTGTAAAAAACAGATCAAAAAGACTAGTGCTCATTTGTATTTAGAAACATCTGTTTTTTATCAGATGTTTGCAAACGTGTGCATAAATGGGCTCTATGACTTTACAACTTCCACTTTTTTGGAAATTTTGCAGAAGCAAAATCCGTCTAGTGAGCAACATGTGTTATAAGAAGGAAGGATATTGTGTTATTAGAGGTACCATCGCTGGTGAAAAAAAGGCTTCCTGAACAAATAAGATGAGGTAAGATGAAGTTGCTAAAGATGAATGACCTGAGAGTCATAGGAAGATGCTGAAGACCAGCAGAAGGGACTAATTGAAATAAATAATATTTTCCTTAGGCTATTTTGGGATGAAGGGATATGTTGTTTTCACCTTTATAAGTATACTCACATCTCAGTATGTTCTAAATACCCTAAAATACCTATCTGACGAGAACACAACTATTTACAAGATAGGCACGCGATGCGCCCATCGATGTGTAATACTAGTATAAATATTAGTGTTAAGTGTAATTCAAAAGCTAAACAAGGATCTCTCGACACAAGTATTTTAAACCACAATTTTGTTCTTCAAAGATCCAGAGGCTATCCACAATGACATTAATTTAAGTTCGACCTTTATATTTAGACCAATTAACTTATGCCTCATCACAGTTCACATATAGGTTTTTCCACCACATGTTTTGCCTGAACAGCATCAGGCCTCATCACAGTTCACATATAGGTTTTTCCACCACATGTTTTGCCTGAACAGCATCAAGTCAAGTGTTCCTGCAGAGATGTTCTATCCATTATGTACTTAGAAATATAAAACGAGATACACACATAAAAACGAAGAATGATAAAACAGTGCAGTCGGTAGGCCTACTTTTTACGTGATCATAGTCATTACTGGAGATAAAAACAAATGTTCGAAAAGTAGTTCGCCGTAAAGCGATGTTAAAGAGTTGGACTGTGAGAATCAAATCTATTGTGATGTACTATGAATGTAGCTAGACATCAACCTATGCAGTCTTAAGCAACAGTGTACTGCTGTATCCAAATGCTTGTTTATGTTATGAGATGAAGGTGCAACTTTGCACTGACTAACAGGATTTCTTTGTTATGTTAAAGTTAAAAGAATAGACCTCACTTCTTATGTTCCAGGTATAGATATTGTATATTATTAACATTGTGTACATAGTAATTTATAATTATTGATACTGTGCTATAGATTAAAGTGTTATAATTGAGATTACATTGCTTCGTTTATAAATTCAGTAATATTTTTCCTGTCAGGTAGTTCGGATTAGCTGTACATTCAGATTACAAGGTTTCGGATAACCGGGACTCTGGTGTATAAAAATTGGAGAGGATTAGGAACATGACAGAGTTGTTCAACCCTTTCTCCCCAGTTTCTGTTCTTGAGGAGCATTTACTGGTTGTCATGAGGGAACTTATTTATTTATTATTAAAACGCTGCTTCTGAACTCTTACCTACATTGGCATTCTGAAACATCTCTTTTAAAATAGGCTACAAATAAACAAGAACATTAAAATACGAACAAATTAAGAAATTATTTATTATATTTAGAGAAAATTAGTTTTTACAAAGGCAGTTTAACTCTTCTGTTTTTCTTTCTTGGCTGCTTCAGCTTCAGCCTCTGCCTTCTCGTAAGCTGCTATCAATGTCTCAAGCTCATTTGCTGGCAAGATACGAGTTATTGTCTTGCCATCTTGTCTTGTCAGAGTTGCCAACTCAACTGCAACAAAGATTCATGCTCAGATTAGTAATGTATTAGTTTAAATTTTTTTTAATTTTCTTATAACACTACTTTTACTTTTCACTTTTTTAACACATTCACAGGCGCAACGAGGTACCAAGATCTTGTACTATAATCTATGTTTGATACAGACACTGAAAGTGATATTCCGTTCCTCGATTCCGGATTCAGCTCAATGTACAGTTGACATAGATTAATAATTAGTTAGTTACTGAAATGGCGACCTAGGTATTTTAACCTATACGCACAAATTAACTCGTGCAATGCCCTTGTTGTGGCAACCGCGACACACAAGTTAATGCTCATGTTACAACAACCATGACGTAGGAGTTAACTCGTATTTGACGTTCTGAGCTGATTCTCTCATGAATACAAGTCATCTACTAGTTTTATTTCAAGCTATGACTGTTACATTGGCCGTGAGAAGTGACAGACCATTTGGTGCTGTACTCTAGTGAATTTTTACGAAACTATGTCCATGCCACTTGCTTTGCAGTATCAAATGTACTCTTAACCTTTCACGTTGTGATTATGTGTTTCTCTATCAAAGCAGTCTTTTACTTATAAATGCGTTTACAGTGATATTGTGTGTTCAACGTCATTGTTGGAAGATGATCCTGAAGATTCACAACTATTTGTACACAAACGGCCATTAAAATATGTTTTAACTTAACTCTGAAGACTTTAAAATAAAGCAAATTTTCTTTTTCATCAGTGAACGGATAATTTAAGGATATGGCAACAGATTTACCTATTTAAAAATTAACTCAAATTTGTTTTTATTTTATCTGGTGACAAAAATAAATAAAAATAGCCTTTACTTTTATGTTAAAAATAGTGAAAAACAAAAATATATTATTTTTGTAGAAAAACACAACAATAATAATTATAGTATCACTATTTATGTACACTATTTCCAACAATAGAGTGCAGGCAGTAGTTGGCAAAAGAGTCTTAGTTCGGTAAATACATCAAAGAGTTCTCTGTCTCGGTTTGTTAGATTAGATTATAGAAATATAGACTATACCACAAAGTAAGTATTTTAAGCCAAGTATGAATGAGGATAGAGTGTAAGATTATTGTGGCCCGATCTTGTAGTCTTGTTACTGACTAAGGCTGACATGTTTCTTAGACAAGACTGTTAATTAATAGCCCAACAGCCGATGACAACTAAGGGACCTACAGTTTAACTTGGAGTCCGAACCACTGCCTCTAAATTACAAACTAGTCTAATTATGAGGATGGTTTTTGCGGAGGGCTATGGATGCGCAAAGAATTGTCTATACAGCGAGACCTCAGGGCCTCGTAATGTACAGCTGTAATCACGCCTCACAAGACCTTTAGTTCTTTTAATCGCATCTTTTAATGTTATCAAAATTTCTGTAAACACAGTGAATATGTTAATTACAGTGAAACAAGATTATTTATGTAAACATTTAACTTAAATAAATTCATACTTTGTGAATTTTCACTAAAAATGTAGCCAAAATAAAACATTCTAATACTAAATTCATTAACAAAAAATTACGCCTCAGTCTACCATTTAACTTAGCCCAATTTATTTTTAGGATAAATCATTTACATTTATTTTTCACAGAACAAATAGATCAAACGTTCATAAGTTCACAATCATTGATAATCATTAATATTTAAAAAGGCAACATATAAGGGCCCTTACACATGGAGCGGATGCAAACACGGGTTGTATACATCTATTTAATATTGATTCAAATGGAGCCGGTACATACGAAGTGGGAACAGCCCCCATTATTTGGTAGTGAACATCCGGGCCCAAATGGCCTCCGCATATGTCAAAACTTAAGTCCAGGCTCGCGTCCGCATGTATCAGTTTTGTACATAGAGTTATACAGTGCGGTTCAGACGACGCAGGCCCGGGCGCTACTTGCCCACATTTACATCGACCACATCACATTCATAGACCATGCCATTCAGTAAAGACCATGCTGATTATCACATCGTGTGTGTGTCGTTCAGTAAAGATGAACTATACTGATGAACTTGAATTCTCACTTATGTCTCAAAACCCCTGTCTTTGGGACAAAAGTTCAAAAAGGCAAAAGGACACACGATAAAAGTTAAAAAATTGATCCGTATCCCTCCTCAGTTTTTTGTTCAAAGTTGCAAATGCCCCATATTTCGGCCTATCCTCAATAGTAGGGTCAACCCAAATATTCCTGTTCTTTCACTTTCTTCTTAGGTATAGAAGATACATCACCCACAACTTTCAATTCTCCATCGTTATTCCTAAATTACTAGTGTTCACAGCATGACAGACTCAACAGCAAAATGGAGGAAAAGCCCAGAAATACAGGTCCTTGCGTGAACAGTGAAATGAGCCGCATCCGCTCCGTGTGTAAGGGCTAACATTCTAACAGTATGTTTTATAAACATAGTTTAAAACCAAGGTCTTGAGACCCCAGACCCTCTAGGTGGGTCTACCTCTCGACTTGGTATAGTAAATCGACCAAGCTTGTTATCACCTACTTAATCCAACCGTTTCATCTCGCACCTATAAACATACACATACTGAAGGCATTGTGATAATGGAAGTGATCAATTTCCTTCCAGTGGCGTAGCATAATAAATCTTGGTTGGCTTGCACCTGCAGGGGATTTTTCAGTCAGGATAAGATTCCGTACTCTAAATAAATAGAAAAAAAGGAACACAAGTACAAAAATAAAGTAATACCACCAGATGTAGATGCGTAAACTAATTCTAACCTTTGTCTGGAGTAAGCTTGTTCATGTCCAATGTCTTGCTGAGAACTTTAATGGCCAGGGCCTTGGCATCAGCCAAGGTTGTTTCTCCCTCTTTGTATTCCTGCTTCAAACTTGACACAGCAGCCTGTAAGTTAATCCTTGTTATGGCGGTAAAATTTAAAATATACACTTTTGGGATGTTTACAAAATATCTTCTGCTCCCTTTTTTTTACTTACAAAGCTATAAATTTAAATTTCTTTTAATAAGGTAAAAATATTGTTACTAAAGTTTATAATTTTTTTTAAACCAGGTGTTTTAAGTGGATTGTTTAATACAACATCTTTAAACATACTGCGATAACTTTTGGTATATCTACCTTTGCCAGTGCCGACACCATCAACACTATCCGATCGCAAAAAACTAAGGTGAACGTGATGGAAAAATGTAGGACAAAATTATTTATCATAGTTTTTGTTTAATTTATAATTATTCTAATACATTTGAATAGTATTTTAAAAAAAACACATATTTATTTGAACATTTTAGGCGATTAGCGTTAGTTTTTGAGACCCTAAAATTTCTTTCTGGATATCAGGATCTTTAATTGAAGAACCTGTAATAATTTAAATGTAGACAAAAATATTTAAAATTAATGACTTAATGTGTGGATAAAATAAGTTCTTCTCCTTTTTTACACTGCTAAAAATACATTTGTTAATTTATTAGATAATTAAAATTTGCTTTTAATTTAAGGTAATTTTAATTACTAAAACCAAGTTGTGGATTGTTTAATACAACATCTTTAAACATACTGCGATAACTTTTGGTATATGGCCTAACCCTTTGGATCCCAAGTGCCGATGGCACCATCAGCACTATCCAAGATCGCAAAAAAACTAAGGTGCCAACGTGATCGGCACCTAAAAAATAGTAGGCTACAAAATTATTTATCAATGCTTTTCTGTTAAACTATATACAGTAGAATCCCTCTAATCCGACCTTGAATAGTCAATATAATATACATTATAACTGAAATATAATGTTAATTGTTAATTTCATAAAAACAAAACTTTCTGTTTGAGATTATTTCGGTGACATGGAACATCTTTGGTCGAACGAAAGTGTTGAAGCAGATGACGACATTACGTAAATATTCATAACCTTTTGAAATGCAAGAACGACATTAGCCAGTCCAAGGAGTCCGTATGATTCTTTATTCATCAACTACGTAGTTGATGAATACTACGTCACCAATACATATAATCATTGATAGTTAAACTGAGTATTATACAAGTCATAAGACATTTTATTAGCACAAAACGTACAGTTTTACATTATATATGTACAGGTGCTTCGTCAGGCAGCAATTTCTTGCTGAGTTTTCTCAAAAATAAAGTCCTCTGTCCATAAAGTGGTCCCCATGCGAGCTAACGTCAACTTTTCATTTTCGTCGTTGTTTTTGCTATCAGCTGTTGCACTACTACGTTGTATTAAGTATGGATACGTTCAGGGGCATCTTGGGAAATCGTGGGAGTTTTAGTTTTGTTTCATTAGTCTACATCACTGATAATTTGTGTCATTCTTATTCAGCTCGCAGCTGTAATTTTACTGCGTGCTTGTGTTGTTTGTGTTTATATAAACAATGTGCGATGGCTTCACAATCTAACCAGCTTCGTGACAATGAGATATCAGAATGTTTATATTGAGATGATTTCATTGATTGATCTAATGATGAGAGTGATAGTGAAGAGGACCTTTTAATTAATTGTATCTACGACCTATGCTTTGAGTTCAACTAACCTCTACCGCGAACCCGTTCCTGGCCCAAGTTTGACTGACACTAGTGATGTAAATCTATATATTTATATAAATAAATAAAATTAAATAGTAGAATATTATCTTCCTTACAGCCTTTAAAAATGTTTCACTGCTTTATCACAATAAAATTTGGTAAAAATTACCTTATCTGTGTTTTGCACCTTTCCATATTTTTTAACATAGCACCTACATTAAACAATATTTGTTCGATGTCATGTAGTTTTCTATGAAAAGTAGTTTGTAATTATACTGAACCTTTACTTCTGAAATTTACGCTCACAATTTTGTTTTATTACTTAAAACAAATGACAAAATTAAAAAATATTAATTATTTTGCCATATTTATATTCCTCTATTCATTACATTATACATTATTAAATATACATATACTCTATACATTACTAATTAAACATGCATGTGCATTTAACTCTATTCTGATTTTATTTTATTTTTTTAACTATTTTTTTTTCACCAAAAAAACCCAGACTGCAGTGAATACAGTAGAACCTCGATTATCCGGGGTAATCAGCGGGAGAGGGGGCACGGATAACTGAAAACACGGTTAATCCGAATGAAGAAAATAATTCAAAGTATTCACGTAAAAACCGCCCTAGTTTATTATTAATACATCATTAGTCGTCAGCACGCTTTAAACAGATCTTCGTCACTGATAACTTCGAATGTGGGCATTTTGTTATCGCATACAAACCATTATCTGACATTTTTACAAGGATTATAAACAACTTAATTTAATTAAAAATATTACAATATACAGACAAACAAACAGTTAAATTGAAACAATATATTTAATTAAATTAATTGAAAAACTAGTTCAAAACTGTAACTCATCGACAGAATAATCAAAACTGGCAACTAAAAAATCAAGTCAGCTGAGCTGTTGTTCAAATGAAACACGGCTGAGGGGAGGGGTGATGACTCATCGACTTCTGGCAGTCTCCTTCCTTATCTCTCTTCCTTTGTCCGTCTTTTCTCTCCCCGCTCACACACATGCGCAGTATCTAGTGCATGTGTTGTCATGGCCACGGGCCAATCAGATAATGAGTTGTGTTGTGAACAGCCGTGGAATGAAGAAATATTGATAGTCTAGCGCTTGCTTATTTCGTCAGAATGTTGATCGATATTTTATTTTTCATTCAAGTTCGTGTTTATCTACTCTTTAGTTAATACCCAGAATATTTTCAGTAAAATTATTATAATAATGTTCAGTTTGTTTCAAAACTAATTTTACGTTAGTATAGAGTATTATTATCACGTATTTGAGATTAAAAAAGTTTTCATGAAAAAATTGACGATGAAAAACTTCTTTTAAAATAATAATTTTTTGCCAGTTTTGGACCCCGGTTAACCCGCCGTCCGGTTGATCCACCCCCGGATAATCGAGGTTCTACTGTACATGCCACTGCAAAACACAGACTCCAAAAATCATAATAACTCATTTTGCAACAGTATTTGCAGGAACAATATACTTCTCCATTTTGATCGTCTACCCTTGGTTTAGTTATTTAACATGACTGATTATATTTTGTCATCATGTTTACAATTTTGCAGCAATCTATAATTTACACATAATTTGATCAATACAATGACATAATCTTCAAACTTTGGCTTTCGCGGCCAGTGTCAACAATGTTAAGTTGATTATTCGGCATCAACCTTCATGTTGTTTGTATTGCCAAACATTTCACCCTTGCTGTGAACAAGCATCCTCAGTGGCTAGGCTGACTCAGCCAAGCCACTGAAATAAATAAAAACCAATCACTAAAAATCAAAAATCAGTAAAATAAAGTATATGAAATCCGTCCACGTATAAGCGAGATGATTCAATTTTAATGTTAGCTTACACATCCCATGAGACACCGCTACGTGGCGGTGCACATGAAAAGTGCATTTCCTTGCTTATCCATGGATGGATTTTGTTCAAAAAATGTCATTAGATTTGAAATTAAAATTAAAATCTTTTTTATTTCTTGTAAAAATTTTATAAAGTTTGTTATTGAAAATAAAAGGTTTTTAACCGCTGACATTTTGGAAAGATAAAAGCAAACTAAATTTAAATGATACTTTGAAAACATTTTTATGTTTGGCCAATAAAGATTTATGTAAAATAATCATTCCTGATCACAATGGTATATAATAATATTCCCAAATTAGTTGAGAATACGAGCTAAAGTGTTTTACCGATATGCCAAAATGTGTCGCGATCACTACTTTAGCACTTTAGTGGCATACAAATGTCTCACGATCGTAACACTTAGCGGTTATAGGGTTAATAGTAATGTGTACTCGAAACCACCAAATACTTTGAAACATGAGAGATACAGACCGCACTGTTCATGCCGATGCATGTGGCCTTCCATCCACTGTAGTTGCCGCTGGGATCAGATTGGTAGAGCTGGTATCCATAGTGACTATCCCAGCCCATGTACAAAATAGACACACCAAACGGTCTCTTTCCTGTATATGGAAAAAATCAACACACTGTCAAATCTTCTTTTCCACCTATGCTTCCTAGCTGCATTAAAAGTACAGTAGCCTACTAATAAAATCCATTATTTTAGACCCAAACTGTGTATTTAGACCAATTAGCTTACGTCTTATCATAGTTCACATATATGTTTTGCTGGAACGGCATCAAGTGTTACTGTAGTGACATTCTATCCGTTACGGACTTGTCCTTAGAAATATAAGACACAACACACACACTGACACATAAAAATGAACAATGATAAAACAGTGCCATCCGTAGGCCTACTTTTTACGCAACCATGGTCATTGCTGGAGATGCAATCAAACATTTGTAAAGTAGTTACCCGAAAAAGTGATGATAAAAGAGTCAGACTTTGAGAATCGAGTCAACTGTGATGTCCTGTGAGTGTAGCTCGATATCGCCCTACGCTATCTCAATGAACAGTGTACTGCTAAAACCGTATACTTGAGGTTTATGAGACTATAGCACAACTTTACATTGGCTAAAAGGATTTCTTAGCTACGTCAAAAGACTGAATAACTGAATTCTTATGTTCTAAAAAGTAAGTTATTGTATTTAACTCATATTGTGTATATAGTACTGTATAATTATTGATAATGTGCTGTAGATTAAAATAAATTTGAGCAGCTCTTGTAATGTAGAAACAAATTTATTTTAGTGGAGTCTGCTACATCAAACATCATTCAATGTATCACCTGATAGTGACAACACAGATCATAGGATAGTTAAATAGATGCTATTGGTTGCTGGAATCACGCCACCTCCCTATAGAAATCCTACAGACTACATGGCTACCTCTAGTCTCCAGTTTGTCTCCAGCATCCTTGATGCATCCAGATGGTAGAGTACCATCTGTTGTACCTTGGTACAACAGATTTGCACAGTTAAAATCAAATTTAACTATATAAAAAGAATCTAAATAACATGGATTGTGATATAAAAACACATTCCCAAAACTTCACTAAATTATCAAATAAGGTTTAAAATTTTAAGGGTCCTAAAGTCTATTATGCAATACAAAACATATTGCCTTACCTCCGAATTGAGTGTATGCTTGTTTAACATCACACAGAGAAGACACCAGCTGTTCACAAGGAATACTGAAGCCATATTGCAGTTGGTACCTCTGGGCTATCAGTCTCAACTCACTAGTCAGGACGTTGGCATCTGACGTGATACCGGCCACACTACAGACCATGTCACTATAACAGCCAAGCACAATATAACATACCAGAGCTGTATCAATTTCAGATTAGTTTTAAATTTTTATAATTCTTTTATCGAAGTAATAATTTTCTAGTTTCTATAATAGTTGTAGTTTGCAATAAACTTTCAATGCGGAAAGTCAAAACTTGTTGAACAAAATTAATAATTTATACTTATACTTTTAACTGAAATGGCACCTACCCAGGTAGGTAGTTTAAGCCAAGGATGAATGAGAAATGAGTGTAGGATGATTGTGGCGCGATCTTGTAGTCTTGTTACTCACTAAGGCTGACATATTCTTTAGGCAGATCTGTCAATTAATAGCCAACAGTCAATGGCATATCTAAGGGACCTACAGTTTACCGAGTTTCAGCGTCCGAACCACTGCCTCTGAATTACAAACTGGTCTAATTAAGAGGATGGTCTTTGCTGTTAATGTAGTATTTCATAGTGTGGATGCTTTTGTGTGAATCCATACAAGAGAACACTACAACTACTGACCATCGCTCACAACTATCCATAATTCGTGACTTACAGGTAGCTGGATTACAGGACGATGTCACGGTCCCTGTCTTAAGATCATTGAGGTAATTTGATAAAAGAAAGAGACTATTTAAAAAAATCTCTTTATCATGAAATATGCTGGCATTCCTGAGAGAAAAATAATTGAGATTTAAAATACCGGGAACTTGTTGTTCTCGTTATTGGCTACTAGAACTTTATCAACAACTTTAAACCACATTTTCCTGATTTTCATTTACATTCTAGGATTTGGGTCTTGCATTTCTACTTACTCATTTAATTTGTAGATCTTCTCAGAGAAAAAAACCTCGTCTAGAAGTTTATTGGTGTTTCTGCGTTCTGCGGCCAAAAGTATGCCATCGTTGGCCAAGATACCAAGACAAGTGCCGGCATGGCTGATTGCTTCCATGGCATATTCCACCTGGTACAGTCTACCTATAAAAATCAGAATGTACTTGTATGCATTTATAATAAGATATAGAATAAATAAAACATTCGTACAAAAAGTCTTAAGAATAACCATTTCGAAGTGAAAATTAAAATCGAAAAATCATATATAAAAAATTGATAATTTTATAAAACAAGCAAAATTCTAGGCCAGCTGATAGAAGTCAAGGAAAAAATTGTAATTCAAGGACATCAATCTAAATTCAAGGGCTTTTCACAGATTTCTAGAACACCCCTGATATTCCAGGTTTTTTTTTATTGGAAGGGGCGGATTACTCCTAAGGCACTTCAGCCGTAGCGGCTTTTTGCGCACCCCTGTGTGGGTTGCGGCATCATCACATAGCGAAAAGCCATTGGTGATTGGAGGGATTTGAACCCGGGACCTTGGACACCAATGCCTCACGCTCTACCCCTACACCAGCACGCTCCACTAATTCCAGGTTTTCCAGGATGTTTGGGAACCCTGGTTATATAACCATCATTAAACACCTTCTTCTGAAGCTCTCATCTGTGTGTACCCATACGCACACATTTAGATGGTAGCCTATATTTTAAGTTGGAAAAAACTTTCAAACCATTTATTGTGGGCCTGTGCAAAAACCAAAAAAATATTAAACTTAGTCTTCTCAGTGTGTATAAAAAGTGTACGTAGTGATCTATGTTTGAAGATATTTATTTGACAAGACTGAAATGCCTAATGACGACCTCAAGTAGCATGACAAATCTGTAGCCGACATTATCATTAACCTCTTAAAGCCCCAGTATTTTGGGACCACTGTCCCCAGTCTGGGTATTTTTTAAACAATTTTTATTTACATCCTGCTCTAGTACACGTCTAATTAAAACTTCTTGTGGCACATTTTCATCATCACTAGTTCCCATAGAGACTTACAGAGCTAGTGTAAGGGGCAGGATTGTCATAAATGTTTATATTTACAAGAATCTGTAAACTGAGTGTATCACCCCTGGCCCGTGACGCACCAACACATCTTAAATTTGCAAATTTATTTCGCCCAAATCACTTTCCCTATCTATATCACTGTCACTGACATGTTCACTTTCACTCTCCGTATCATCAGGAATCAGTTAGTCGTCTCCGGTCCGCCATCGTGCATTATTTACTAACAAAGGCCAGCTGAGAACAAAGAAACTCGTACAATAAATATATTTCAATGATGCAGCCTGCTAGGATGCTAAAGGAAATACCCCAGAGCCTGTCTTGATTTCAATCTTCAAAATTCCATCTTTTACCATTATGAATTTACTAAAAAATATAAACAATTGAGTACTTTTAGAGATATTTAAAACACTGAACATAAGACATTGTATTTTGAGGCTTCAATGTTAATCTAAAGTTAAGAAAGGGAGATTACCTATTTTTAGATGTTCTCATATTTTTTTCCTAGATCAGTTGCAACAGAATGGAATGTTAAAAACCTGAAGTAGACATTGTGATTATCCGCTACTTACCTTCAGGGGAGAAAATTGTTGTTCTGGTATCATATCTTCTAGCCTGAAAAACAAATTGTGATAAATAATTGATATTTTAAGGTAAATTTCACATGACAATAGCTAGTTATTTAATAAATTTATGAACCAATAGACTTAAATAAATACCATTGCATAAATACCACATCTTAGATGATTAGCCTATTTTTGAAATAACAAATTATTAAATGATTATTTTACCTAAACATTAAAGAATATAGTAGTTTTATGCTAAAAATCTAAATTTATTTGTTCCCTATGCCAGCAAACCTACTGGAAACACACTCCCATGACATTGGTTCTGAAAAATAGAGGATAAATCATTTTTAAGCTTAAATGAATCATCACATTTTTACATTTACATTTTACATCCAGCGGTACTCCCTTGTCCACGATGTTTTGTGGCGTAGAGTTTATCAGAGTTACCTAACTAGGTCAGGGCAACATTAGGCAAGGTTGTGAGGGTAGGTAGGAGTTTTTTTTAAACTTAGAATTCACATTTTGTGGGTGAAGGATTTAGGTATTACCGTACTCCACTTATAAAACTTGGCAATGCTTAAAAGAGTTTTTTGCCAATGTAGTCTGGTTTCTTTTTATAAATCGAGTTTGTGAAATTTTTAAAAATTAGTTTTGAATCGGGTGTTGTAGCGCCTACCTGTGATTTTTGTTTTCTGTCATTTTATTTTCTTTTTTAATGAACATCAAGCATTCAAGAATGAAAAGGCAAGGAACTGTTAAAATGTTCAACTGTTTGAAAGCTTCCTCACAGTGCGCTCGGAAGTGTAATTGGGCCATTGCTCTAATAGTTTTTTTGTCATAAAAAGATTTTATTTAGAAGCTCTTTAGTGGAGCCCCAAAGGATTATTGAATAATTTATGTGTTTCAAAAAGTGAGAAATAAACATTTCTCACCAAATGTCTATTTTCAAATTTACTGACTTGCCTCAATATAAATAGGCCTTTAGCTAGTGTACCTTCTAACTTTCTCACATGCTCCTTCCAAGTCATGCATTCGTCCAGTTTTACTCCCAAAAACTCAGCTGCCTCCACATTTTCAATCTCCTCATTACCAATCATCAGATTAGGAGCAGGTAGGTTCATTAAATTTTTCCTCTGTACAGTTTGAATGTGCAAAAAAAGTATTTTTTATGAATTTAATTTCAGTGACCGTTAATTCCAAAACCAATGAAAATACTTAATATGCAGGTCAGCTGCTATGGGGATATTCAATCTAAGAATCTTCTAAGTTAAGCAGTTAACTGAAATGTCTGGGTGTTAATGGAAATGTGGTTTTGAAGTGTGATTCTTAAGAAGACTGACTTCCATGTTAGGTCTACATTGAGTTCCATCAAAACGCTTACCTCCTCCTGCTTATCCTGATTAACCCTTCCAAAACCCAACTCTGTTTCTTCAACTTCCGTGCCTGTCGCTTCCGTAACTTCCAATCCAAACCGATCTTCCTCAATAATGTCCGCCTCCCACTTACCCAGATCTGTACCTACCTCGGGGTAAAACTCGACTCCCGCCTTACCTTCTCCTCCCACATCCTAGACGCCAAAAAGCGTGCCACTTCCCGTCTCCGTGCCCTCCGGATTTTAAATAACCGCACCCGTCCCTGCTCCACTTCCACCCTAGCAACCCTATACTCATCCATAATCCGCCAAGTCATTACCTACGCCCATCCTCTACTACTTACCGCCCCAGACCGACTCCTTTCCAGCCTTGAAGCCACTGAGAGAAGGGCCCCTGCGCCTGGTTTCTCATCTCCCTCCCTGGGCCCGTAATTTTTTATTTTATTTTTTTTTTTATTTTGTGTATTTCTACGCCAGTGGCATTTTTAACGTTTTGATGGGGAACGGTCCAAACCCCGGTCTTGTTACTACCTAACGTCGACCTGCTGTTAGGAAGCATCATTAATTAGTAGCCCAATGACAAATGGCGACTGGGTCCAGATTCGACCCTTGCGGGATTCGATCCGGCGACCTTCAGTTTTGAAGGCGAGTATTATAACCACTACACCACCCAGCCAGTAATGCCTCAGTATACGACGCCCACTCCATCCCACACCTCCGTGACTTCCTTCATCACCTCAACACCAAGTACCTCGACCGAGCCCGAACCTCTGAAATCCTACAACCCTTCTTCGATCCTTATTTCACCGACCGTCCTAGTCTAACTATACACCACCTAGTCAACCTTCCACCATAGTTAATGTGTCCCTTTTGATGTAAATTTTAATTACAACAGCCCAAGATTTTTTTTTATTTTATCTTATTTATTTTATTTTATTTTAAATTTCACGCCGTCATGAGTTTTTCCATAGATTGTAAACTGCATAGCCTGTCACCCAGCACCCCAATGTAACCACCCCCGCATAACCCACACACCGACCATAGACCGGACGCTCGTTCGGGCTAAGGCAAATACGCCCGGCCTAGTCCATAGCTATGGTTTCCCCATTTCCCACTACAGCTTATTGCCTAACCATCGCCGCCGACTTGTGTTGAATGTACTAATGTTTTTCATGTTTCAGATACAGATCATAGTTTCAGCTTAATTGGTAATATCCCTAAAACCCATAGTCCAACCCACCCTATTCACCAACCGACCACAGTCCTGACGATCGTTCGGGTTAGGACACACATGTCCGGCCTAGTGTATGACTGTGGTTCCCCTATTCCCTACTCCCGTTCTTCTACTACTTAAATACCTCCTATAAAACAAAGCCAGATATTCGTTTGGGCGTGGGAAACAGATCCCCGCTTTCTTATGGTCTTTGATATCATCCTCCCCACCACACCCAGCAAAAATTAAATAAAAATAGACCTCCTAAACCCTAACCCTCCCAGCACAAAAATCAAAGCCAGATTTTCGTTTGGGCATGGGATGTAAATCTCTGCTTTCTTCTGGTCTTTGATACCAATCCCCTTCCACCCAAACCTACAGACAATAAATAAATTAACTAATCCACCCTAAACCCTATTCCACCCAACACAACAACCAAAGCCAGACATTCGTTCGGTCGAGTGCAACCTGCCCTCGGCTAAGCTCTGGTCTTTGTTCCCAAACCGAAACCATCCATTCACTAACCATAACAACAGCTTACCCGCAACCAAAACCTCACTCAAGCCGCAACCAAAACCTAACCTCAAATCCTAGCCTTGGCTGAAGAGGACATAATCCTATAACAGCCGCAGTGGGCCTTCAGCCCACTGAAACCTCACATCCGTTCCGTTCCGTACCTCCTCCTCAAAACCAAAATACAAAAAACAAAATTCATATCAAACCTGAGTAACCAATCAAATTGTCATTTTCCTTATGTAAATACTAGTTTACAGAGGTAATTTTACAATAAAATTCTCGAAATTACAATAACATGATTTTAACTAATTATTAATGAATTTATCAGAAAAAGTTACTAAAATGATTGGTGAATCAAGTTTATGGCTTAGATTTTTTGAAGGTTTATGCCTTTCGAACCCGTTAAAAGGATTTAAGCTGAATAAACGTTATAAACTCACCATTGTTTATCCCACAGTCAAACCCGTTTAATGAAGTTTAATACTGTTATTTTATAAGGTAAACTTTCAACTTTAACTTCGATTTCTTGTGAACTATAATACACAAAATAATGAATCGGCACTATTTGTGTATTGTTTTAGGTTAGGTACGGTTAAATCTACGATTATGATTAGAGATGAGATGAGTGTGCAGCATGACCAACACACGAAAGTCTAATGTCGCACTTTCTTACTATAGTTATTAAAACTAACTTCTTAATATATACGAAAACTATTGTTATAATTTATTGTTTTTGTATACATCAATAGGTTTCAAACATCAATAGGGGGGAAAATTCAAATAAAATTAACTGTTGAGTTAAAATTTATTAATACTCAAGAACTTGAATAAATTTGTTTGTCAAGTATAAGTGTGTTTTGTTTTGAGTTTTGTGTTTGGTGTCTTTCTACGCCTCACGGAATTTTTTAACGTTTTGATGGGGAACAGTCCAACCCTCATCAGGGTCTGTGTATATATAATCCTTGAATTAAATTTAATTTGGTCAGTGTAGTCTATTTCTTGAGGTAATTTATTATACCCATGTCAAATAAAAGATGTTTCTTTATTAAATTATGGGCTTTATAAGGCATTTATGTTCTTATTTAAGGAACATGAAAACACTAGAATTTCTTTTCTTTGGCACCTATTAGTTATTATGCTAATGATGCTCAGTATTTTAATATAGACAGTTTATGTAAACGATGCAAGAGTGATAAGTATGTTGTATTTCCACAAACTCATCATGAATGTTTTTGATGCAAACTCTCACGTGAACTTTGCCCTTTCTCGCTCCGGCTCTCGCCGTTTGTTCCTCGGTATTATAGGTCGAATTTATGTTTCTTTTCACCTCTAATATGGCGAAAAAACTATATAACAAAAATTCGTTAAAAAATATTGACCCTCTTTTTTAGTCTTTTACTGCATTTAAAGTTGGCATAAATAGTAGCGTAAATCTGGAAGAGCTCTTATGAAATTGAATTCAATTATTAAGTTTTGTTAATCGTTCTATTGTTTTGTTAATTTATTGTTTATTGTTAAACTGTCTATTTATGTTAATTATTTATTATCTATTAATGAACTATTAATTTGTAAGCTACGATTAATTTGGCAGCATTTATTCATTGTTAAAACAGAAAATATTTACTTCCACTGTTTTTCTATTTTAAATTGTTATCATTGTTAATGCTATAGTACAACAGGCATTAGCTGTTCTGTAGCATTTTAAAATTGCATCAATAAATAACTGTATGCAAAATATATCCACCCTTACATCAAAAATGTTTGTTTTTACTTACCTGGGGGAATTGTTAGATCATGGATATGTCTAATAGGGGACGTTTTCAGTTAATCTAAACGGCTGTTCTTATTCGTTTAAAATTTTCGTCTTACAAATTGCTAACATCCACCCACCCCCCAGAGCTAATTCATATCCGTGTCAAAACTTCTTAAAACACTGTCTTTAACTAGTAATGTAAATGCAACCAACAACCACATCTATCTACTATTATTGTAATCCCAAAAAAGGAAAAGACCCTATAACGTATTCTCAATTTTGCAACAGAACAAGCAAAATAAATATCAAGTAAAAATGAAATTCTAACTGTTTCAAATGTACTTGTGTACCATCAGCCATTTGAGACTGAAACAATTTCGATTCCAATATGCGTTTAAAGTGTACTATTGCAGCTAGCATATAGTTAGTTATTCTAAAGTACACTCAGATATTATCTACGTACTGAATTTTCATTCAAATATATGTGTATAGGATAGGATAGATTGCTTGGTTCCTCTATGCAAATCAGCATCTCAGTTGCTCTGCTAAGATCAAGAACATCGCAAAAAGGAATCATGGCGCTTGGTCCCTTTATGCGTTTTAAGGCCAACGCACACAGCAGCAGATTCACGGAGGAAAAATCACTCACCATATGATTAAATGTAAACATCTGCATGCAGACATCGGCAGACATAAGGACGTCTGTGTGCGTTGCAACATCTGATAAAATGGGGAGCGATTTTTCCTCCGCCCGTCTGCATACGTGCGGCTGTTGCTGTGTGCGTTGCCCTTTATAGAATGTGACATTCAACATTGTATTAGTTCAAGAAAATCTAACTAACTACCCTAGCCTAGCTCACCGACTACAAAAAGTCAAAAACAAATGCAAAGGCGTAATATGAAGATAGCTCCAACTTATGGTTGGGCATCTAACAAGTCCAAGAATCAAGAATCTTTATTTCCATACAGACATACAATGTATGCATTTGGACATGTCAGATATAAATAAAATGTTGGGGAATTAACATTATTCAATAAATAAACGAATAAATTACAATCATGGAAGTACAAATAAATAGAAATTTAAATAACGAAACACATCAACAAGGACAAGCAGGAGGACCAAAACATATAGTATATAAGAGTACAGAAAAAATAAAATGCAACAATGAGTCAGAGCATTAAAAGAGAAGAATTTTTAATTTAATTCTAGATTGGCGGGGAAAAATTCATTAATATTGTTTTTATGAGAGGTTCACGAGCAGCCATTGCAAAATCTTTCATTTGAAAGTAATGAATGGGGACTCAAGAATTTTTTTGGGCAGTTTTAACCCCAGAATCTCATAGCTTAAACCATAGATGAACGGATACTAAAGATACTTATAATCCGTTCCTCTCTGCTTAAACTTAGCGTCCTCTTAACTTATGTCCTCTAAGCGGACATATGGTATATCAATTCTAAAATCGTTCCTCGGTTTAAAATTGGGCATATTTCTTCTAAGAATGTGAGAATTATATTTCTTAAAACTATTTAACAAAATAATAAAGATATATAAATTAATAACGGTTAAAAGTCTTAAATTAACAAAATTAGGGCTCCTGTGGATTAGCTTTAACCATAATTCTCATAGCTTTTTTTGTATTAACAACACATCCTTAATGTGAGAGAGGAGTTGCCCAAAAAAATAATTCCATAAAGGCTGATTGAAAAAACCATAATAAGCGTATTATGGTTATTATGGTTTTAAGTATTCAAAAGGAACAGCATCACGCAATCTACGAAATAAAAAGGTTAACCTGTTAAGTTTAATGCAAAGATGTTGTATTAGCAGAGAGGTCCATATGTGAGTTGTTTATCTATATGGACTCCCAAAAATTTAACTGCATACTGGAGCCGTGTCCAGAACATCAGGGATTTGCCTAAGCCCAAAGATGACAGGCTGAGTCTTATCCTGGTTTAATAGAAAACTATTTGCTGAGAACCAGTCAGCAGCTGTGTTCAGAGAGCTCTTTGCATTGTTAACAAGTACGTTTATGTCATTATTAAATGTAAGCAGTGTTGAATCATCTGCGTACAGATAGACACTACAGTTGCTCACAGTTACTCACTTCTACCCTTGACCATAAACAACCACAACAAATAGTCTGTCTTCTGTTAGTAAGGTATGTACGAAAAAAGATTAAGTGCAGAGTTTTGGATCCCGTAAAATTCCAACTTACGGAGCAACTTGCTATGGTCGACACAGTCAAACGCCTTACTCAGATCAATGAAGGTCGCCCAAGCAAAATCATTTTTTTCAAAAGCGTCTAATAGGTCATATATACCATGTCACCAATTGCATCCACAGTGGACGGTCCATTTCTGAAACCATGTTGTTGATTGTTAAACAGAGAGTGTACTTCCAAAAAGGTACTAAGCTGGTAATATATATATAATATGCTCAATCACCTTGGACAGAACGGGCACTAAGCAGATTGGCCAATAGTTGCCTGGGCAGGACTTATCCCCTTTTTTAGGATAGGGCATATTTTTGAAATTTAAAAAAGTCGGGGAATGTGCCTTCAAGAAGACAGACATTGATGCAGTGGGTCAAAGGCATTACAATTAGATCAGAGATCTCTTTGAGTAAATTTTAAAGATCGTAAACATCTCTTGTTTTGGAATTTTTCATTCTATTGATCACATAAAGAACATCACAGAAAGAACTGACAGGTAAAAATTGAAAATCTATACATTAGCAGGTGCATAGTTAAGGTACTGTTCACATGTAACACTAGATACACTAATGCTCTCTTTGATTGCTGTGACAGAGTTAGTAAAAAAGTTATTTAAAGTATCTGGTTGGAGAGGTATGTTATTACTAACATTGTCCGTCTGAGTATATTGCTTGATGACAGGTCATGCAGCCTTATACTTATTTGTGGAGTTTGCAATAAGCATAGCATTATAAGAGAGTTTAGCTCATCCTATTTCCATCCTGTATATACTCTTTATATTCCTTTATACAAGCCTATGTAGACCAACTACTGTAGACGTATCTCAAAGTACAAGATTAAAAATTTAAATTATGAATTTTCAATTTAAATTAAAAATTAAATTTAAATTTAATTTAGATTTGATATTATTCATGTTAGAAAGAAATTTCCATCATAGGTATAATTTATATATAAACTCTTCGTTTGTAAAAAATAATTAAGAGTTTCCATTTTAAAGAAAACAGTTTGATATCGCATAGAGGATCTATACATCCAAATATCTATACAGATTTTGTATTAGGGCAATTATTATTATAGCCTTAAGGCTATATGTTCAATGACTATGGTAAATTATTTCAACTTAAGGACAAAATACATTTACCAGGTTGGCTAGCTTGGGAGCCTGCGCAGAAATAATTGAGGAATCAGAATAGCCAACAGTACTTCTAAAATAATGTGTCGACTATATTGACCTACAGCTTGTACTGCATGTTCTAATCCTTACTTGTTGGTACGAAAATTCTTCTACTGTTAAGTTGGCCTCACTGGCTAGTAACGAACAGTTTGTCGTCTTGATTATATGCAGTCGTAATCGGGTTGAGGTGTTATCATTGTTGTGGTCAGTCGCAGTGTTGAAATTTCTTTGTATAAATATTAATTCATTATTTAATTTTAATAAGTGGTTCTCAGATTGCTGTTTTGTAAACCCAAGCGATATTACAATCGCCAAGAATAGAAACTGTATCTTCGAGAAATTTCGTGCCCTGATTTTGTGTTATGTCGACAAAAAGAAGTAAACGTATTTTTGCTCTTAACTCCTATTTTAAATTGTAATCAATCTATTCCATAATATTTTTGAGTTTTAAGTTCGGTGGTGTTGGACCTGTTTCAGTCGTGAATCTATCAAGATGCAACTTATGCTTCAAGATCAGACGTAGATTAAGACTGTCGTTTATTGTATAAGCCTGTAAAATGTTCACAACACGAAAAAAATAAACGCTTGCAAAATGCTATCAGTGCTGGAAGAAGAGTCTGACATCTATGAGGTATTCCCTCCTCATGTTGACACAAGTAGTATCCCTAACCTCCCTGATAGTCCTGTAGGTAAAAAACCACCCCTGAAAACATTTAATGAAATACAAGGACTATTACAGTCAGGAAAGAAAAGGGAGGTAAAACAGATTTTACGAGATAATTGCTGGCCTACTAATAGTACAATTAGATCTCAGCTGTGGCCAAGTTTGTGTCAGCAACATGGACATGATAAATCCATGCAGGAGGGCTTCTACTGGGATTTGGTCAATCAGCTTTTTGGCACTACAGGTAGGAAATTTCATTCTGACAAATATAACTTAAATTATTGAGTTTTGTAACCTAATTATTAAATTAATTTGGTAATATCTTGGTTCCTACAGCTTAAATATCTATAGCTATAATTATAAGTTATGGATGGATATAAGACCAGAATTATGTGTTTAGGCTTACTGACTGTGATTCATTCTAGTTGGTTTCTTAATTGTAGTGTTGGCTATAAATTATACCTAAATATGTTTAAAAGGATATTGCAATAGGATTGGTTGGGTTTCGGGATAACATTAAATGTGTATGAGAAGGATTTGTTGTAGGCCTACTGATCGATTCTATTTCAGGAATTTAAATAGTGCTTGCCTTATTAATGGCCCTATCTAAAACTATTCATGATTGTGAGAATTAGAGGAATACCATTAAGAAAAGAAATTTTAAGTGTGCTATTGGGTTGGTGGTCATTTCCTTATTTCTTGTCACTATGTGAAGAGTGCAGTTTATGTCAAAGCAGCTGTGAAATTGTAGATTTTCTACAGTAGTTACAGTGATAATATAAACTTAGTTTGCACAGTAATAACGAAAAGGAAACAGCTTTTAAATGGACAGCAACATGACATAAAATTAATAATAAAAATACAGTGTGGTGAAATTTGCATGTTAAACTGTTTTCATTGCTTTAAGAGTGACACTCCCAATACTATTTAAGCTGCTTTAGAAATATATTTTGACGACATTATGTAGCATCTGACACGTGACTGTTAAATGTTTGACCATAAAAATATCAAAAATATTTTCTGTTCACTGAGAACACACTTGTTGGACCATCTTTTCTTCCGAGGCCTTGATAGTACTGTACATTCAAGTAACTTTATTTCCTCGCTAACTCACATCGACTTGAGACATAGGTATGAGAAGCAAATAGTATAAGTAATACCGTATGAAGGGTACTGTCCTAACATAAACTAATATGACTCGTTGATTTTTTATTTATTTACTGTAACTGAACTAGAAATGTGTATTCAACAAACCTTGATTGTTTCATCTGTAAAACTATTTTGTAGTTGCTACAACCCACTTTTCTTATCTGCAACTAATTTAGTACCGTAGGTTAAATAGTAAAGCATGTGAACACATATCGGACTATGCTGAATTGCTCAGTTGAAACTTATACATAGGCATGACAAACTCAATATTCCTTATAATTTGACAGAGCTATTAGCATGATATTATGATTCACATGACGTTGTCTGTGTGCTATAAAATCTTTCTTCCTCTGTACCCCATGTTCCTAGTTGTCTCAAGTGAATCTAAGCTTTAGATATTTCTACTTGAGAAATAATGGTACTCTTGTATTATACTGACCACACCTGTACATCGGTGATGTATATTCCGTCATTCTGCAGTCTGTGGAGCTAAGTTAGGTTAGTTATCAATGTTATTACAGCATGAATATACAGTTGAACCTCTCATATCCGACCATTATGGGTCCGAGCTATGGTCGGAATCAGTCAAAAGTCGGATATTGGAACATATTAAACATATTCCCTAGGAAGAAAAACAGCTATGCATCATTGTAAAAAATATATACATAGGCCTACCCATATTACATAAATTTATAACATGAAGACTTGATTGATATCTGAAAAATAATAATATTTATAGGTAATCGAAGAATAAGTCTTTAATGTTTTGTCACGTTTGGCAACGACGGGAGTCAGGAACGGTTGGTTATCGGGAGGTCGGATATGGGAGGTTCTACTGTATGTATATTATCAATAACCAACCTAACATACTCCGCAGAGTGTTGATGAAGGAAAATACAATGAAATGAGATGAAGGAAAATACAATGCAACATATGGGTGTTGCATTGTAATAATAATTGTGGGTGGTCAGTATAATAGGAAAGTACCGAAATAAGTACAAACATTGACTCCTGTAATCCAGATAATTGGAGGTCTTAAATTGTGGATGGTTATGACTATTTAAGCGATGGTCGGTGGCTCTGGTGTGCATTAATGTCTACACTAATATACTAAGTTGGAAAGAAAATCCTCATAATTGCAGCCAACCTAATTGCAGCAACAAACTTGTTTGCTTATGTGTGTGAATATTATTATTAGTAAAATTTTTTGACGCCGCTAATCCAGACATGTCTGGTCTCAAGCAAAGGTGGAGGTAACAAGGTAATTAGACCAGTATTTCAGAAACAGAGGTTCGGATTCCACATCAAACTTGAGGTCCCTTAGATGTCATTGACTGTTGAGCTAATAATTAACAGTCCTGTCTAAGGAACAAGTCAGTCTTAGTCGGTAAGAAGACAAAAAGATCGTGCCACAATCATCTTATATACATTCCTCATTCATACTTGGCTTAAAATACTTACTTGGGTAGGTCACCATTTCAGGAAGGTAATAGGTGTAGGGGCATTCTATTTTCCCACGATTTTGCTCAATCTTTAAAAATATATTCAAGTAAAACTTGAGAGAAATTACAGCAAAAAAGTTGAAAATAGAAGAAATGTCAAATGACAGCCTCAAATTCTATATTGTATCAAGATTTTAACATAATTTACAAATACATAAAGTCTATGATACTTTCTTCTCATGAAAAAAATTCAAGAAGAAAAATCTCAGCTACTGTGTAGTTGATCTGAAATCATCAGTAATTTTTGGCAGAACTAGTGGTTGCTCTGTCAAAAATTACAGATACAACCACTAACCCAGAAGCGAATCATACTAAACTTTTAAATGAGTTTAAAAACTGTTTGAGTAAATTTAAGAGTAGACACAGACATATCTTTGTTTTCAAAGCGATATCAAACGACTTACTGAGCAACCATCCAACCTTTGCTCCCTGCTTTGATGCAATCATTTACACTTTTTGTTGATAAAGTCTCTCTGTTTTGAAATTGATTTTCTTTATTTCTACTCAGTAGATGATTTTTTTATGATTTGAAATGCAAAAGCATATGTTATGGAAAACTATAAAAACACGAGATTCTATTACTTTTAATAAATCAACATTAAAATCTTAAAAAAATATCTTTCCAAATAGTACCGAAACTTTTTATCCTTTTCATTTTTCAATTCATTACTGGTGATGGTGGACTTTAATTATTTACCTGCCGACAAAACTCCACCAAATAGCGGGGAGTTAGTAATATTTGTTTATTATTTCAGTTTATTCTGTATAAACACTTAAATATTGCGTGGGTATCTAGAACAAATTAGAAAAAATGTATTGAATATTGTGCAATTAAGTAGATTTTTTAAAAGCTTGTTACTTGCTATTTTTTAATGGATGTGGGTCAGTTAAAATTTTATAGAATTTCTGCTACAGTAGAGTGTCTGTGTCGAAAGATAGATTTTAAGGTGAAATTAAATTTAATTAGATATACTGTATAACTTGGAACTAACTGGAAGTATAAATATAACTGACTTTTGAGCAGTAGGTTAATTTCAATCGTAATTAATAGCTAATTATTTCTGTATCATAGATACAGAAATAATAAAACCGTTGCTTGCTCGAAAGTCTGGATGTCCTAATTGGGAAGCACACTATTGGGCCTTTCCTGAAGAACAGTGCCTGAAATTGGTAAATACATATCTTGCCATTGTTAAACCACCTCATTACTTCTTCAACATTCTGTAGTTCACCTTTCTTAAACTTACACAAACTAGGTATCCACCTTCATCCATGTACTTTTATTTGTTTTTTATTATTAGCACATAAGTAGTGGGAACAATGTTAAATTCTTTATTAATATCTAATTTTTTTATTAGGGTTCTCTTCAACCGCTTATAACACTTTTCGTTTATTCACCACTGTTAAGGCTTGTCGCTTTTCAGACATTACACACTTTGTCATTTAGTTAGAGCAAGCAGAATTGAGAAACATTAATGGTGTTTTTGTTATCTGCGAACTCAAATAAAAAAATTAGTTCTAGGACTAGATGTGTGGTGATGACCATGGTAAAAGTTCTGTTTCCTCTAGGAAATTCGCTAGGAATAATTGAAATCATTTTTGGGTGGGTTAAACAAAAGTTGAATATTTGAAACCCTGCTATCGAACGGATGAGTGGTATCTGACATAAGCTCGTAGGAGAGACTACTCCCACTTGGGCCTATTAACAGCTCTGACCGATGTCTTTATCCTATTGAACCAGTTACTGCGGCATGATACCCTCGCCTCCTCCACCTTCATCTGCCCTTCACGGCAACCACGCGTCAAATATCACTCAATGGATTAAATATTTACCTAACATCAATTAACTTTAGACCTTTGAACTTATCTTAAGTAGGCCCAGGGTGTCTAGCAACAGGGAAAACAGGAACAAGTCAAGGAATTTAAAACTGTTTTAAAAAGTCATGATATTTCTACATTGGCCCAGTAGCCTGCCCGAAGAAATCGCTAGTTTGTAAAGGATTTAGAACTTACAAAAACTGGCAGCATTGAAAACCTGAGTTGGTGAGCTTAGTTCTATAGATTTGCCGGATTGGAGATGAATGATTAGTGATTGTTGACGTAAGCCGGGTATTTTTTGGTTCGCTCTCGAATTAATATGATTCAGTTTATTTGTATATTTTAATTTAAAAATTTGATTTTGAGTGTGAATGAGTTCATTGAATAGATACTGATTTTGTGTTTATTTTTTAATGGTTTCTCTATGTTATATTTAAAACTAAGCCGATAGTTATACACGTTTTTAATCAGGGAAAATCATTCATCTATTATGAAAAAGTCAGGGAAAAATCAGGGAATTTCCTTTTGATGACTTGCTAGATACCCTGATGACCCTATATTATTATTACCTTTCTGATATGGCAACCTAGGTAGGTATTTTAAGCCAAATATGAATAAGAAATAAATGTAAGATGATTGTGGCACAATCTTGTTGTTAAAGTGACATGTTCCTTAGGCAGGACTGTTTACGAATAGCCCAATAGCCAATGACATCTAATGGACAGAATGTTAAATCAACTTTTTAGTGGTTATCTAAATACATATAAAATCAAATTTGTTGTTTTTTATAGCAAGACATTATAATTACTTGATAATTATCATGTATTATTACATTCTAGACAAAGTTTGTATCTCTAGATACATGGTTACCTCATATATCATTCTTTGACCATTGAGTGGGGCATAATGGAGAATAAAATTTAAAAAATTCTTTAGTTACTTTAATCCAAAATGGTAGAAATAATGTTTAATGATACACAAAATACTTACTAAAAATTACTACTAACAAAAACCTGTGAGGGGCTGAAAAATGAAGTCATGACAAATCATAAATAAGTAAAAGATGACCTTAAAGTTGGTGGGATGGTGGCGTCTCCTGTAATCCAGCTACTTGGAGGTCACGAATTTTGGATAGTTGTGAGCAATGGTCAGAGGATGTAGTGTTCTCTTGTGTGGATTAATATCGGTGGATGTGATATTCCTTGGCATTCTGGTGGATTAACATCCGCACTATTGAATACAATATTAATCCGCAAAGACCATCCTCATAATTAGACCAGTTCGTAATTCAGAGGCAGTGGTTCGGACTCCATGTTAAACTGTTGATGCCACCTACAATTTGTGACCTCCAAGTAGCTGGATTACATTATATTATATTATATTTGTCAGGACTTCATTTTTCAGCCCCTCACAGGTTTAATTTGTAATTTATATTTTTAAGAAAATATTTTGTTTACCATTGTAACTAATCACCATTTTCTTAAATAACTTAGAGACAGGAAACGGCTCCACCTTAACCTGAGAAATCTGATTTGTACATCATAGCAAAACTCATAAAAATCATTGTACACTCATAAAATAAAAATCACTCAAAAAATCTTCACAGCAACAAGAATGACACAAGAAACTTTCATGCATTATCCATTGGCCTTTCCTGATCTGCCTTGCATAAAGTTAGCATACATTATTGTTTCTTTGCTAGTTATAAATAATTTATGTTTCACCTTTGAGGAAAAGACAAATCAAAATTACCCCAAACTTTACTGTACCCAAAGTATGCCAGTTCCATAATTCAACTTGTCATTCAATTGTTCTTCCAACTTGAATTAATGTATTATTTTATTAGAAAGTAATACAGTAGTAAAAAGTTTCCTAATTGTAGCATTTTGCAACAGTGAAAAGTTTCATTGGCACTTGAGAATTTACTCTTTGGTTGTTGGAAGGTGTCTAATGTAACTTATTGCCATATTATACAAACTAAGAATGATTACAGTAATAAAACATTAAATGTTAAAAAATTATATGTCTTTCTGCTTCTAATTTTCTTTGTAAGTAAACTTAGCCTGCCTTAAAAATAAATACCCCCGTCGCAGCAGACCTGCGTACTCAGCGAATTTCCAAATCAATAATATAATAATAATAATAAGATATGACAAGTTTGGTCAAAATCTATGGATAAACATGATAATTATTTGCCTATTCTCCATAAGATTAACATGGAAAGGAGTGTGCAGGTTTGCTGCTGTGAGGAACACTGAGATTAGGCATTTATACCATCAAAAATTTTTATTTTTAACATTCATACCAACTTTCATCAACATCTGTCCATAAATAAAGGTGTTTGCCTATTCTCCATATGATTAACATGGGAAAAGAGTATGCAGGTTTGCTGCCATGATAAACACATAAACTATGATTTTTAAGCATAAATGGATGTACCTCAACCACATGAAGCTAAATATAAAATTTTATCCAAAAATATTGGTTAATAAGTGAAATATTAATTTTTCCTTATCCTCCATAAGATTAACATTGGAGCCTCAAAATACAACGTACTGTGTTTAGATTTTTTATATCTCTGTAACCGTTGGAGAGAGAAAAACTTTAAGAAACTTAATTGTGAAGTTTTTTAAGCTGATTCTAATTTACTGTATTATTTTATTAGAAAGTAATACAGTAGTAAAATGTTTCCTAATTGTAGCATTTTCTAGCAACAGTGAAAAGTTTCATTGGCACTTGAGAATTTACTCTTTGGTTGTTGGAAGGTGTCTGATGAAACCTATTGCCATATTATACAAACTAAGAATGGTTACAGTAATAAACATTAAATGTTAATTATAGTCTTTCCGATTCTTATTTCTTGTAAGTAAACTTAGCCTGCCTTAAAAATAAATACCCCCGTCCAGCAGACCTGCGTACTCAGTTTCCAAATCAATAATATATAATAATATAATAATAATATGAAGTTTGGTCAAAATCTGTGATAAACACATGAGAATTATTTGCCTATTCTCCATAAGATTAACATGAAAAAGTGTGCATTTGCTGCTGTGAAACACTGAGATAGGCATTTATACCATCAAAATTTATTTTTAACATTCATACCAACTTTCATCAACATCTGTCCATAAATAAAGGGGTTTGTCTATTCTCCATATGATTAACATGGGAAAAGAGTATGCAGGTTTGCTGCCATGATAAACATATAAACTATGATTTTTAAGCATAAATGGATGTACCTCAACCACATGAAGCTAAATATAAAATTGTATCCAAAAATATTGGTTAATAAGTGACATATTAATTTTCCCTTATCCTCCATAAGATTAACATTGGAGCCTCAAAATTTTTTTGTATCTCTGTAACCGTTGGAGAGAGAAAAACTTTAAGAAACTTAATTGTGAAGTTTTTTAAGCTGATTCTAATGGTGAAAGATAAAATTCGGAATTTTAAAAAATTACAGTTAATTTTAAAAAATGCACAAAACCCATTTTTGGGGTATAAACTCCCCCCAAACTACCTCTTCCGATTGACCGATATGTCTGGATTACGAACTCGTCCGAGCTATTGCAGGAATACACGTTTTCACCAAATTTGGTCTCGATCGGACCACTTTTACAAGAGTTATTGTGTTCACGTATATATAAATTTTAACGACTATTGTTTTTGGTCTCTGAGCACTATTAATAAAAATTTTTAACGCATTTATTTTCAATAAGAATTGGCTTACTTTCGTCATTTTGAATTGTTAAAATTTGTAAGTGTTTTCTGATAATAAAAAGTTTTATTAAAAAAGATAATTTAACCTGAAATATAATTATATATTTATATTCATTTATAATAATTTATTTTTATTTCTCAATTCCTTTTTCATTTGTTTTTTTAATTTAAGATAAAACAACGTTCTAATTCGGAATGCTATTGAATCCCGTATATATATTTTAAAAAAAATTTTATATTTAAAATTAAATAAACTGACCTTAATACGATTTTTTCTTAATTGGGATTGCAGTGGAATTTTTGCTTTTAGGTTATGGTTATAAGACCATGTTTTAAGCTTTTTTTGTTTAAACTTTTGAAGATATTAGTAATTATTTTTATGTTACAGTTAAGAGTAAAAAGCTTGCCACTTCTAGGGTTAAGTCTCTGCATGAGACCTATGGTAATAGCTTCTTCCCTATGGGAAATTCGCTAAAAGTAAAAGTTTTATAACTTAATTCATAAAATACGAGTAATATAATTCCTATGAATTTGGCGATTAGAATTAGCTGACAGTAGGGAGGGTTGAGGGAGAGCGTCTCAAAAACCTTACGCCTCGACACAGGATAGCCACCGCCACCGGAAAAAGTCGGTCCCCTGACCTACGGTTGTCCGCTCACGGGAGTGGCGGTAGTCCCTCATAAGAATATACTGTGTTTCGATTCAGAGAAAAAGAATTAGTGGAATATTTTACCTTATTGAAATTTTTTAAATAATTTAATGTAAATTACAAATTTATTTTACAGTAATTGAATTTTAAAATTTAGCTCGGCCCTATCTATGAAACATGGAATTATTTGCTAAAAACCATTAATTATGAGAATAAATTTGGAGGAAATTATGATAGTGAGTGTTACATTGGAAGTATGAAGTTGTTAAGAAAAGATTTTCGACAGGAGTTGAGACTTAAGATAAAACTATTGCCATTGGAGCAGTTGAAACATTTACTGATAAAAAATATCAGACTGATAATTTTTTATATCACCAAAATCATCTCACTCAAAGTGTAAATTTTCCATTGTCTTGAACGATTGGTTTCACAATACACTCTGCAATTCTGTTTTAAATAAAGTGAAACATTATGCCACTGTTTTAATGTGCACTATAATAATACAAATATTTAATTTTCTACCTAAAATATACAAAAATATAATTTTTATATTAATAACAAATACATAGTGTGACAGGTTTTTAACATTGAATTAGAAAGTCTAATAGTGAATGAGGCTGTTTCTAAGGAAGTTATTTTTTTGCAAAAAAATTATGCAATAATTAAGGAATTCAATTTATACAATTAATATTCTCAATTTGTTTAGTCTGACTATTACTGAAACTAAATCAACCTCCCTTTTTTGTATACAACTCCTTACAGACTAAGTTAGTTATACAACTTAATAAACGGTATCAGTTGACTAGCACACACTTTCTTCCCTAAGTGGTGTAAATGAAAAAAACTACAATCTTTAATAAAACCACTATATTAAAGTTTATCCAAATATCATTTAAAAATTTATTGTTTCAAGAATAATAATACAATTTCTTAAACCAACGATGAGAGAAAACAAGTAAAATTAATTGTTAGATATTTATTGGTACATGACCTACCCCAAATTTTTCGAGCTGATTTTGTTAGGTGAAGTGACCTTACACTGCATACCTATTTTAATGGAAATTGAGTGAGAGAAAGGAAGAAATTGATTTTTAATATTCTTCATTGGCGCTCTCAGACAACATCCTGTGTTTACCATACACAGTAAATTTAAGTTTTCTCTGGCACCGTTAGTCGTTGACTAATGATTCAAAATATTAATTTTTTTAGGTTCAAAGCAAGTTTTATTGGTGACAGTTAAATTATTTTAAAAACTACTGTTTTACCCAAATCATAAAAAATTTAAGTTTTTAGAAAAAATGTATGGGAGTAAACAACCTGCGGAAATGGGGGATAGTAATACGGACAATAAATCGTTTAAGTTGCGAAATACTATATATTTAATAGATGAAACCATCCTCAGCCACTTAGACTACTAGTATAAAAACACTAAACGTAGAATAATACTTGAAAGTGCTAATTTATTTAGTTTCGCTAGTTCTTTTCATTGCTCACCATTACATTGCTGCCAATTATTGTAGGTATATTGTATGACAAAAACTGAAGAATTCAAATTGTTACCTTATGAAACACTAAATCCGATGTTTGAGAAATGTTAGTTATTTTTTTTGTCTCCTAAGGTTTTAAAACATGAATTTTTTATTTTATATTTTTAGGGGTTTTAGAGGTAAAATACCTTTTAAAATAAAAGAATTAAAATATTTAACGTTCCTAGATATCGTAGATTGTTACATACATACAGAATTTCATGAAAATTGGATCAATAGTCTTGTCTTCAAGCTTCTAATACACAAAGACATACAAACAGACATATTTTTTATTCAGGGACCACTAAAATAATATTCTAAAAAATCAAATTTGAACAATATGTGAAATAACTAAACCTTATGGGGGGACGGTCGACATCCTTTAATCCAACTACTTGGAGGTCACGAATTGTGGATAGTTGTGGCGATGGGGGGTGTAGTGTTCTCTTGTGTGGATTAACGTCCGCACTATTGAATACTACGTTAATCTTAAAAGACCAACCTCATAATTAGACCAATTCGTAATTCAGAGGCCGTGGTTCGGATTCCACGTCAAACTGTAGGTCCCTTAGTTGACATTGGCTGTTGTGCAATTAATTAACAGTCCTGGTTAAGGAATATGTCAGCCTTAGTCAGTAACAAGACTGCAAGATCGCGCCACATCATCACACAAATTTTCCATTCATACTTGGCTTAAAATACCTACTGATATTTTAATATAATCTAATAGTAATTTTAATTAATACTTAAAATATTCTTTGAATGTCTCGATTATAAAACAAACGGTATATTAATGTTTTCAATCGTTTTGGAATAAAAACATTGTAAACCTTGTAACCTTGACTGGGACGGTGGCGACGTCCTTTAATCCAGCTACTTGGAGGTCACGAATTGTGGATGGTTGTGAGCGATGGTCGGCGGGTGTAGTGTTCTCTTGTGTGGATTAACGTCCGCACTATTGAATACTACGTTTATCTAAAAAGATCAACCTCATAATTAGACCAAGGCCTATCAGAGGCCGTGGTTCGGATTTCACGTCAAACTGTAGGTCCCTTAGTTGAAATTGGCTGTTGTGCAATTAATTAACAATCTTGGTTAAGGAATATGTCAGCCTTAGTCAGTAACAAGACTGCAAGATCGCGCCACAATCATCCTACACTCATTTCTCATTCATCCTTGGCTTAAAATACCTACAAGGTTAGGTTGCCATTTCAATAATCTAATCTAATTGATGAATAATTTTAGATTGCCTTTTGAAATGGCGACTGAAGAGAAATGAGTGTAAGATGATTATGATCTTCTCGTCTTGTTACTGACTAAGGCTGACATGTTCCTTCGACAGGACTGTTACCTAATAGTCTAACAGTCATGACACCTAAGTTTGAGTTGGGCCCGGATCACAATTTCGCCTCTGGATTACGAATGTAGATCTTATTATGACGACATTTGTAGGTGAATGTAGCATTCAATAGTGCGGACGTTAATTCACACTAGAGAATATCACATCCACGAATAGATGCTACCACAATTCATGACCCAAGAGTTGATTACATTGCTTTCCTGCACTAGGTGAAGGGGGAATATTGCTTCTCTCGTGATAACGTGACGTAACCCCGTGACCACGCCGGGGACGGTCACAGATGTTGCATCAACTCTAACCCGGGAGTCAGCTGGTTAGCACTGTCTACCACCCTCGAATTGAAGGGGGGATATTGCTTCTCTCGCGATAACGTGACGTAACCCCGTGACCACGCCGGGGACGGTCACAGATGTTGCATCAACTCTAACCCGGGTGTCAGCTTGTTAGCACTCTCGTGCACTGTTTACTCGTTAAGTTGTGCTAACTCCTCCGGAACATCGAAACTGTTTGCCTTTCTTTAAATATCTTATAATCCTTGATCATAAACAATGGGACAGCTTGTCCTTAGTTATTTAGCAAATCACATGTGTTTACTGAATGTATTTGTTGTGAATGATCTTGGTTTCGTGATGGATGGATGTCATATGTCTAGAGTGGAGTGATGCAGTTTTTCATAGTTCATTACATACTATTTAAATTCCATCTTTTATTTAAGTAGAACAATGAACTTTTTTGTTGAAATGGTAAATCAAAACTGTTGTATACCACGATATCTACTTCCACATGGGAATACTTATTAACTGTAGTTATTTATAACTGCAACGGCGGCGTGTCCTGAAATCCAGTTACTTGGAGGTCGTGAATTATGGATGTCATAAGTGATGGCCTGTGCATGCGAGATTTCCTGGTGTTCATTAACATCCGCACTATTGAATACTACGTTCACCGCAAATCATCTTAATTAGACCTACGTCCGTAATTCAGAGGCAAAATTGTGATCCGGACCCCAAGTCCAATTTACCATGACTGTTAGACTATTAGTTTTTAACAGTCCGAAGAACGTGTTAGTATTGCTTAAGCTAAGACAAGAACCGAAGATCAGTATGGTCTGACACAGCACGACCAGAACCTCGACCAAGATCAGTACTGGTCTGACACAGCACGACCAGAACCTCGACCAAGATCAGTACTGGTCTGACACAGCACGACCAGAACCTCGACCAAGATCAGTACTGGTCTGACACAGCACGACCAGAACCTCGACCAAGATCAGTACTGGTCTGACACAGCACGACCAGAACCTCGACCAAGATCAGTACTGGTCTGACACAGCACGACCAGAACCTCGACCAAGATCAGTACTGGTCTGACACAGCACGACCAGAACCTCGACCAAGATCAGTACTGGTCTGACACAGCACGACCAGAACCTCGACCAAGATCAGTACTGGTCTGACACAGCACGACCAGAACCTCGACCAAGATCAGTACTGGTCTGACACAGCACGACCAGAACCTCGACCAAGATCAGTACTGGTCTGACACAGCACGACCAGAACCTCGACCAAGATCAGTACTGGTCTGACACAGCACGACCAGAACCTCGACCAAGATCAGTACTGGTCTGACACAGCACGACCAGAACCTCGACCAAGATCAGTACTGGTCTGACACAGCACGACCAGAACCTCGACCAAGATCAGTACTGGTCTGACACAGCACGACCAGAACCTCGACCAAGATCAGTACTGGTCTGACACAGCACGACCAGAACCTCGACCAAGATCAGTACTGGTCTGACACAGCACGACCAGAACCTCGACCAAGATCAGTACTGGTCTGACACAGCACGACCAGAACCTCGACCAAGATCAGTACTGGTCTGACACAGCACGACCAGAACCTCGACCAAGATCAGTACTGGTCTGACACAGCACGACCAGAACCTCGACCAAGATCAGTACTGGTCTGACACAGCACGACCAGAACCTCGACCAAGATCAGTACTGGTCTGGTACAGCACGACCAGAACCTCGACCAAGATCAGTACTGGTCTGACACAGCACGACCAGAACCTCGACCAAGATCAGTACTGGTCTGACACAGCACGACCAGAACCTCGACCAAGATCAGTACTGGTCTGACACAGCACGACCAGAACCTCGACCAAGATCAGTACTGGTCTGACACAGCACGACCAGAACCTCGACCAAGATCAGTACTGGTCTGACACAGCACGACCAGAACCTCGACCAAGATCAGTACTGGTCTGACACAGCACGACCAGAACCTCGACCAAGATCAGTACTGGTCTGACACAGCACGACCAGAACCTCGACCAAGATCAGTACTGGTCTGACACAGCACGACCAGAACCTCGACCAAGATCAGTACTGGTCTGACACAGCACGACCAGAACCTCGACCAAGATCAGTACTGGTCTGACACAGCACGACCAGAACCTCGACCAAGATCAGTACTGGTCTGACACAGCACGACCAGAACCTCGACCAAGATCAGTACTGGTCTGACACAGCACGACCAGAACCTCGACCAAGATCAGTACTGGTCTGACACAGCACGACCAGAACCTCGACCAAGATCAGTACTGGTCTGACACAGCACGACCAGAACCTCGACCAAGATCAGTACTGGTCTGACACAGCACGACCAGAACCTCGACCAAGATCAGTACTGGTCTGACACAGCACGACCAGAACCTCGACCAAGATCAGTACTGGTCTGACACAGCACGACCAGAACCTCGACCAAGATCAGTACTGGTCTGACACAGCACGACCAGAACCTCGACCAAGATCAGTACTGGTCTGACACAGCACGACCAGAACCTCGACCAAGATCAGTACTGGTCTGACACAGCACGACCAGAACCTCGACCAAGATCAGTACTGGTCTGACACAGCACGACCAGAACCTCGACCAAGATCAGTACTGGTCTGACACAGCACGACCAGAACCTCGACCAAGATCAGTACTGGTCTGACACAGCACGACCAGAACCTCGACCAAGATCAGTACTGGTCTGACACAGCACGACCAGAACCTCGACCAAGATCAGTACTGGTCTGACACAGCACGACCAGAACCTCGACCAAGATCAGTACTGGTCTGACACAGCACGACCAGAACCTCGACCAAGATCAGTACTGGTCTGACACAGCACGACCAGAACCTCGACCAAGATCAGTACTGGTCTGACACAGCACGACCAAAACCTCGACTTAGACCAAGGCAGTAGATGTCTACAAAAACTACTAGCAGTCTGAAAAGGACGTGTGGAAATATGGTCGAGTCACAAGTAGGTCTTATAGTCTCCTGTCCTTATAGTTACCGGTTTTAAATGTTCTGTGTCAAATTCTGGTTCGGATGCAATTACAATACTGCACATCTTCAAAAATCTAAAACAACTCAACCTATCCCAACAGCTCTATTGGTCGGAGTCTGACCGCAGACTGCGCGTTATCCCGAAACAGCTGATGGCCTGGTCTCAACGACAAGCTGGCCTTGCGACCAGAGTGTACAGCTGTGGTCGTGGTTGGGTCTGACTAGTGTTTGCTTCATATACAATGTAATTCCATGTTATCCCGGCCGCATGTTCCTGATCCTGGTTTTGTCCGCACTGACCTATGGAATGATAACTCATTCTCATTCATAACTTGGCTTAAATGGGTATGTCGCAATTTCATAATGTAATGTAACAATCATCGGACGGCAAGTCTATATGAACCTTTCCTGATTTAAACATTGCGTATTCCAATGTACAAAAATACTTCGTTGTGAATTTACTAGGCCAACAAGCCCCAGGCGTATTCGCGGTTACTCCAGTATATTTTCCTTCACGACATTTTCCCGCAGTTTAACACGTCGAAATGAGCAGAACAATTCCCGAGCGCATGCCAAGCTCGAAGCCCATTGCCTTAAATACAGCAGTCTGTTAATTAATGGCAGACCGCATTCCGCATTGGCCGCCCTCGTTGCAACGTTAATTCTGTACTTTATCTGACCCCGGCTCTGCTTCGGAATTGTTTTTGAGGGAGCAGATTATTGAAGTTGGTCCATACCTAGATCAGCTGTTGGGTTGATACGGAATTGTCAGTGAAGCAGGTTGGAATACACATCTTTTACGACGATGGTGAAAAGATAAGTAGGGCTCCTAAATTCCAGGGTTACGCTCCGATGTGTTTGTTTATCTCCTAAGCAGGAATACAAAGGCGTCGGCACTGTCCTACAATAATATCCCTCCAGCTGTCCATCATTTCACTCTGGAATGCCACGTCATTTTTGGCCATTTTTCAGGTTTTGTTAAAAAAACCATAACAATTTTGGATACTATGCAAAGTACTGTATAACATATTATATATTTTTGTGTTCAGTATAAGACAGGCTACAAGAAAATAATAAAAACTACTAACTCACATGTAACAAAAAAAGATTTATGCAAAAAAGGTTTTATAAAAAACAGTTTTTTTCATCATGTTTGCGCTCCCTCAAATTGCTCAAACAAATTAAAAAAAAAATTCTGAAACAGCCATTTTGTATAAAATTTCATAACGAATAAGAGTATGTATACTGTACTTATAAAAAGAAATAAAAGTACCCATGTTCAAAAACCTTTATATGTACACAAAACCCTTACTGCCTAGTCCGGGGTCTATGAGAGTAATCGCCAAATAAACGATAAAAACACTGTAAAGAATGATATTAGCCCTACATATATTTATAACACTAAATACAAGGAGGAAGGTGTTATTAATTATTCATATGTTATCTATAATATTATAAAGAAGAGGTGGTTTCTGTATGTTTGTTTGTGGGTTTGTGTGTTTGTGGGTTTGTTGTGGCAAGTAAATGCGAAAAATACTGAACCGACCGGTTTGAAATTTTACACAAAGGTAGATCTTAAACTCATGCAACTCATAGGCATACTCATTTCCTTAAAATCCTCTCGGGCTACGCCCTGTGAACGTCCTAAGTTTCAATGTTTACATTTTTAGAGAATGAAAACATAAAATTACTTGAATGTCAACAGCTGTGAATAATAAAATTTGACAGTCGAGAAAAGGAGAAAAAAACATAAATTTACGTCCTAGCAATGTACATTTTCTAATGACAACATCCGTTTGCACTATATTTGACAGTTCGGGAAGAAAATAAAGTTGATTTCAAAAAACTGCTATCGAAATTAGAATTATTTGAAATAAATGAGAAAGTTTTCGACAATGTATACATTAATCCTTATCCTCTCCCAATATTTGACATATGTTATTTTGAAATGTTGTAGACACTCCTGTTTTGTCATTTTGTAAACAATGAAGAATTAATTAACAATATCTTAAATGTATCAGTAGAGCCTACACCTTTCAGCCTTTTTAGCCCGTGCGAAGAACGGGTACTTTGGCTAGTTATAGATAATTCACGCATAAGACACAACGAAACCTTAACCCAATAACACGACTCTAACACAACGCTTAACGGCTCGGACAGCTGTTGGCGCAACGTCGTAACACCCGTAACTAATAAATGTAATAATACGATGTAATGCATAGAGTATAAATTGCAAATACTACTAAGGACGTAGATTATAATCTCTTCTTTACAATGGTATATATAAAAGTGCATTCGCGATGTACCGTGAGCAGCTACGAGAAGATTCAGTTGCGCCAGTTTAATCGCCGGATTTCGGCGAATGGCAGCTGGAGGGATATTAAATTCCAGTAGAGAAGTAGCTGGATAACATTCAGATGGTTATTAGTTTAAATACCCCCGTCGCAGCAGACCTGCGTACTCAGCGAATTCCTAAACCAATAATATAATAATAATAATATATGACAAGTTTAAAAAAAATATGTCCATAAACATGAGAATTATTAGTCTATTCTCCATAAAATTGACATGGGAAAGAGTGTGCAGGTTTGCTGCTGTGAGGAACACTGAAAGTAGGTGTTTCTACCATAAATAATTTTTATTTTTAACATTTATACCAACTTTTATCAACATCTGTCCATAAATAGAGGAGTTTGTCTATTCCCTAAATGATTAACATGGGAAAAGAGTATGCAGGTTTGCTGCCATGATAAACACAGAAACTATGATTTTTAAACATAAACAGGTGGGTATCAACATGAACATGAAGGTAAATACCAATTTTAATCTAAAAATATTGATTGATATGGGAAATATTTATTTAATATTGGAGCCCCAAAATATAACTTACTGTGTTTAGATTTTTTTAATATCTCGGTAACCGTTGGAGATAGAGAAAAACTTTAAGAAACTTAATTGTGCAGTTTTTAAGCTGATTCTAATGGTAAAGATAAAATTTGAAATTTTTCAAAATTACATGGGAAAAATGCAAAAGACCATTTTTGGGGTACAAAAACAAACTACTTCCGATTGACCGATATGTCTGGATTACGAACTCGTCCGAGCTATTGCAGGAATACACGTTTCTACCAAATTTGGTCTCGATCGGACCACTTTTACGAGAGTTATCGTGTTCACAGACAAACACACACACACACACACACACACACACACACACACACATATATATATATATATATATATATATATATATATACATAAAAATTTTAACGACTATTGTTTTCAGTCTCTGGGCACTTAAAGAAGAAAAAATAACATGGTCCCGGGCTTAAGTCTCGCCATGAGACCTACGGTAATAGCTTCTTCCCTATGGGATATTCGCTAAAAAAAATCATGCTTGTGATTGATTTTTTTATGATATTTTAACCCAGTGTACTCAAATGTCAGATTATCTTTCTTGTTAATAGCTACATAACTTGGTAAACATACATTGTTTAATGTAATCGGTATCGGTGGACCGATATATCGAAGTGTCGCGGTGTTTTGCCATCCCCAGCTCCGCAGGCCAGCGTGGGCGTGTCGAGAAGTGCGGAGTGTTTTTGAGGTGAGACGACGAGGTGGTGCAATCGCTCTTGTCGCTGATGCAACTTTATGGCCGCGAGTCATCACGAGACACGTACACACACACACACCTTCCACCTACCACCTGGACACCCGGCCGCCCGGCGGTGGCAGCCTGGTTGATGAACGTCTTGGTCGCTGGATGCGATCATGAGGAATATCAGTCGAAATGTGGTAGGGGTAAATACGTAGTTTAAACTTTGTTCCGTCTCAGTTGCACTTGAATGTGTCCTGTGTGTGCTGACAGCGTGTCAAGCCAGAAGAGGATAGCTGCCGCGATTATAATATAGATCACTTGTGACAAAAAAGAAGAAAAGAGATTGCAAAATATAAATAAGTATAGCCACATGGCACTACTGAGAACATTGCGAAATGAAAATCCGCAGGATTATAATTTAAGGATGTCAGATGAAAATTTTCGCTATCCCTTGGAACTTGTAAAGAACCACATTGAACGCTTATTTACAGTACTGGGCATGCGCAGGCCGCCTAAAAGTTGATCAACTTGGTCACTGGACCACCCACACACAACATGAATATGTCTTAGCTCTGGGGGGAGGGGGTGTTGGCGATTTTTAAGATGGAAAATATGTAACAGGTTTACATAGAAACTACCAGAGATATTGTATTGCATTTTCATATAAACGAATAAGAAGAGCTGTTTAGATGAAGTGAAAACATTACCTTTAGACATATCCATGATCTAACCTCTTTCCCACTGGGAAGTAAATATAAACATTTTTATGAGGAATCTCGTCGCCTGGCGACAAATAGGTTGTTCAGGAAACCTACAGGTTTCCATTGTAGCACTGGACACCAAATCGTCGCTTAGTAACTTAAAGACTGCTTTCAATCTGGCTCAATATACCCTAGACACACGGCGATATTCGTGCGATCTGGCCTATTCGGAAAAAATTCTTGATCAACTTGGTCGCTGGACCCCCCACTCACAGTTTTGACATGGATATGTCTTAGCTCTGGGGGGGGGGTGTTGGCGATTTTTAAGATGAATTTTTTTCGTCGGATAGACCGTCGCTAACACCGGGTACATTTACGTTTACAAGGTTGGTAATAAGTGGTGGAGTGTCACGTGACCAAACACAACAGAAGCCCTGCTCGCTACTTGAGTACTTGTGCGACTTCCCGCACCTGTGGGCTACTGGTAGCGCATCGGTTGACCCTATTAGGCACTGTCAACACAATTTTTCATATCAAAATACTTCGTGAACTTATCTAAAGATAGAAGCCTAATTGAGTTGTTATCTGTGTGACCTTTATGCTAGGATTTAACCTAATTAGCTGGAGAAAGTATTCGAAATGTATTTCGTTATATTTATTGTATTTTAAATACATAATACAGTACACTTATACAAAAACATTACTCTATCTGTAGCATAAGATTACCTCAAATGATCCCTTTTATGCCTTTTTAGACAACCCAAAAGAATCGATCGTCCTTTAAACACATTGGAACAAATTAATGCACATTTATCCAATGTCGTCAGCGAACTGCTTGACAGCTATTTTATCGCCGTCTTTTTTGAAAACACTCCGCAGTGACAGCGGAAAGGTCCTTGGCATGGCAAAAGTCAAAACGTAGCACGACACAAAATCAGAACGCACGATACAAAATTGAAACGCATGATACAAAATTTACCATACATGTTTCCCTTAGGGAATGCTTAACCTACATAAAAGGCTCTAAATAGTATTTTGTTTGTTTTTAAGAGAATTTCTTACAGTAAATAGAGCTATTATCATGACCCTCGTAAGGTCCCTAGGTACCAAAAACCGCTTAGATTTATTTATTCACTAGCCAAAGTACCCGTTCTTCGCACGGGTTAAAAAGGCTGAAAGGTGTAGGCTCTATTGATTTATTTAATTTATTGTTAATTAATTCTTCATTGTTTACAAAATGACAAAACACGAGTGTCTACAACATGACAAAGTAACATCTGTCAAATAATGGGAGGGGATAAGGATTAACGTAATAGAGACAGTCGTCGGAAGAAACTTGAAATCTACCATTCCACTATTTCGAACTAATAATTCGGCAGTTAATCGATCAACTTTATTCAAAATATAGCACTGTTCTGAAAATGTTTGAAACTTTATTCTTCTACTTCTTCCCGAACTGTCAAAATATGTGCATTCAAGGATGTTGTCATTAGAAAATGTAAACATTGAAACTTAGGACGTTCACAGGGCGTAGCCCGAGAGGATTTTAAGGAAATGAGTATGCCTATGTGTTGCATGAGTTTAAGATCTACCTTTGTGTAAAATTTCAAACCGGTCGGTTCAGTATTTTTCGCGTTTACTTGCCACAACAAACAAACACACAAACATCCCCACAAACAAACATACAGAAACCACCTCTTCTTTATAATATTATAGATATTCATGATTACTTTCATAAAAAATCTTGAAGAGTTCTGATGAAAATTTGTACAGGCATGTAATTTGAAAAAGTTATAAATTCATGCAAATCATTATAACCGGTGTGGGTTAGTACCAAAATGTGTTTGCTTGTTTTTAGATGTATTTTATTAAAATCAGCACAATTATAATTAGCTAATAAACAAACAATATAGTAGTTTGAATCTTCACTCTACGTCACTCTGATACTGAGCTATAGAAACTCAAACACTGTACGTTGCCGTTTGGATAGCTTCATATAGTTAAATATTATACCCCCGTCGCAGCAGACCTGCGTACTCAGCGAATTCCCAAATCAATAATAATTTACGGTTTGATCATTATCCATAAAGATTAAGAGAGTTTGCCTATTCGCTATGCGATTAACATGGGAAAAGAGTGTACAGGTTAGCTGCCAAATATTGACATGGATATAACTTAGCTCTGGAGGGGGGGGTGTTGGTGATTTGTAAGATAAAATATGTGACAGGTTTCCATAGAAACTACCAGAGCTATTATATTGAATTTTTAACATAAAAGAATAAGAACAGCAGTTTATAGATGAACTGAAAACATTCCCTTTAGACATATCTATGATCTAACCTATTTCCCACAGGGAAGTAAATACAAACATTTTTTTATTAAACTTGGTGTAGCCCTACATCTTCATAAAGTTATGTTTTAATAATTCATGATGAAAAATGAAACTTTTTGGTCTCCTTGACAGTAAACCTACTTACTCATTACACTATGTTACCCTTTTGGAGTGTAAGAAAATTGATTTTACTTCCTTTTTATTTGCAATATCTTGGTGTATAGCTACCATCTAATAAGGACTACTACTTACTGTATGTTGGCAACAATCTAAATTCTTTTGTTCCTCATAGCAGAAATCCTTTTTACTTTTCACCCATGCTTTTCTTATGGAAAATTAATAAATTGATATAAATTCCTTACCTTACCTACGATGATCAGTTGGAATTGTATGATTCCATTAATTCCTAAATCAATGGAAATTCACTTAGGATAAAGTCTGCTATTACGGGGATATTTTTGACCACAGCCCTCAAATAGAATAATAATGAAGCATTTTGTCGACTGCAAATTCCCCGACATTACCAGGAGTCCTGTGTGTAACGTCAACACTGTTTCCGGTCAGTTCCGTGTCCGCGTAACCGGATGTCGTGCGCGCGCGGCACATTCCCGCTACCGGAAGTGTCATCTCGCGTTGCCGTTTGTTTACCAGAATGCACTGTGCGCATTACAAGACGTCTTTTTTCTGCTGAAACCCGCACAAACGGATTGAAACCCGGATTCAACCGGTTTAAACATGTGAAAGGAGTGTAACACGCATGCATAGCTGGGAAGTCAGCAAACCTAACCCACTGTTGCGTGGAATCACCTAAATGACAGTTATTTAAATATATACGAAAATATATATACGAAAATGTTAACGAAAACAATTCTTTCTCCATATACAATGTAAATAAACGGTACCAGTGAACTGACACATACTTTCTCCCTTAAGTAAGTTCAAGAAAGACAATCTGTAATAAACCATCATGTTCGTCAAAGTTCATCTAAATAAATACCATTTAATAATTTATTGTTTCAAAAATAATCATCCCGTTTCTGAAAATAAAAACAAGAGAGGCAAAGTTAAATTAATTGTTCGAACTGTATGGGGGGAAACACCCCCCCCCGGTAATACCAAGCTTTTTTGAGTTGGTTCTGTTGGGTGATTTGACCTTACACTTCATACCATGTTTCATGGAAAACGGTTAAAAAATAAGGAAGAAATTGATATTTTAATATTCTCCATAAGAATAACGTTGGACGCTTTCAGACAACGTACTGTGTTTATCATGGACCTTAAATTTAACTTTTCTCTGGAACCGTTAGTCGTAGACAAATAATTCAAAATACTAATTTGTTTAGTTTTTTAAGCAGGTTTTAATGGTGACAGTCAAATTATACTTTACGTTTATTGTTTTCGCTGAAAATTTAAAAATTTGATTTTTCTGACATTTAAAAGCCCATAACTTTTGAACCGTCATTTTTACAGACATGCGGGTGGTGTCAAATTATTTAGTACTCTGTGCACTATAAACTATCAAATTTTAATCAAAATCGTTAGAGCCGTTTTTGAGAAATTTGGATTTTTCACGTTTTTTAAGGGTTTTTAGGGGTGAACTACCCTTAAAAATCAAAAATTCAAAAAAATGAAAAAACGCCTGGAGATACCGTGAATATATATATACATGCCAAATTTCATCTAAATCGGACCAACGGGGTAGGCTGTGGCACTGTACACATCCAGACACACACACACACACACACAGACACACACGGACGGACAGACATCACGTCAAAACCCACTTTTTTGGATTCAGGGGACCCCAAAACGGATATATCCACCCTCAACTCAAATTCGAAAATTTTGACGAAAACAATACTTTCTCCATATACTATGTATAAGGGGAGAAAGTAAAAATGGAGAAAGTAACAAAACGAAATTATTAGAATGCAAAGAGTTCAAATCTTAGTGGAAATGAGAGATTTTAAGTTTTATATGTGTACCGGATGTATTTAATTACAGGCTTAATCTGTTGTTGTTTTGAGTCAATAGAGCATGTCTTAACGCGTGTTTATTTTCGAAAACAGTATCCCAAGCTGTTTCCACCGGTCCATTCTAGTTTACAACCGCATTTAATCAAAGCATAATTAGTTTAATCTTCCAGAAGTTCTTGGACTTCGATTTTTCATTAACACGCGTATTTTTTCGTAGCGATATAAATCGAGTTTAGAGACAAGAGTTCACTGTAAACTTTCACAATGATTAATTATGTTTGTCTGATAACTTGTCTAAATGTTCGCTATTATTGTCATATTATTGGTTTGGAAATTCGTTTAGTACGCAGGTCTGCTGCGACCGGGAAATTTCATACATTTCGTAGCGCCAAGACAGAGCTTTGTGTAGAAGCTATAGTTTTGACTACGTGTGAAGTGTGGATGAAAAACCTTTTCACGTAACGTGGCATTTTGGAAAATGAAATACTACATTCATAATGCAGGAATTTACTTTTCTTAGCTACATTTTTGATCCGATCGTCTTATAAAATATTATTTTTAAAGTCTAAAAGTGGTCAAAAATATACAAAACACAACCATTGATATCGTTAACAGGTCACTAAGGAAACTTGTACGATATATTCACTTATGCTTAACTAATAAACTACACTGGCGCTGTCCTAGCAGATTTCAGTTGACCTTAACGCCGCTCGCATTGCTTTAAGTCTATCCAATAGATTAGATTAGTAGGTATTTTAAGCCAAGCACGAATGATAAATAAATGTATGACGATTGTTGCGTGATCTTGTACTCTTGTTAAAAATTATCCACTATTCAACCATAGGTTGAATAACGTCTTCATTGGCATTATACGTATTGGTTTTACTATAGGGTGTCTCCGTCTGGGCCTGATGATGTCCGGTGTGACTGGGCGAAATCTATCGCCAATTCAATAACTTTTGTATATATTTACTGTTTGTATATAAATACAATATAAGTGTAAATATATTAAGTAGTTTTGGAAGACGTGAGTTTTTACTTCACCCTATACCAAAGGTTGACATGTTCCTTAGACAGGACTTTATGAATCCTTCACAGCCAATGGCACCCACAGTTTAACGTGGAATCCGAGCTGGTCTAATTATGAGGATGGTCTTTGTGGATTAACGTAGTTAGATTAGCTTATTGAAATGGCGACCATACAACAAGGTAGGTATTTGAAGCCAAGTTTGATTGAGAAATGAGTGTAAGATGATTGTGGCGCGATCTTGTAGTCTTGTTACTGACTAAGGCTGGCATCTTTCTTAGACAGGACTGTTAATTTATAGCCCAACAGCCGATGGCAACTAAGGGACCTACAGTTTGACGTGGAATCCGAACAACTGCCTCTGAATTACGAATTGGTCTAATTATGTGGATAGTCTTTGCGGATTAATGTAGTATCCAATAGTGCGGACGTTAATCCACACACGAGAACACTACATACACTGACCATCTCTCACAACTATCCACAATTCGTGACCTCCAAGTAGCTGGATTACAGGATGACGCCACCGTCCCAGTCAGTGCGTGGGACTGTTTAAAATAAAAGGACTTCTCGTTAAAAAGGTGTAAAATAATGAAAAAAATGTTTTATAACTGTGGGTGCTCTTGTTTTCGAGAAGCGTAAGAAAAATACCTTGCTTTACGTTACAGACATAAAATGAGATACAACCCATTTCGGGTTTTTTGGGGTGTATGACGTAAATTTTCAAATAATCCATAATTCTGATAGGTCTAAATATGAGAATGGTCTTTTTCGGATTAACGTAGTATCCAATAGTGCGGACGTTAATCCACACAAGAGAACGCTACACCCACCGACCATTTCTCACAACTATCCACAATTCGTGACCTCCACAGTACAGTAATACGATACGCAATACGCATGGTGAACTATATCAAACCAGTGTTTATACCTGATTGCTGGTTAGCTTATGAAGAACAACCGTTTTATCCGCGGTGGGGTTCCTATTCTGAGCCAAGCCCAAATCCAAGAACAGTTTGGCAGCGAAGTGGCCATTGTCAAGCAGTCCATGCACCTCTGTTGAGAGCGTCATACAGAGTGTCTCCTCTCACTTGGAGGTTGTTGTCTTTCTTTACGATTGGAGGACCGTATAAATTTTGCCAGATGGCCCATTTACTTACAACGATTAACCTAAACAGAAGCCAGTGTTCACAAACAGATGTTTTGACGCTTAACAATAGATAATAAGAGTAAGTCTTCAATTAACTGAAACCGCTTGGAATTTTGGTGTTATTAGTTATTTATGTATGTATTTATGTATTTTTTCTTGAACAACATAAAAACCGAAATGGGTCTCAATTTGTGTTTTACGTACAAACAGAATGCTACAGAAGGGATTGTCCATTTTGATGAAGATAGTTATCATTCCATACATTTTCGAGAATGTTTTTGTAAACTATAAATTGACCCACCCACATTGGGATGGTGGCGTAATCCTGTAATGGACGGAGGTCACGAATTGTGGATAGTTATAAGCGATGGTCGGTGGGTGTAGTGTTCTATTGCGTGGATTAACGTCCGCACTATTGAATTCTTTGTTAATCCGCAAAGACCACCGTCATAATTAGGCCAATTCGTAATTCAGAGGCCGTGGTTCGGATTCCACGTTAAACTGTAGGTCCCTTAGTTGTTGCCATCGGCTGTTGGGCTATTAATTAACAGTCCTGTCTAAGGAACATGTCAGCCTTAGTCAGTAACAAGACTACAAGATCGCGCCACAATCATCCTACACTCATTTCTCATTCATACTTGGCTTAAAATACCTACCTGGGTAGGTTGCCATTTCAATAATCTAAGTATGTTAAATGAAGTAATTGACTTTCAAAAATCCAGCACAAACAGTCCTGTTTAAGGAACACGTCAGCCTTGGTCATTAACATGACTACAAGATCACAATCATCTTACACTCATTTCTCATTCATGCTTGGCTTAAAATACTTGCCTGAGTACGTCGCCATTTCAAAAGATAATCTAATCTAAACCTATTTTTTACTGAGTATTGTGATTTAACAGATAGAAATAATCAGATGTCAAATTCAAATCAGTGTAAATTAGTTTACATTGATCATTGGTTTTATAATTGATCTGTTTCAAAAGTATATCATATTAATTTGTTATTACAGTACTTAGTTTGACACCCGTACAAAGGACGGGCACACTGTTATTCCTAAATTTAATTAGTGGATACATTCTTGGAAAGAGACAGCTAAAAATTGACTGCAATTTTACGATTAAAGGAAAATATTTTATGGATGCGTCACAGATATTTTTGTCTCATTAATTTGATTAATTTAAGTAGTTTTATCTCCGTTATTTTATGTTATATATTAGTTTTAAGGTATCGTAACCAAGGTAAAGAAAAAATTATTTAGCTATAAGCATTACACATTTGTAATCGGTGAAAGATAATATTTCACTTTGAAAGTAGATAAAATTTAAAGGGACATTTGTCTTTGTACGGCTTGCGGTTGGCAGCACTGGTTTCGGCGAGTCAGCTGACTATTCTAAGCCTAAGCCTCGCCTACCAATCATTGAATAACTGCTTGCCGCATTTTCTATTCTAGGCTTACAGCTGATGATTTGATAACTACATTGTTGTTGTGACGATGCGTAAACTGGGAATCATTTTATATACCCAACAAAATTATGATAGTGTTTCAAGGTGGATTCGGAGAAACGCTAGTTGCTAAAACAAATGCAACATTTATGGTATGCAGTTTATTAAAAATATTTTTGAGGCAAAAACTTAAAATTACGTTTGCGTAATCTCGTTATTATTTTACTAAATTATAAGATAATTGCTTATATCTGACTTTGTTGTATATTCTACTCATTCAATTCATTGTTACTAAAGAAAATTGTTAATTTTGTGATAGTTTTACTGGCCACTCGATAGTCATAAAAAGACTGGTTACATGTCGAAAAAGATCTAAAATTACATTTCAGTTTTTTCTATCATAAAAAGATACTTAATCTGGTTAACTATCGGAAACTAATTGTGTGGTAAATATATTTTCCCGCATAGTATAGTAAAAAATAAAAATTTAATTCCCCAGGTAGTCACTTAACCTCTAATTTGACACCTCATCTATATTTTTACGACTAACATGTAACCAGTAATGTTGTCACATTGTTTTTATGGCGCTGAAACGAAATATGACGTCACTAACTGCCTTACTGACGTCATATTACGCTTGATAAAATAGTCACCAGCCAAGAGGATGACAGTATTTTTGTTTTATTCAATCGGTTGATATAACCTGCCTTTTCAGCCAGAGATTTACTGACTGCGTGAGTCCTTTCTATTTGTTTGCTTTCCCCGGCGTTATAGTAAATATTTTAGCACACTTTTATGGAACACTGGACAGTCTGATCTGTAGAACTTTTCAGTTTTCAGAATTACTTTCCCAAATATAACTTTCGTAAGTGAAATATTTATTTGTTTTGCTTGTTCATCATTTCTAAATTACATATTCGCTTTTCATCATTCTTATTCTTGCGACACAGACTTTTGTGGTTATTTTAATTCTAAAAAAACACAATTTTGACGTTTATTTGTTGATTGTATCATAAATATGCTTTGGTATAATTTTTTAAGCATTTCGTGAAAATTTATCGAATCACAGGGTGATTAATTTTCGATAAATTTTGCGATTTTCATGCAAGCAGTGTGGGAAAACTGCTCATACTTTCTTTTGAGCTGAAATTTTGGGAACGTGAGTGTAACGTAAAAATGTGTTTCATTTTGAAACGTCATATTGTTGAATGTCATATGTCATATAATTAGGTATTATGTACGAGTAGCATACTTTAAGAGGGAGAAAGCTTGTGTCAGTCCACTCATACTGTTTATTTATTTCTAGGTATGTCGAGTTTCCCCAGCTCTTACGTGTAAGTAGATAAGTCTTTAATTGTATTTTTAAAGTTCAACTGTCAATCTCCATCTGATGCCGTTTGTCATCTGTGTGTGAAGGCGAAGAAATACTGTATTAGGTATTTTGAATTGAACGCACGGTAAGAAATGTATGGTAACGAATTCAGAGTTTGTGTATTTATATCTACTAACATATACAAGTTTACCTAAGTTGACTGGGACGGTGGCGTGTTCTGTAATCCAGCTAGTTAAAGGTCACGAATTGTGGACAGTTGTGAGTCGGTGAAGGTGATATTCTCTTATGTAGATTAACGTCCGCACTATTGAATACTACGTTATACCGGAAAGACCATCCTCATAATTAGACCAGATCGTAATTCAGAGTCAGTGGTTCGGACTCCACGTTAAACTGTAGGCCCCTTAGATATGCCATTGACTGTTGGGTTATCAATCATACATGGCTTAAAATACCTACCTGGGTAGGTCGCCATTTCAATAACTGACTAACTAAATGTATATGTATATACTTACTTGCAGGTAGCCCCCAGACGGGTTATACGAGTTAATGTAAAGAAGCAATACACTCATTATCAAGACAAAACATAAACGTGAAATGGTTAACAAATAAATACAAAACAATAAAATAAATTATGAGCTAAAATATTTTTTAATCTGTATTAATTCTAAATAGGATAAATTATATTCAATATAAAAATTTGTATCAGCAAAACTCTTAAAACTTTTGGACAACATTTTCATATAGTATAATTTTGAGATTTATTGAAAATCAATCATCAATGTAAACAAACCAATAATGATTTTAATTTTCCTGCGTGTTATTTATTTCTGTTATATTCTTTTAAGGATTAAATTTCAGTGGAAAATAGAAATAAATTTCTCTAATATCGCTGAAACTGTGTTTTTTAATTTTTGGCCTTTTCAAAATGTTTGCAAACCTTTTCCAAACGGTATAGAATAATTAGAATCAGTTTCATCATAGCGCTTGCCTTCGTTACACATACCTTGTTTAGCAGAAAGACACACAGAAATTGAGATAAGATCCGTTTCGTTTTTTAAACCTAAAATATAAAAATATTATAATTCAAAGCAATATAAAGATAATTTTATTTATTTTGAATTTAAATGATATGTTTGCCATTTTTTCTCGATAAAGTTGTTTCGGAATAGGCCTATACCAAGAAAAGTTAAAACCTTCTCGTGGTGGACAAATACTTTACATGTGGCTATTTACATACAATACATTATGCAAATGGCAGACGCTGCCCGCAGGTTAGGTTGTTGTCCAGTTGCGGAAACGGACAGCCTTTCTTTATCAGCTTGTATGACGTATCACCGGATGTGATAGGACCTTGAAGGTCGCCGATGGTTGCCGCCGTCAGCTGTTTGGCAGCACTGTAGCACCTATGGGCAGCTATGGGTCTATTCTTGTAAATTTTCTGTTAAATCAACGGTTCACGAGTTATTTGAGAAACAAAGTTTTAAACGGCCGCCATTTTGTTTTATGAATTTGAGAAATTGTCATAATTTTTTTGTGGCTTTGTCTATTTGCCATAAATGTTTGTGCAAAGTTTCAATTCCGTACGTTTAACCATTATTCAGAAAAATAATTATAAGTGAAAAAACAAAATGGAGGCTGTGTGAATAACTAAGGATTTCTGGACAATTTAAATATGATATTTAGATATGTTTCTTACCCAGGAACAATGCCCTAGAGTATTGGTAGGGAATTCTGAAACACCCTGTATAATACCTCCGTCACAGTAGACCGCGTACTCAGCGAATTTCCAAATTAATAATAATACCTAACTGTTTTGATAAATATCCGTAATAAACAAGAGAGATTGCCTACTCTCCATAAGATTAACATGGGAAAGAGTATGCAGGTTTGCTGCTGTGGGGAACACTGAAAACCAACCTTGTTTTCCGAAAGTCACCGTTTCGAATCTAGTCGCCAATTATTATTGGACAATTAAATTAATTAACTATACAGGTACTGGTATACAGACAGGTATAGGTATTAACTATACTGATTCCAGTAGTCGTTCAGATTAACGGGTTTTCAAATGAAAAGGAATATTGTGTGTCAAACAAAAAATGAGTGCAACTCGAAATCGTGGTAGTTTCGAACCCACCATCGGGACCAATAATAAATCGGACAATTTAAACCTTATCTATAATATTATAAAGAAGAGGTGGTTTCTGTATGTTTGTTTGTGGGTTTGTTGTGGCAAGTAAATGCGAAAAATACTGAACCGACCGGTTTGAAATTTTACACAAAGGTAGATCTTAAACTCATGCAACACATAGGCATACTCATTTCCTTAAAATCCTCTCGGGCTACGCCCTGTGAACGTCCTAAGTTTCAATGTTTATATTTTTAGAGAATGAAAACATAAAATTACTTGAATGTCAACAGCTGTGAATACTAAAATTTGACAGTTCGAGAAGAAGAAGAAGAAAGAGCTGCCGTGACCGTCCTAGGTTTCAATGTTTACATTTTCTAATGACAACATCCGTTTGCACTATATTTTGACAGTTCGGGAAGAAGAAGAAATAAAGTTGATTTTTTCAGATAAACTGCTGGATCGAAATTAGTGAATTATTTGAAATAGCGGAATGGTAGATTTTAAGTTTTTTTCCGACGACTGTCTCTATTACATTAATCCTTATCCTCTCCCAATATTTGACATATGTTACTTTGAAATGTTGTAGACACTCCTGTTTTGTCATTTTGTAAACAATGAAGAATTAATTAACAATACCTTAAATGTATCAGTAGAGCCTACACCTTTCAGCCTTTTTAGCCCGTGCGAAGAACGGGTACTTTGGCTAGTTATAAATCAATTTCCCCGGAGTTTTTGGACGTGGACGCTATTTACTCTCGTGTCGGGTTGGAAAGGTAGCTGCGGAGATTGCGAAAGTAGCGCGCCGGCTAAGTTTGGCCGAGGGCAGCAGCACTATGATAATCACGCGCACGGCGGCTGTAAAACCTTTATGGTGATTGATCTGAAACTAGGTTGGCGCTGTTGTACTGGTACTGGTGTCTACCGACATGGAAAACCTGGAAAATCAGGAAAAGTCAGGCAATTACCTTACATCCGATAAAATACCCACTTCGTAGCAGACCTTACGTACTTAAGAGTATCAATAACATAATAATAATAATAATTATATATGACAAGTTTTATCACTATCAGTCGATAAAAATGAGAGTTATTCGCCTATTTTCCGTAAGATTAACATGGTAAAGAGTTTGCAAGCAAAAATGGATGAACCTCAACCACATGAAGATAAATATCAAGTTTCATCCAAAAATATAGATTGATAAGTGAAATATTAATTTTTCCCTATCCTCCATAAGATTAACTTTGGAGCCCCAAAATACAACGTGCTGTGTTTAGATTTTTTAATAACTCGGTAACCGTTAGAGGTAGAGCAAAACTTTAAGGAACTAATTTGTGTAGTTTTTAAGCTGATTATGATGTTAGTTAATTCTAGTGGTGAAAGATAACATTTTAAAATTACATATGAAAAACACAATAAACAACCACGCGCACACACCATTTTTAACGACTATTGTTTTTGGCCTCTGGGCACCTAAAAACTAAAAAATAACATGGTTCCGGTCTTAAGTCTTGCCATGAGACCTACGGTAATAGCTTCTCTCCTATCGGAAATTCTCATATTCCAGCAGTGAGCCTGCCAAGAAAATTAAAAATATACATGAACACTTCAAAATCTGATTTAAAGTTATTTACCTTAGTAAACTGCCTTGGGGTGTCAATTATTTTAAAATTTTAAGCTGTACACGTTTCAAAAAAACTATGACGAGTTTAAAGTATAGAATAAAAACGTCAAAGTATAGCCGTTATGCACAATACTTTAAGATTTATAGTTTCACATTTCCAGCTATTATAGCAGAGTTTCCTTCACCTATTGATCTTGTAGAGATTCCTAAATCAATTTGATTTCGTACTCATGTCTGCTGCTAGGGGGGATGTGAGGGTAATGTGTTGCCCAGGTAGGGTACGGGCTACAAGACCGGCGGCACGCGCCGACTGTATTTGGGCCATCACTTATCTACGTGACTGATAACCCACTGTTATCAGCTGATAAGAAACAAAACAAATGATCGTACAATGGCCATTCAATGTAGCTTCTGTTACGCTGCTGTTTGAACAATATTGTTTGTAGGCGAAGGTTGTCGTGGAACGACTGACCATTGTTCCGGGGAATATCACTGTCAATAGAAAACCAAGTGGCGCGGTAGCAAATTTATTATTTTTTTACAGCTGAACAATCGATGATTTTAGCGAAGTTTCTATAGAAAAATAGAGTGATTACTGTGTAAAGAACAATTTCTGGGTTTAAGATCGAAATCGTGGAAAATCAGTCCATCCGAAAGGGGATTCTCCACTTCTAAATGACATTTTCGGCCTTTTAAACGTTAAAAAATTGTTAAAATACCATTAAAAATAAAAATCATTGTTCTTAATCCCATCGGAATAAGCTTGAAATACAATCATATTAGTAATATGAATCTTCGCAGACAAACTGTTGCTGATATATGGAAATTGATAAACGTAGAACGTTGTCTTACAGTTCTCTAACGTTAAGCATATGAAATTTTATTTACAATTTCATAAAGTTAAATTCTAAAAACGCCTGATAAAAAATGTAAAATTCTGTCAGTAGTACAGCTTTGGGAGGATGCAGAGGAAGAGTTTTTTTCTGTGAAAAACTATAAACAACCATGTTTTTACTTTCGAGAAATTATCCAATCTGAATGCAGTTTCACATCTTCTTTGAAACTGTAAATGTAGTTTCGCATTATCTGTGGAACTGTGAATATAGTTTCTAGAAATTATATAATTACTCTGAATGTGAAATTACACAATGTGATATAGATAAATATGTGCTTGGGATAGTACAGTAAGGGAACATGGTCTTGTATAGTTTTGGTATAAACAAAAAAGTATCTTACCCCTAAATGTTCTCAAAACCTTATCACCAATTCTGTTTTCCTCGTGGCAGCAAACCTACTTAATTACTCCTCATCTTATTCTGATGGAGAAATAGCAAATTGGTATAATTTCTTTATGTGGCTTCGCCTATGAATACTTCTTATCACAACAAGTTATTCCTAAATCCTAAAGTATGGAAATGCGCTTAGTATGCAGTTCTACTGCTACGAGAGTACTTACTGTATATTAATTCTTTCCAAATGTTTGGATTCAATCAGAAGTATTTATGAAAATATTTTATGGAACTGAAGCTAAGAAAATATGAAAGCCAAATCCGCATATACAGTGTGCGATAAACGATTGTAAATTGAAGATGTGTCGTTGTAAAACGTAGATTGTTGTTGGATGGAAAAAGAAAACTAAACCATTCTTCGTGTTTAGAAAATGAACATTTCTGATTTTCGTTTAATTCTCATTGTACATTTTTGTGGACACATTTGGTCGTTTTAGAGGGGAGTAGGGCGATGGTAAAAATAGTAACTAAATAGAAAGTTATCTCGGTAAATATTTTGTTTGAAAACATATCAATTCGTTTTTTTTAATATTCAACGCCAGGGTATTTTTTAATGCAAGATACCAGTCTAAACCATTGCCTTTGTAAAATTCGACCTGTTGTTACATTAGCATTTAATTATTAGTTAAATTGTAAATGACTACGAATTTATTATTAGAATTTATTTATTATTACGGAATTATTAGTAAATAATCATGTTTTATCGTAAAATATTGCTATTAAATGCTATATTTTTGAATAAAATTACCTTAATTTTTCTTCTAAACTAAAATATTTAATTATTCCGTTGTAATTTTATCAAAACCTATTTTTACCATCGAGAATTAATTAGTCTTTGTTTGTATGTAAGGAGTTATGTATCAGTTGACTCTTTAAATGTTTTACTGTGTTTCCAAAGAAAGTGTAACATAATATTTTAGACGAATTTTTAAACAGTATGCCTATGTCATAGATTTATGATGATGAAGTTATTCAGTTATGAACAATGTCATAAAAATCATAGTATTGTATTCAGTAAAGGTCTTCAATAAAATATAACATTTTGAGATAAAAGTTTTGAACATTTATTGATATTTTTTTCGTTATAAAAAAAGAAAGTTGTGAAAACCTTAATGAAGACATAACTGAGAGCGTAGTTATTCATAGAGTAGTCTGGTCGCAGTTACACAGAGTAAGTAAACAAACAGAGTTATGCGAAACGGAAGAGGAACGTCGGAATGCAAGGCTGTCGCGAGAGTGACAATAATTCATTACGAGTTAACTAGCGGCGACATGAGCGCCACGACTGGCAGCGGCCGTTGTGTGAACCTTCGGTCCTGAACTCACGGTCCCGCGCGTCAAAAACTGATTGTTGTGTCCACCAACGTTTTGAAACAATCACAAAATTTCCCATCTCGCCTTCCACCCTTCCCACTCAACCCTCCCTCCACAGTACCAAATAACCACCGGTTTACAGTCATTGCTCGTGTGACAACTACCTTTACTACGCTTCGAGTATGTAGATTAAATGTACGGCTACTACACACGGTAGGGGCATAAATAAATACCCCCGTCGCAGCAGACCTGCGTACTCAGCGAATTTCCAAATCAATAACATAATAATAATAATATTTGACAATTTTTATAAAAATCTGTTAATAAACGTGAGAATTATTTGCCTATTCTCCGTAAGATTAACATGGGAAAGAGTGTGCAGGTTCGCTGCTGTGAGGAACACTGAAAGTAGGCATTTCTACCATAAACCGTTTTTATTTTTTAACATTTATACCAACTTTCATCAACATCTGTCCATAAATAAAGGAGTTTGCCTATTCCCTATATGATTATTATGGGAAAAGAGTATGCAGGTTTGCTGCCATGATAAACACATAAACTATGATTTTAAGCATAAATGGATAGATCTGATGAAGATGGATAGATCAACCAATGAAGCTAAATATCAAGTTTTATCCAAAAATATTCATTAATATAGGAAATACTAATTTTTCGCTATCCTCCATAAGATTAACATTGGAGCCCCACAATACAACATACTGTGTTTAGATTTTTTAATATCTCGGTAACCGTTGTAGATAGAAAAAAACTTTAAGGAACTTAATTGTGTAGTTTTTTAAGCTGATTCCAATGGTGAAATTAGAAAATTAGAAACTTTAAATTACATGTGAAAACGCAAAAAACATTTTGGGGTACAAAACCCCCCCAAACTACCCGTTCCCATTGACCGATGTGTCAGGTTTACGAACTCGTCCGAGCATTTGTAGGAATACACGTCTCTACCAAATTTGGTCTTGATCGGACCATTTTTACGAGAGTTATCGTGTTCACAGACACACACACAATATAACATATAATTTTTACACTATTGTTTTTACTCTGATAATAGAAAAATAACATGGTACTTACACTCTTTACCTTCAATTTTCTTCCCTATAAATCGCTAAAACAAAATATTAATAATCATTGTATAAATACAAATAGATTTGAAACATTTATCCGCATTGTTATACAAACAAACATAAGTTTTTACATTACATACGTCTCTACTCTCCTAACACTGAAATGTTACAAGGTTTTACACTTTGCCGTTGTTGCAGTCCAAATGTTGTTGTTTACTCATGGACGTGTCTACTTTCAACAGCTGTCATTGTTTACACTTATCTCTACTCTGCTGATATGGACAAGTTTATTCTCACCGCCACTGGTTCAATCCAAATGAATACGTTTATTTCATGCACAAGATGTCCTGCTGTCGATAGATATCCAGTATATTTTACCTGCCTCTCTACTCTCCTGATCCTGGTAAATGCAGCGACTGACATATGTAACAAAACCTTTACGCAGACGTATATTTTTCATCAACTAACCACTGTCAATCAGTCTCTCTACTCTCCTGATCCAGAGTTTATTCTTAACCCGTGATTGGCACAATGAACGTGACAACATATTTACACAGACATCTGTTGTTCAGCTGTCCAGCATCTCCCACCTGCCTCTCTACTCCCCTGATACTGACAAGTATATTTTTACCAACCACAACCGGTATGTAGTCAACGTGACAATAAAATGTACATAGGCATCTGCTGTTAACAACTGACCAGTATCTTTCACCTGCCTCTCTACTCCCTTGATACTGGTAAGTCACCAATCGAAATGGATATACACAATACACAACAATATTTACGCAAACGTACTATGTTAACAACATACCAGAATTCCCTCCTCTTCTTCTCTACTGATACCGACGGTTTTTTTACAACCCACAACTGGCTACACGATTTTTACAAGATATATGTTTGCTGTTAACAGCTAGGTATTTCCTCTCTACTTTCCTGATACTAACAACTGCATTTTCACCACCCACGACTGTTTTAGGCAACGTGACGAGATATTTACTCGGACGTCTGTTGTTAACAGCTGTCCACTGCTTCTCTTATTTCCTGATACAGACAAATCTATTTTCACCACCCGCAACTGACGAGATTCTCAGACGTATGCTGTTAACAATTGACCATTATCTTTAATCTGCCTCTACTCTCCTGATTCTGTCAAGTGTTTTATCACCACCCGCAACTGGTATAGTACAGTAAAAATGCAAGATCCTTATAAATCAGTCTTCTGTTAACAGCTGCCCAGTGTCTCTTTTAGTTAATGTAATAAAATATATGACTGGGACGGTGGCCATGTCCTGTAATCCAGCTACTCGGAGGTCACGAATTGTGGATATTTGTGAGAGATGGTCGGTGGATGTGGTGTTCTCTTGTGTGGATTAACGTCCGCACTATTGAATACCACGTTAATCCGCAAAAGACAATCCTCATAATTAGACCAATTCGTAATTCAGAGTCCGTGGTTCGGATTCCACGTTAAACTGTAGGTCCATTAGTTGTCATTGGCTGTTGGGCTATTAATTAACAGTCCTGTCTAAGGAACATGTCAGCCTTAGTCAGTAACAAGACTACAAGATCACGCCACAATCATCTTACATTTATTCCTCATTCATACTTGGCTTAAAATACCTACATTGTAGTATGATTGCCATTTCAATGATCTAATCTAATCTAATCTAATAGACAACATAACAGAGATGTCTTTATTAATTGCTTAGCAAATTTAAATTTCGTTTCATCATTTTATGTGACGTCACTTTGGCAAATTAATTGACACTATTTCATTTTATTATAACTTCTTCACTGTCCTTGAGACACTTTCCTTTTGGTATTAATGTTTCAGTTTCTTGTAATACTGTTACTGGGTGTACCAGTTTAGAGTTTGTAAATCATTAGGAGTATGTATAATGTGATCGCGTGTAAAGATGAAAGCTTGCGTCAATGTGCCATGCCTGGCCGGGACCTTGGATGGAACACAGCCAACATTTCGGCTCGTGTGACTTCTCGTTTGCGACACGGTTCGGTGAACGTGTTTACTCAGTACTTAGTGATCCTGAGTATATTTCTCGCGGAATAAAATGCAAATTTGAAATGGTGAATAATTTAGTTTCCTCCTGGAAAACTGCCCTTCAGAGGTCACTTTCGTGAAACCTATAAGTGAATCACAAAACATTAAAAGAACTGTTGCTCATTGGGCTAAATTGTGTACATATCTTCTGTTTTAAGAAATTATAAAGTTATATATTTTTGAATTTTAGTATCTTTTATTCTTAAAAATGGGTTTTATTTTTTAGACGTAACTCTCAATAAAATTCAATATTTTTTTATTTAATATTTTCAATACCTAAAGACAAATTCTTATTTCCTTTAAGATTAGTCGAGTTAAATTTAATTTGAATGTTTATTATACTGTCGTATGTTAAGTTGCTTAATCTTGGCGCACTTATGTGCATAAAAATGAAAATAAACCGTTTAATACGGTTGTGGTAATTGGAAATAAGTATATTTCTTATACCTTGAAGTCTTAGAATAGATTACATTACTTTTTGAAATGGCAACCTACCAAGTATGAATGAGAAATGATTGTAGGATGATTGTGGTGCGATATTGTGGTGTTGATACTGACTAATGCTGAACTGTTTCTTAGGTAGGACTGTTATTCAATAGCTCAACAGCCAATGGCATCTAAGGGACCTACAGTTAAATGTACAGTCCGAACCACTGCCTCTGAATTATGAATTGGTCTAATTATGAGGATGGTATTTGCTGATGGACGTAGTATTCAATAGTGCGGACGTTGATCCACACAAGAGAGCATTACAGCCACCGACCATCGCTCACAAATATCCACAATTCGTGACCTCCAAGTACTAATTATAAGTAGTTTAGTAAAAAATTCATTAATATATCTCTCTAAGAACCCACATAAGAGAACACTACACCCACCGACCATCGCTTACGACTAAAAATAGTGAACACTATCCTATCGTCGAATGATTGTGTGTTTATTGTTTCATGGGGGAATTTAAATATTTCTGTTCAAATGGTGGAAACGGTGGTTCAACAAGCGAAAGAAGCTCGTAGTAGTGATTGGCAGGACGCCATAATTGGCATTTTAAAGGAGCCCCGGCTAACCTTTAAAGAAAAAAGAAATTGCAGTGTTTCGAAAGCTCGTTTCCCAGAAATATCCACAGCCGGAAAACATTAATCTAGAAAATTAGTATTTCGGCGAACGTCCGCCGCAGTGGAGAGGCGCGCTGCGCGATATACAACGTAGCGGGTGGAAGCATAAACCTCTCGCGTTCGGGAAATACTTTGCAGAAAAAATACGAGCAATTCGAGGCGTGCGGGGAATTAAAACGGGTTGACAGGGAAATATTGTTGCTATTCGCGGGACGGAAGTTGGAGTTTTGGGGCGGCCTTGGGTATTCCGAGTAGCCCCGGCAGGTGCGCGGCCAAGTCACTTTATTTATTTACATTTTTTATTTAGACATAGCTGAGAATCGGTTTACACTAGTAGACACCGCGAGGGAAATAGATGCTGTGGTAAGGAACTAAGTAGATGCTGTGGTAAGGAACTAAATAGGTGCTTTGGTAAGGAACTAAATAGATGCTGTGGTAAGGAACTAAATAGATGCTGTGGTAAGGAACTAAATAGATAATGTGGTAAGGAACTAAATAGATGCTGTGGTAAGGAACTAAATAGATGCTGTGGTAAGGAACTAAATAGATGCTGTGGTAAGGAACTAAATAGATGCTGTGGTAAGGAACTAAATAGATGCTGTGGTAAGGAACTAAATAGATGCTGTGGTAAGGAACTAAATAGATGCTGTGGTAAGGAACTAAATAGATGCTGTGGTAAGGAACTAAATAGATGCTGTGGTAAGGAACTAAATAGATGCTGTGGTAAGGAACTAAATAGATGCTGTGGTAAGGAACTAAATAGATGCTGTGGTAAGGAACTAAATAGATGCTGTGGTAAGGAACTAAATAGATGCTGTGGTAAGGAACTAAATAGATGCTGTGGTAAGGAACTAAATAGATGCTGTAAGGAAATCTAAATAGATGCTTTGGTAAGGAACTAAATATAGATGCCGTGGTTCGAAACTAAATAGATAATGTGGTAAGGAACTAAATAGATGCTGTGGTAAGGAACTAAATAGATGCTGTGGTAAGGAACTAAATATATGCTGTGGTAAGGAACTAAATAGATGCTGTGGTAAGGAACTAAATAGATGCTGTGGTAAGGAACTAAATAGATGCTGTGGTAAGGAACTAAATAGATGCTGTGGTAAGGAACTAAATAGATGCTGTGGTAAGGAACTAAATAGATGCTGTGGTAAGGAACTAAATAGATGCTGTGGTAAGGAACTAAATAGATGCTGTGGTAAGGAACTAAATAGATGCTGTGGTAAGGAACTAAATAGATGCTGTGGTAAGGAACTAAATAGATGCTGTGGTAAGGAACTAAACAGATGCTGTGGTAAGGAACTAAATAGATGCTATGGTCAGTAACGGTAAATATAAAATAAACAAACATAATTTAGTTATTACAATATAAATGGTAATAAAAAATAATTAACATCCATAATCTCATTAAATAGGGAAAAAAGTTGTTTAAAACATTAAACTTAAGTGTGGAATTCCAGATTTTTTAGTATACAGTGACTGTACCTTCAAGCTACCTTAACTCACATATTTGTGAAATGATTTAAAAAAACTTCGGTTTTGAAGCATCTTATCTGAATCGAATCGGAAAAATTAGAAAATGAAAACTGAATTACTCGGACTTGAGTTAAACATCAGAGATAAAGAAAAAATATTGAAATTTATAAACGAAATAACTGAGTAACGTGTAACAAAACATTCACGATGTTTACTATCCTTCAATTTTCTGAGAGCAATATGAGTACTGAATAAAAATAGTATCATCCGAATTGAAGGCGTTTTCAGGGATTCGCAGGATGAGGCGCTGTTTGCAACTGACTTGTTTATTAATTTGTCATGAAACCAAATTTTGTTGTGGTTGTTGAATATATTTTATGTAAACATGTAATGTTTTTATAAATTGTTCAAAATACTTCAGTTTTTATCAAGGTTTTTTTTATTGTTGGGTAGTTACAATCCCTTCATTTTGTGTGCCTCAAAATTATTAAAGTTACTCACGATTTCCGCCTTAACTGCCGCATGCAATATTGTTTTTCCCGTAATTATATATTAATTACCGTAGTAGATTATAAGAATTAAATTTGACTATTGTATAAGCCTATGAATTTAAGATCCCACTGATAATTTTGACAATTTGGAGGGGCTGTGATCATGTCAGAATGTATACATTCAAATACATAAATTACAGTTATTTTTATTATAGTGCCAATTTTAATCTCTACACAAATTTAACTGTAGTTAAATAACCAAGTAAGTTTGGTTGAATAGAAAATGTAGAAAAATATTAGTACACGCTTCTCTGTAGGGTTATTGGAATACGAATATGGGATATTAGATGTTAAATTGGATTCCGTATTCACGTATTGGCTTTGTGATTTACACTCAATATATTTTTGTGAAAAGAATGTTTTGAATTCTTTTAAATATTTGCATGTAACATGGAAATTTCATTACACAGACTTCGGGCTATAGTAAGTTGAAATTTCATTACAGAATGCTATTGGAGCAGGAATAAGCTAAAATATAAATCAACGTTTCTTCCCTTTTGTTAAAATGCTCAAAGCTTGCATGTGTATGGGTTTGGTGATAGCATAATAATAATATGGAGAGATATTTGAATTGGAAAATATTTTAAGAAATAGAAAAGAAGATTTGTCCAACGAAGTAAATAACTTTCAAAGCTATCTCGTGCGTTCATGCTAGCGACATGGTTCGTGTAGTAGAATGTTGTTAGCTTAAGTGGAACTTTAAATTGTTAAACGAATTTGTAGTTTGACATCGTCTGGTAAAGCTAGCCGTGAAATTTCAATGTTTTAAATATCTTTATGTAATATCCCTTCATGGACCCAACATTACCTTTAGGGTTTGAAATTTGACTTTTTAGTGGGATAACTTTGAAGTTTAAATATAGAATGAAAATAGGCTCTGATGAAAAAAAGAAAAATGTAACACTCTGGGAAAGTAAATCTATCCATAGGAAATATTTTACCTTTGTGGTGCCTATAAATAAATAGTAATACATTTTGAACTTTTAACTGTTTAAAATGTAGAGTAAAATTGGTTTGAGTGGAAAAAGGAAATATTAAACTTTATTTTTGTCTTTTGTCAGGTATATTCATATTCAAATTTTTGGTAGGATTTGATGGATTTCAAAATACGTAGTCATAAAGTATGTTGTTTTTTATTGTTTAGGCTTACATTCGTCATAATTTTGTTTAGGAGTTCTGTATCATGTTTTTTTCCAACACACCAAACTGTACTGACGCTAAAACTCACTCTTAAAAATATAGGTTAGGAAAATTAGTTGCATTTACGGTTGGCAGGATGGGGTAATGGCTGGATTATGACGAAGTTTTTAATTTAAATTCAAGTTGCGGTGTCAAAATTGGTTGTTAAAAGAGGTATTTACTTCTTACTTCCTCATTACAAACAACGGACCGGATGTTGTCAGCGGGCGTTAAGAACGGTTCTAAAATTAAGTCAGCGTGGAAAACACAAGGAAAACGATACGAACTCTCTCTGTCAAACCATTTCACCGACCGATTTTTTTTACCGATTGTTACATTAGATTACATCATTGAAATGGCAACCGTACTAAAATGTAGGTATTTTAAGCCAAGTATGAATGAGGATTGAATGTAAGATGATTGTGGCGCGATCTTGTAGTCTTGTTACTGACTAAGGCTGACATGTTCCTTAGAAAGGACTGTTAATTAATAGCCCAACAGCCGATGGCAACTAATGGACCTACAGTTTAACGTGGAATCCGAACCACGGCCTCTGAATTACGAATTGGTCTAATTATGAGGATTTTCTTTGCGGATTAACGTGGTATTCAATAGTGCGGACGTTAATCAACACAATAGAACACTACATCCACCGACCATCGCTTTATAATCCACAATTCGTGACCTCCAAGTAGCTGGATTACAGGACGTCGCCACCGTCCCAGTTATAAATTGTGATTTTGAAAACAGGATATTTCGAAAACGTATTTTACGTTAGCGCGTCTGGGTTAGACCGGACCTTCAACCAGGTGAGCTTATTCTAGTGTTTTGAAGAATTATTGACGTTGATTATTAAGGGTAATTAATCATTAAGGGTCTAATTTTAAGGGAGGGGTTAAGGGTTAATTGCACGGTATTTGACGAGTTGAATATTGTGGAAACACTAGGCGCCATCACTAACCTTGGTGAGATTGGTGGTAACTGAGGAGTAACCTGATGCGCTCCAACTATCGGGCCTTGTATTTACACTGGTCGGTGGACCATCTAATTGGTCTCTAATCTCTTAATTGCTGTTCAACGTCGCCGCCGCGCCGCCCCGCTCTGACGTCAGTGGTCCGATGACGGGGATGCTACCTGTGACATGTCGTAATCCTTTGCCTCGCGGTCAAAACTATCCCTGCACCTTGCGTTTATATTTGTCACCTCGACTGGTTTGTATCAATGCTGTGTTCGTAGTGATATTACATAACTTATCCCGGTTTACCTCAAAACGTCAGTCCATAGCAAATTGTTTAGGTATCGTTTAATTAGTCAGTACTTCCCATAGCTTTTTAACTGCCCAAAAACTGTTATCCCATTATTTTACGACAACCAAGATAAAAATTCTTAATTAATCTCACATTGCTTTAACAACATAGGTAACAATATAGTAACGCGGGGAGCGCGCTGGTCTAGGGGTAGAGCGCGGGGCTTTGGTGCCAAAGATCCCGGGTTCAAATCCCGCCAAGTACCAATGGCCAAGTTTTGCTATGTCATAATGCCGCAACCCACACAGGGGTGCGCAAAAAGCCGCTGAGGTGAAGTGCCTTGGGAGTAATCCGCCCCTTCTAAAAAAAAGAATTGGTTATCGTATGTTTTGTATTTCATTTTAAATTTAGTCACTACAATCTTACCAAACCATCAACTGAACTGACTTTCTTCGGTCGTGTGCTGTCTTTTGATTTAGCTTCAGATTTCACGTCGTTTGTGGATTTATTAGTGTTGCGGCCATCACGTCTAGGCTCTTGTTTTATGTATATGTATTTTCTTGTTTTTTAGCATTTCCGTTATTGTTTTTTATTACGACTTAAGAACGATAGCAAAATGAGCGATGTGCCGATAACTATACGCCAGATTATTTGTAATTTGTATGATTAGGAGTTTCCGTTGTGGATATTTCTTATTAACTTATTTAAAAACAGGAAATTTGATACACTAGAATTAAAATAAACATCACGAAGCTTACGATAACTATAAGGGGGCCAGCGAGCGAAGCGAGTATGAAAATATTTTTTTTCTAACTTAGGTTTTAGGTACTGAAAAAGAATCAGCATAACAGTTGTATGTAAATGTAAAAAAATAAATAAATTTATTGTTTAATAAAAATTATTGTTTAATGAATTTATTTTATAAATTATTGGACGCTTCGAGGAAACTTGAAGCTGAGGAAAAGTTTTCTTACGCGTTGAGCGGATAACAAAGTAAACTTATACAAACTCGCACTAATAGCCTGTTGTCGTCGCGAGATTGATTTTACACAAGTTTCCTCGTAGGAAAGATAAACAAACCTTTCTCTTTAAACTGCAACTTTACCTTGCATTTTCCCTTGTTTTTTTGGTTTGCAATCGTTCATGTTTTCCAATAATTATTTAGTCCATTAAACCGCCATACTAAGTATAATGCTTGTATTATTTTTTTATGTCAAATCAGAAGATCTGTAATTTTAATAGTGCAAATAAAAAAGGTGATCGATAAATTTGGTAAACGTGTATTTACAATGCTCGGACGAGTTCGTAAACCAGACATTTTCAGGGAACGTAGTTTTTTTGTAAATATGGTTTTTTTTTTTTTTCACATTATTTTTAAAAATTTCTAATTTTTATATTTCACCATTGAAATCAGCTTAAAAAACTACACAATTAAGTTCTTAAAGTTTCCTCTATCTCAACGGTATCGAGATAAAAAAATCTAAACACAGTACGTTGTATTGTGGGCTAATGTTAACTTATGAGGATAAAAAATTAAATATATCCAAATAATCAAGATTTTTGGATAAAACTTGATATTTAGCTTCATGTGGTTGAGATCTATCCATTTATGCTTAAAAAACATAGTTTATGTGTTTATCATGCAGAACCTGTTTCTTTTTATATTAATCATATAAATAGCAAGCTTTTATTTATGGACAGATGTTGATGAAAGTTCATAAATGTTAATATAAAAATTTTTTATGGTAAAAATGACTACTTTCAGTGTTCCTCACAGCAAACCTACACATTTCATGTTAATTTGTTTGTTAACTTTATGTTTTTGTTTGTTTATGGACACATTTCAATAAATTGTTATATATTATTATTATTAATATTATTGATTTATATGAGACATTTCGATATTTTTGGTTTGCAATCCATGTTTTCCAATAATTATTTAGTCCATTAAACCGCCATACTAAGTATAATGCTTGTATTATTTTTTTATGTCAAATCAGAAGATCTGTAATTTTAATAGTGCAAAAACGTTACTAAAAGCCTTCGTAAAAATATGATTTGTAAAAAGTGCAATAATCTCGTTATTTATCATCCGATTGTCTTAAATAAGGTATCGCATTAGATTCGCTTTTAATATATGAGTGAATTTTACGTAATTATAGCCATTTTTCCGGTATGTAAATTTGATTATTTTAAAGAGCTGCCATTTATGAAATAAGATTTACTAAAGTATTTTTATATTATACACACATTCGTGGAGTTACATTACAGGTTTATCTCTATATATAAAATTGAATGTATGTATGTCCTTTATGCGTTGCCAAACTACTCATCCGATCGCCATGAAATTTTAGGAAGTTGCTTTATATGTGTCCGGGAAGGTTTTAGTGAAAAAATATTTTCAAACCCCATAAGTTTTCCATTTTATGGCGTTTTAAATTTCTAATGTTAACCTTATGGAGTAAGTTTGTTTACGAAATGTCTACAATGAAAACATTTGATTTCTTAGCTACAGCTGATTGGTTTACTTTCCATTAGCAATACCGTATGCTTTACTATCCAATGCCATCTGAATCATTCATTAATGTTAAACTATGAAGTAAATGTGTACTGTAAAAAAAGAACAGCTTTATTCACCACGTTAATAGTTTACGGTTTTGGGGGATTATGTATTTATATTTTTATTTTCTGTCTGATTAAAGTCACGTGTTTATATGATAATTACAATGTTTATATTATTACGTTTATTATAATAATCAGCTGTTGTATATCTTTCCTATAAAAGCCGTATTACAGTTAGGTTTCGTTTGGGTTTGGATTGGATTTGAAAATGTGAATTAATCCACTCAGATTTATTTGTTTTATGGGAATGATATTAATATGTTTTATCGTTTCAGTATTGTTATTCACTATGCAGCGACCCAGAATATATAACCTTTCACAATGAAGCCGTATTGCTATTCGACTTCAGAACATGGCCAATCTTAAAGTTAACATGTATTTACTGTGAGGCGTTACGAAGTTCGCCGGGTCAGCTAGTACCGAATAAAAAGTTTCTTATAATAAAGAGGTTATGGACCAATATGAAACCATACAGTCAGACAGACGGAAAATAAGACACCGGAGACCCATTTATATATTGTAAAGTATGTTTAAGTATGTGTATGAAAAATGTTAGTATTTACTTCCCTGTGGGAAATATGTTAAATCATGGATATATGTCTCAGTTCATCTAAACAGCTGTTCTTATTCTTTTATGTTAAAAATTCAATACAATAGCTCTGGTAGTTTCTATGGAAACTTGTTACATGTTTTCCATCTTAAAAATCGCCAACACCCCCCAGAGCTAAGACATATCCATGTCAAAAGTAACAAATCTTCAAGAGGGGACCAGGTACGAGTAGTTCTGGAACACCGTGTGTTTATCAATTACAAATGTCTAGAAAATTAGTTAGACTGTGATTGTGTATGATTAATCGAGATTCGTGGTGCTTTGTCTTTGTAAGACACAGACTGCAAGTTTGCAAATTATCCCTTTGCCCGAAACACAAACACTGGAAGACTTTAAAACTTTTTTAATTCGAACCCTAAAACGGAAAAATGAGTTTATTGAAGAGTCGAAGTTAGGGCTAAGAAATCTCTTTTTCTCTAACTCTTTACCTCTTTGCCTCTCAAATAGAAGTTATATTTCCTGTGATATAAAAGCTTAAGTGATAAATAATAACAAAACAAATGCATTAAATTTGTTTTATATCAACAAACTAATATTTTTGTAAATTAACGAATGCATAGTATACTAGCAGTACATCCGTCCTTTGTTCGGGTTGTAGAATCCAGTGTTAAGAGTCTGCATCAGTGGTAGCCATCTTAGATTTTAGTCCCGTAAGAGCAATGTTAAATTCTGGCGCCTATATCTCCTTGACCTATTGTCATAAATTAACGGAAGAGGTGTCAAATTAAAGGTATTACAGTCCTCCAGGGCACCACCTTACAGAACTTCTTATTTTCGCTCTCAATAAAAAATAATAATGATTTATTTTGTAAAATATTCCTGGATTTTTGTTTTTATATCAGGCTAAATTTTTGAACATATTGAAAAGGTCGTGCCCTTGAGCCACATCTCATCAATGTACTTCCAAAGTTTTACATTGATACTTTGATAATTAACGCCACTACACACGCCAAAGTGAAGGTATGTTCCGCCAGAATTTAACATTGCTCTTACGGGACTAAAATTCAAGATGCCTACCACTGATGCAGACTCTTAAGAAAAATATACTAATAACCATGAAAAAATATAAACCTGAAGTCTTGGATAAATAAGCACAAAGAAAAAATAAATTCTCAACCTAGTTATTTAGCATAAGTTATCTAGCATTATACGTCAATATAAAATTTTAACGTTGAATAATTTTAAAATAGGTTTAAAATCATAGATTACAACGTAAACAAACTAATATTGAATTTGATTTAGGTGTTAATTTCATTCACTTTATATCACGTGTTCTGTCTTAAAATCTTAAAAAAGATATATCATGTATTGCTTAAAAGTGGTTTCTTGAGAGCTTATTATTTTGTTTACATCGTGTGTGGGTTAGTTTAAAGTAAACAAAATCCTTCCTCAAAAGGTATAGAAAAAGGAGAATAATTTTCATTGCTATACGTCCTCTCGTCTTCTAGGAGATGACGAAAAATCTCTTGTTTAGCGTTGCAGAAAGACAGACAAGAATAGTGAAATACCAACCATTTCGGCTTTTTTGAGTTATGAAACCTAAAAAATAAACAAAAATATCATAGTTCCAAGCGATGTAAAAAATCTCTAATTTTATTTCTGATGTGTGACTTGTATTTTGCTGAACGGATGAGTTAGTTTCGGGCGACCTCCGAGATATCACAATAACATTCCGCCTCCACCCACGGGACTTGAGTCACCCGCGGTATTCCCTCGGGCTATTCTGGACGCGTCCTTGTGACTCACGGGTAACGTTCGGAGGGAACGTTGGATGTTGCGGTGGCCGAGAGTCCATCAATGTCGTGTGGAGGAGGTGGCGGTCCATCCACAGAGCCGCTACGAAATACAGAAGGACTTAACTGGCGAATATCCATCATCATTCCTGCAGAGCTTGTAATATTTTATTTTTTTGTTTTTTTTTTTACTCTTGGTTATTTGTTGTTATTTTTTAAATTTTGTATTTATTCCGATTTTAGTTTTTTTTCTTAAAATTATATAACTGTTTATTTGAAATTCATGATGGTAATAGATTTTAAATTATTTATTTTACATTTAATTGGACTTTTCCAATCGCTCAACGTTTCTAGAGGTGGTGGAACTCCTGCCGTTTTTAAGTGATTACCTAATATTGTACATTTAAAATTATATATAACTTAAACATTTAATTTTAATCTCATCCTGCGGGTCGTGTAGTGAGTATACCTGACCTAAAGGCATACTACTGTATACCCACTAGCTGTCATACATTTTTCAGAGAATTTATAATAGGTTAGGGGATGCATATTTACATTTTACATTTAGAGGGGAATAATAAAACGTGAAATTTCCCCCCACTCAACAACGTACCAAAACCAAGACCTGGTAGACACGTTGAGACACAACTTGAGCAGTGGAGCGGCGTGTCAAACAGATCAATGGAGGCGATAGGCGAGCGCCACAAATAGCTGTGTTATCATCAGGTGAGCTGTCGCCGCTGATAACTGTGATAGCTCGAGCACGTGATAACGCAATCACGCTACTGAGCTGTCTGTCACTCCACCTCAACTTGTCTATGGCTAATACTTAGTCAATTTAAAGCAATTAATTTATATGCGTTTTCGAACGGACGATAAAGAATACACTGTAAATTTTGTGTCGTGCGTTCTATTCTTTTCGTCCTTCGTATTGGTTTTAGCGAATTTCCCATAGGGAAGAAGCTATTACCGTAGGTCTCATGGCGAGACTTAAGCCCGGGACCATGTTATTTTTTCTTCTTTAGGTGCCCAGAGTCCAAAAACAATAGTCGTTAAAAATTTTATATAATATATATATATATATTTATATTTTTTATATATATAATATATATATTTCTGTGAACACGATAACTCTCTAAATTGATCGAGACCAAATTTGGTAGTGACGTGTATTCTACAAATGCTGATATTCGTAAACCAACATATCGTCAATGGGAACAGTTTGGGGGGTTTTGTACCAAAATTTTTTGCGTTCAAATACTCAATTTTAATCTTATAGTAAAAAAATTAATATTCCATATTAAATCAATATTTTTGGATAAACTTATATTTAGCTTATGTGGTTGAGGTTATCCATTTATGCTTAAAAATCATAGTTATGTGTTTATCATGGCAGCAAACCTGCATACTCTTTTCCCATATTAATCATATAGGAATAGGCAAACTCCTTTATTTATGGACAGATGTTGATGAAAGTTGATAAAAATGTAAAAATAATTTTTTGGTAGAAACACCTACTTTTCAGTGTTCCTCACAGCAGCAAACCTGCACACTCTTTCCCGTGTTAATCTTATGGAGAATAGGCAAATAATTCTCATGTTTATGGACAGATTTTTTTAAACTTGTCATATATTATTATTATGTTATTGATTTGGAAATTCGCTGAGTACGCAGGTCTGCTGCGACGGGGGTATTTTATCGTATATTCGTCAAGGATTGAGGTTTGGAGTGACAGTGATACAAAACTAGTTTGGTCTTCAAAATTATTACCGAACATACTACTATACTGGTAAACTCTGACCACTTGTACTTCTTCAGTATTCGAAACCTTTAAATTTCCGAAGAAGTATTCTAAATCGGTTCAAAACCTAATATTAATTACTTAAATTAATATTTTACCATTAGTTTCCTCCATAAAACACTACGCAAAACAATTTAATCAAGTGACAATCTGACGGAACGAGTACGGGAGGTTGGCTGCACTGCTGCTTGGATTTGGGAACCTCATTAAGCCATTTTAGATATTTTTACAACTAGTCATAGTTTTACTGAACATACTACTGTACTGGTATACTCTAACTACTGGTACTTCTAGAAGTATTCGGACCCTATAAGTTTCCGAAGAAGAAGTCGAAATCGGTTATCTAATTTTAACTTCGAAAATTAATATTTGAGCATTAATTTCATACTTAAAACACTTCACGAAACAATTTAATCAAGTGACAATCTGGCGGAACGAGTACGGGAGGTTGGCTGCACTGCTGCTTGGATTTGGGAACCTCATTAAGCCATTTTAGATATTTTAAAAATATTCATAGTTTTTAGCACACCTGATAACTGAACGTACACGGTTCAGAAGAAATATGTTTATGAGAAATAATTCACGGTATTTCAAAGCCCTGAAGTACTTAATACAACCGATTTCATTTTACGTGCTTACTAACGAGCAGTAATGGATTTCCGCTCGTTTGATGCCGTTGTGCGAAGCAAAAGTTTTGTAACAACAATTAATTATTCATATTCGAATACAGAGCGTTTTGAACTTTACACCCAAGTGAAGAAACGTGGGTGAGATAGAGACATTTCTTGTCGTCTCTAAAGCATCAAGAACTTTAGTCCTGTAGTGAAATTTTTGGACGACTCCGAAGCACTCGTGGATCCCTTTGGCGGCATTTGAGAGCGGGAGGTGTGGCGGCGACGTCGTGTGGAAAGTAGACCATCCGCGGGCACGGGTCTAGGGTCCAGGACCAGACGGAGTGGAGTGAAAGCAGTCAAGGTCAGGCAAGTTCACTGACTGGAGTTGCGTCATGGCACGAGGGCTCGCCCAGTGGTCGTGGACTCTGGCAACTTGGCTGGACCACGTGCTGCTGCCGCGGCGAACGTCTCAGTTCGAAAAATGTTACGTCCAGATTAATTTATCTACTACTACTGTACCTTTTATTATTATTGGAAGGGGCGGATAACTCCCAAGGCACTTCAGCCGTAGCGGCTTTTTGCGCACCCCGTTGTGGGTTGCGGCATTATCACATAGCGAAAAGTCATTGGTGATTGGCGGGATTTGAACCCGTGACCTTGGGCGCCAAAGCCCCGCACTCTACCCATTGACCAGCGCGCTCCCCTTACTGTACCCTTATTACTCGCCAACCAGCTGCGAATACGTGGAAAATTTTCTAAGAAATTATGTCATTTAAAAACTTTTACAAAACGAGCCACCAGGCTCGCTCCGACCAGCGCCTTTTTTTACAGCAAACCTTCGTTTAAACCAGCGTTACACGGTTATTTATTGAAATAAAATTTTCATTTTTTGGAATTAACTTTTTGAAAAAAATACTCTAGGGCATTACATTACCACTTTTTTAAAATTAACTCTTATGAGTCTTGAACGGTTTTTTTAAATTTATATACAATTTGATGGGGGCCTAATTGTAATTATCTCAGTAGATACAGAGAAAATAAAAAATGTACAAATGTAGTGCCCTAGATAATTTATTTTACCTTTAATTTAACACCTCAACCATCTTTTTACGACAATCGAGTGACCTGTAATGCTTGTTAAAAATTAACATAGTTCTTATGGGACTAAATTCCAGGATGGAGGTACTGCAGACTCTTAATACGTAAAACACGAGCAATGAAAAAACGTATCATACAAGAACTTGCAAGATGACGGAGGTCTCTAGACTCATGTAGACAACTCACATATATCTCAGACGCTCAGATATTTATTTGAAATTTCAGGTGTTAATAATCTAGAATTGGTGGAAGGATTTTTACAGATTATTTCAATCGTAATGTAATCTACGAAGGACTGCACTCGACCGTGGCGTGTCCTGTAATCCAGCCATTTGGAGGTCACGAAATGTGGATAGTTGTGAGCGATGGTCGGTAGGTGTAGTGTTCTATTGTGTGGATCAACGTCCCCACTATTGAATCAATCCGCAAAGTCAATCCTCATAATAAGTCAGAGACAGTGGTTCGGACTCCATATTAAACTATAGCTATGTCATTTACTGCTGGGCTATTAATTAGCAATCCTGTCTAAGTAACATGTCAGCCTTAGTCAGTAACAAGACTACAAGACCACGTCACAATAATCTAAAAATTCGATAATTATTAGGTTAATGCAATTAAGTTGCACTGAAGTTGCTTAAGGGTAATCTGAATATTTGTTGACGATTTTAATACAATTTGTAAAATTGTCGTTTACAATAAATTTTTTTTTATTTGATCTTACACTCATTTCTTATTCATACTTGGCCTAAAATACCTTCCTTTGTAGGTTGCCATTTCAATTAAAAGTATAGAGATAGATGTCACAGAATCGGTTATGCAGATGTTATAGTGTTGACACCTTACTAATAGGTTCATTTAATTTAATTATATTTAAATACATTTTGAAAATAATTATTACAATGAAGTCTATAAAAAGATTAGTAGTCTTCATGTTTTTTAAATGTATGAAATATACAGTAGTTTGAATTATTTACACCTAACCTAGAATGTAATAAGTTTTTATTGCTGCTTAAATTGAAAAATAACTCTTGGAAGCGTTTAGCGTTTTCATCCCGGATAATTGAATGAATCCACAATTTACATAATTGAGTTCTGCTTGAAAACTGTTAATTTAGATTTTAATGTAGCAATTTTCGTTTCAGGTAACTAGTTCATGAAGTTGTATCCAGTTGGAGGAATGAGTAAGTTAAACTAATATGCATTTAAATAATATTTTAACAATGTTGAATATTGTTTCTCTTTTAATCATAATTGAATTTACATTCTTAGATACAGAGTAGAAGGATTTAAAAGTTGGGAACAAACATCGCTAACGAAAGCAATCTAGTTATAAATTTAATTTATTCGCAAAATCAAAATACAATAAATGTAAGGTTTGGACTATTCACATTAAAAATAGAATTTAACCGTATATTTCGCAATGGATGCTGATTCTTCAGACCTTTTGTTCGTTTATTGATAGCGGAAATAAAGACAATACATGTAAAGAACCAAAGAATCTCAATTATTTTTTACGTTTGTGATGTGGACATTTACTGTGGAGTTTGTAATGCGCGAAATTGAATTTGAATTCAAGGAATTTTTATCGCCAGATTGTCATAACAATGAGGAAAACTGTTGTTTAACAAAATTCCTGTGAAAATGTCTTTGTAAAAACACTTGCAGAGATTTGGTTTGTTTGAACTAGTTTTATTTGTCGAATAATTTAGCCCAGCCTGGAGTCTGCAATCTACTTTTGTTTCTATTTATGTTTTCATGTTGGTTCCCAGTGGAATAAACAAAAAATTATTTAAAATGATGTCGAGTAGCCAATTACAACTTGAAACTTTTTTGACTCATCGACTTGAAAAATACATCGAAGAAATTTTAGTCATGGTCATATTGATTTACTGAATATGATAAATACATGGAGTATATATCAGTAATAAACCTTAAAATAACATAAAATAAGTTTAAAAGTAATGTTAAATAAAAATCACGAAATCATGGGAAGAAGTAAAAAATAATATTTTTTTTATCTAAGAAAACTTATACCATATTTTGAAATTAAGAGTCTCAGTTAGAAAGCTATTCACTTATGCTATAATATTCATTTTCAATTGAAAAGTTCTTGAGTAATTTAATGGGCATATTATTGATTTTGAAATTCGCTGAGTACGCAGGTCTGCTGCGACTTAGGAATTTATAAATAGATTTCACTGGCTTACAATGAAAATTAATTAATATTATTTGACATTATTGATCAGAAAGGTAATTAAAATACAAATTGCAAGGTATAAAGTTGGAATCAATAATTGTTTGTTAGAGGATACTGATACACAATCACTTTCCTTTTATTCACCGCGGCATGACGCATCGACCGATCGCTGTCTCAAATTTTCACGCGACAAGTAGCTACGATCCGTCGGTGTCGCGTGGAAGGGGTAGAAGTGCTGCCAACCGCATTTGACAGCCGCTCGGCGAACGCTCGTGATGTTCGAGGTGGCTTGGGTTGGCAGCACTGCGAGAGTCAGAGCGGTCTGCCGCTTTGAATGATCGGTCCAATACAAACCATTGCGTGTTAGAGATGGGCTAAATTAGTACATTGAGATACTGATTACTCTCGAGTATCTGATACTTTTGATGATTACTTTGTACTCATGATTACTCACCACGGCTGACGATATTTGGTACCTCTGCTACAGTGTACCCGTATTAATACCACTGGCAGTACTTAGAGTTTATTTACAAAATGATTACTTATCTGTTCTTAGACGGTTTATTGTCTTAAAGAGATCACTTGATTAAATTAACTTTCATACATAAGTGGATTTTATTTTTACTAACAATTATGTATTTTTGGACAGAATATTAAACTCAAATTAAAATATCACATACGTATTACATCAAATGAAATTTGTTTAGTTAGAAATAATTAATTGTGTTGGGACATAACCTCAAATATCCCTAAGTCATCGTAAAAAACAATTAATTGTGAACGGAAACTAACCAGTTATGTTCCGTCGGGATCGCCAGTAAAGTAAACAAAGCCTAAGCAGACGATCCAGTGGAATCAGATAATGTGTTGGTTACAAGTACTCAGTTCAGTTTACACGAGTACAGAGTACAGACAGATTCTCGAGACGAGTCCCGGGACTGTATGTAGTTAGGCTCGGCGGTACGCCGGTACATATACCCAAACGGTAGGAGTTGAGTACTCGAGTACTCCTGTATCAGATACTTTTGGTTTTGAGTATCAGATACTGCAGTCCCGACCCACCTCTACTTATCACTGAGAACATCTGCTCAGAACACTAAATAGAGTGTTCTCACTATCGGTCAGAGAGAAGTAGTAAATTCTTTATCAGAGGAGTAACGAAGTTTAACAATACTACAAATGGGGGTTTCCATCATGCTCAAATAGTTGCGCCAGTAGTAGTCTCACCGGCGAAACCTTGTGTATCTTGAGAAGCCAAGAACAAGACCACTTCTTGGTTTTCTTCGTCTCTTTCTAGCTACTCTTGTCAAACAAATTCCACACAGGGACCACAACAGTCTCTTTGGTGTTGATGACAACTGAGAAAAAATCCAACAATTGCAGAGGAATTTGGCGGCGAAAATCGTTGTGGCAAAATTGCAGTTCAATATGATTCCACGTTAAACTGTAGATCCGTCAGATGTCATTGTCTATTAATAGCCCTGACTAAGAAACATGGCAGCTTTGGTCAGGAAAAAGACTACAAGATCGCGCAACAATCGTCTTACACTCGTTTGACTTAAAACACCTTTATATTTTTAAAGTTCTAAAAATTTTTTACAATCAGTGGGCAAACAATAGTTAATGAGATTTTATATGGACCAACATACCTAACAAGAAATGTCTTAAAGCAAAATTTTAAGAGGCCAAAAGTCTGGTAAACTTGTTTCGAGAAAAGCTTTGTCCCGACTCACCTCCGTTGCGTATAGGAATCGCTTGACGCTAGGGAGTTCTAAGTTCAGGCGACATGGTTTACAAAACGCTGCGTCACGTCGCTACTTCTGAAACCGCTCATTTGTGAATAAACGTCCCCATTTAGAGAAATGTACTTACAAGATCGCTACGCCATGCCGCGGCGAATAAAAGAGGCCTTACTGTCTCTGTCTCCAGCCGGCAGTATGTTTACGTGCAACTTGCAACGTGAACACAAGACAGTGTCAGTATTGGTGAGTGGGAGGGGAAGGCTGTATCCAAAAATTGATTTATGCGCCACTGACGAATACGTCTGAGCTATACGTTACGTTCGTCACCTATTTTAGCCATTTTTGAGTAGTTTTTATTCATTGCTTGTGGCCAGATTTTAATGACGTTTTACTAGGTATAATTTTTACTCTTTAATTTAGGAGCGACTTAAACTCGAATAACGTCACATCGGTGTTGACGTTATAACCGAGGCATTAATAACGAAGCGCTGTATTCGTATTTACATAAATGTAAAACAGGTTAATGGTGATAATATTGTTTGTCGGCCGGTTCACAGGCGTGCCCCAGGGCTGGCGGCAGGCCGGTTCACAGCAGGCGCTCCCAGCTTGACGCGGTAAACAACGTGTTGGACGCGTTACACGCTTTATCAATACACCGTCGCCGCCGCACTCATCGTCGTCACAGTGACGTCACATCTAGTGGGGTTCTGTCTCGCCCACGTCACTCTAAATACCAATACCGGTTAGTTAAAGAGAGATGACACAGCTGAACTCCAAGTGAATATTCCTTCCCTGCGAGATAAATGCATACTTAAGTAAAATCACATGCAAATTTTATCAAAATTTTTATAAAATTTTATGATGGTCGGTGGATGTAGTGTTCTATTGTGTGGATTAACGTCCGCATTATTGAATACTACGTTAATTCACATAGACCATTCTCATAACTAAACCAGTTCGTAATTCAGAGACAGTGGTTCGGATTCCACCTTAAATCGTAGGTCTCCTAGTTGCCATCGGCTGTTGGGCTATTAATTAACAGTCCTGTCTAAGGAACATGTCAGTCGTAGTCAGTAACCTTGACGCTAGGGAGTTCTAAGTTCAGGCGACATGGTTTACAAAACGCTGCGTCACGTCGCTACTTCTGAAACCGCTCATTTGTGAATAAACGTCCCCATTTAGAGAAATGTGCTTACAAGATCGCTACGCCATGCCGCGGCGAATAAAAGAGGCCTTACTGTCTCTGTCTCCAGCCGGCAGTATGTTTACGTGCAACTTGCAACGTGAACACAAGACAGTGTCAGTATTGGTGAGTGGGAGGGGAAGACTGTATCCAAAAATTGATTTATGCGCCACTGACGAATACGTCTGAGCTATACGTTACGTTCGTCACCTATTTTAGCCATTTTTGAGTAGTTTTTATTCATTGCTTGTGGCCAGATTTTAATGACGTTTTACTAGGTATAATTTTTACTCTTTAATTTAGGAGCGACTTAAACTCGAATAACGTCACATCGGTGTTGACGTTATAACCGAGGCATTAATAACGAAGCGCTGTATTCGTATTTACATAAATGTAAAACAGGTTAATGGTGATAATATTGTTTGTCGGTCGGTTCACAGGCGTGCCCCCAGGGCTGGCGGCAGGCCGGTTCACAGCAGGCGCTCCCAGCGTGACGCGGTAAACAACGTGTTGGACGCGTTACACGCTTTATCAATACGCCGTCGCCGCGCCGCACTCATCGTCGTCACAGTGACGTCACATCTAGTGGGGTTCTGTCTCGTCCTTGTCACTCTAAATACCAATACCGGTTAGTTAAAGAGAGATGACACAGCTGAACTCCAAGTGAATATTCCTTCCCTGCGAGATAAATGCATACTTAAGTAAAATCACATGCAAATTTTATCAACATTTTTTTCAAATTTTATGATGGTCGGTGGATTAACGTCCGTTCTCATAACTAAACCAGTTCGTAATTCAGAGACAGTGGTTCGGATTCCACCTTAAATCGTAGGTCTCCTAGTTGCCATCGGCTGTTGGGCTATTAATTAATGGTCCTGTCTAACATGTCAGTCGTAGTCAGTAACCAGACTACAAGATAGCGCCACAATCATCTTACACTCAATCCTCATTCATACTTAGGTTAAAATATCTACATTGTTGTACGGTCGCCATTTCAATAATCTAATCTAATCCACATTACACAAATATCTAAAATATTTAAACTAAAAATTTCAGTTCCACTCGGCTCGTGAACGGAGGTCGGCCTCGGATGGCATCGCCTCAGTTTTCAATAATATTGTTGCAACACGAGTCATGACGTCACCAGTATGGTTATGCTTGGAAGTACTCGCTTGGGATAGGACATGTCAGTAGATTGACCCTTCTAAGAGCAATCTCCGTGGCAAGTGATGTGGCTTGCTGGCTCAAGGAGCCAAGCCCCGGTTTGTCGCTCTAATAGATGAAATTAACTGATCACAGGAGGCTATTCGTGTGTTCATCAGCACACACGAATGTATACAGACAGGACACTCTCCGCCTAATTTTGTTTCATTTCCTATTAAGAAATTTTACGTGAACAATTTTTAGGGAAGTTTGTCTTGACGGAATGTCGCAAACAATTATCAATTTGTATGTTTAATTCGAAATATTATGTAAATAGCTTTTCACATATCCTTCAAATTAGATCTACTTGAAAACCAAAACACCCCCGTCGCAGCAGACCTGCGTACTCAGCGAATTTCCAAATCAATAACATAATAATAGTAGTATATGACTAGTTTTATCATTATCTGTCAATAAATATGAGTATTATTTGCCTACTCTCCATAAGATTAACGTGGGAAAGAGTATGCAGGTTTGCTGCTGTGAGGAACGCTGAAAGTAGGTGTTTCTAGCGTAAACAATTTATATTTTGACCATTTATATGATAAACACATAAACTATGATTTTTAAGCATAAATGTATGGATCCCAACCACATGAAGCTAAATATCAAGTTTCATCCAAAAATATTGGATAATAAGTGAAACATTTATGTTTCCTTATCCTCCATAAGATTAACATTGGAGCCCCAAAATACAGCGTACTGTGTTTAGATTTTTTAATATCTCAGTAACCGTTGGAGATAGAGAAAAACTTTAAGAAACTAAATTGTGTAGTTTTTTGAGGTGATTCTAATAGTGAAAGATAAAATTCGAAATTTTTAAAAATGACATGGAAAAAATGCAAAAAACAATTTACCCATATACTCCCAAACAAATTATCTATAAACATATATAATATAATTAAATTTACGACTATTGATTTGGTCTCTAGGCACCTAAATAGAAAAAATCATGGTCCCCCGTTTAAGTCACTCTGGACCTACAAAAAGCTTCTTCTAAGAAATTCACAAAAAGGGATCAAAAGTTTGTATATTTAACACACATGTATATAAAGTCATTCCTGATATTTTTTTAATTACAACTTATAAGACAATGCAAATTTCACCTCTATGTCGATTGAACCGTATGTAAACCTCAATTACGAATTTGAAGATGCCAAAAAAAATAATCACTATTAACGAATTTTTTCAATAAAAACCTCTATATAGCGAATTTTACCTCTATATAACGAATGATCTCTATCCTCCCTTGATATAACGAACGGAAACAAACTTACAATCGTGTCTAAACATGAACGCCCGACCACGGATGTGTCCCACGGTCTTGACTGTCATGTATTCATCAGTTATGTTTTTGTTTATTAAAGTACTATCATTTACATTTTAATACAAAAATTATATTCTGTATATAGTGAATTACAGTACAATTTGTAAAAACATAATTTTTTATTAATTTCATTCATTTTTAAAATATCGTAATAAAATCAGAACTTATATTTGATTTTTATACTCAGAGTTATCCTTTTTATTCTCGTTTGTTTTAAAGATATGCAGTGTTAAAACTATTTAAGGATTAATTTTTTTATTATAATACATACTGTAGTTTACTTTTTTAATACATAAAAGTATGTACATTATTGTCATAAAACATTACTACGTAATTGATTTTAATTCTTCTTTTAAACATATGTACTTTAAAAAATAAATAGTTTATTTTGTATCAAGTAGAATGAGACTATTTATTTTATTCTCCATTTACTTAACAACAGAGTATCCTATGCAATTACAATCGTTTTAATGAGGTTAAGCATTGCTAGATGTTGGCCTGCATTACGATGTCGGTGAACCTCGATATAGCGAAATTCCATCAAACCAACCTCCAATATAACGAAACTCGATGTAACGAAAACCTTGATATAACGAATATTCAGTCCGGTCCCTTGAGATTCGTTATATCAAGGTTTGACTGTACAGTGATTCTAACTCACCTGAGTGTGTTTCCTGATCTGGAGATCGTTGTAAATTCCACCTGAGTAGGTACTAACTTTTTCACCTACTATGTCGGAATGTAACATACCATCATGAGCTCAATTTTCTACCATTTATTAAATTCTGTTTAATGTGCATTGCTATCACAGTTAATGTGGTTTAAAATAGTATTCTTTTAAACCCTGTTTTGCGTTATCGTGAGTGGAGTAGACAAGCTCCTTCAGAGTCTGTAATAACTCTGCCATTTTGGATTTTAGTTTCATAAGAACAATGTAAATTTTATGGCAGCATTACTGACCATCCGATCGTCGTAAAATGTGGTTGAAATCTCAAATTAAAAGGTGGAGTGGTTATCTATGTAATTGATTTTTAAGTTTTTTTCCATCATAAACAAATATTATTTGTTTATCAATGGATGTAATTGTGTGGTAGTATAGTTTTTCCGAAAAAATAAGAAATTCTCTTCATAATTAGTTTGATACCTCGTCCATATTTTTACGACTAACATGTAACGATCAAAACTTGCATAGAATTGAAATTGTTCTTAAGGGCCGGAAACGAAATGTTTTGGCAGATTCGTTACGGCTTCTTTAACCTTCAAGGACAGATTTGTATTGTTTAATCATTTAAGAAACGGAATTTCACCGATTAGGTATCGATGTTACGAGGTAGCCAAAGAAAAGACTACCCGAGTATGATATCTGTAACCAGTGTCAAACGAAAACAGATCTGAGTAAATGTTATTAATAATACCGTGAATGGTCTAATCGGCGATTAGTAGCGCATAATATGGCACATAGAACTGCGGCTGTTGGTCATATCAGGTTTAACATAGACATAGAGGCCACTGGGCTGGTAGTTTGATATACACTGTCACTGAACAGCAGTCGTATTAGATTAGAGCATAGAGGACTGAAACACAATAGCTAATTGTGTATTGTGGAACTGTCCCACGTGATGTCAGGTCCATGCGATAGTGCTTACGATTGACGTTTAGATATACAAGGTCTGGTGTGGAATAACGTCCGAACTATTCACTAGACTGGGTCGGTGGCGTCATCGTGTAATCCAGCTACTTGGAGGTCACGAATTGTGGATAGTTGTGAGCGATGGTCGGTGGGTGTAGTGTTCTCTTGTGTGGATTAACGTCCGCACTATTGAATACTACGTTAATCCACAAAGCCCATCTCATAGTTGGACCAATTCGTAATTCAGAGGCAGTGGTTTGGATTCTAATTAATAGTTCTGTATAAGGAACATGTCAGCCTTAGTAAGTAACAAGACTACAAGATCGTGCCACAATCATCTTACACTCAATTATCAAATTCATACTTTGCTTAAAATCCCTACCTTGTAGTATAGTTGCCATTTCAATATTCTAACTACGTTCATGCACAAAGACCATCCTCATAATTAGACCAGTTTGGATCCCACGTTACACTGTGGGTAACCATTGGATGTGAGGGATTAATTAAGTCCTTTCTAAGGAACATGTCAACCTTAGGTAGTAATAGGACTACAAGATCACGCCACAATCGTCTTAAATTAATTATTTCTCATTCGTGCTTGGCTTAAAATACCTATTTTGGTTGGTCACCATTTTGGTTAATAGTGTTAAAGTATTAAACACCCAGATCGAATACGTTTGAAATTCGATTATTCCAAAACCTGTTCGTGTTTGAATAGAATTGTATTTTAATTTTTAAAATACTATTTTCAGAGGTCATTTATGAAACAAAATACATATAGCCCATGGTCTAAAGATCACCTATCCGTTTTGCAAACCCCAGCACTGCCAAAGCAAAATATCTTGACCAAAAAACTAATAAATAGGCAATCGAAATAAAAAAATGTAAGTTAATACACTAATTTACTCGTAAAATACTTTTAACACGAACAATAATAATTTTCGTCTATTGTGAACGACTGAATATAATATGAACATATGAGAAATTATAAAATATTTTAATGTATCTTGGATATTTTTATCTTATACACTGGAATGTAAGAACATTTTTAAATTGGGAAAATAAACATAAAATTTATACAAGGGTTCATAGTTTGTATTAGAAATAAAAATAGGTTGGTGTTTCTTGTTTATATGAAATAGCCTTCCCGTAATAATATTGGGATTTTCTCTGAACTACTTCCAAGCTCGAGGGGCTTAGAGATGAGGTGGGCGGCATGCATTAAATATGATTTACGATATTCCTTGTCGATGTTTTACAGCCCCATTTACAAAAATGCCTCCACTGCCTACATTACCAGATTTTGAAAATACCTTTATTTTATTTTCGATACGGAATTCCCTATAAGTCCCTAGTAGTAAATATTCTAGGTATCATGCTGATAAAACTATGTAAAACATTTGCCTTGTTAGTAATAGTTTTGAAGTTCGGGCTCATGTCGTTTGAAACTTTATACAGGGCGATCGGTTGTTTTCCTGCGAGAAAGTTGTTGTAATGGTGATGCTCACTTAACTGTGTTTACTCAGACACTTAACAAACTTTACCTTAACAACTATTCCGCCTGAAAACAACCGGTCATCCTGTATAAAGTTACTATTGAGTGGTGTCCAGACCTCAAAAAGACAAGATTTGGGGGGAAAATTTTTATAAAGTTTTATCAGCATGATATCCACTAACTTAAATTTTTCCCCATATACATATCATATAGAGGAAGTATTGTTTTCGTCAACATTTTCGAATTTGAGTTGAGAATGTATGAGCCTTAATGCTATTCATTGGCTGTTTGGCTTTTAATTACAAGTCCTGTCAAAGAAATATGCTACCTTAGTTAGACTACAAGATCAAGTTGAAAACATCCTGTACTAGTATCGCATTCATATTTCGCTTAAAATACCTACCTGAGCTGGTCACCATTTCAGAAGGCAATGTAACGTAATGTAATGGAGATTCTGTCGTTTTTTAGTTAAAGGTAGGGTGTAGCTACCTAAACCATTTCTTCTTAAAAATCATTTTTGTACCTTTCTTTCATTGTTACACGACCTCAAGACTTCTCTCAAAACTCAGTAACTGGTGGATGGCTGGTTCTTTGATTTCTTCATTCTTCAGTTAGCTTATATACTGATTTGTATAGGTTACAAGTATATACTGTGTAAATTTAACCCCGACTAATCAGACTTATTGAAGAGAATCCGTGCGGTTGATGTGTAATGATTTAACAAATTAAATGGAAAGGTTCAGTAGAGAAAGCTGTGTGTTTCAGATTTTGAAACGTGTGACATTTTGATACAAAATGATTGCTAACCTATTATTATTATCATTGTTCTTATCGTACAGAAGAAGCTGTGGCTATCACGCAAAACCCCTCCAAGGGATTTGGTGATAAGGTCGTATAATTATTATTTATTACTATCAATTATTATTTACTAAAATCTTAATTTTTCAATACTTTGAACTGAATTTTTGACCTGTCTAAGTAAGTATTGTAATTAAATTAACAATTAGTTGGACTTTTCCAACGCGTCTTGTGTTAATAATCTACACAACGTTTCGACAGTTGGTTAAACTACCTCTGTTATCAAGTGCCTAACGATATTTACATTTATACAAACAAATGGTAGGGTTATTTATATATAGAAATAACCCTTTGTTTGTATAAATGTAAATATTATTAATTTTCTATATAGAAATGACCCTTTGTTTGTATAAATGTAAATATCGTTAGGCACTTGAAAACGGGAGTAGTTTAACCAACTCTCGAAACGTTGTGTAGATTTATACACGAGACGCGTTGTAAAAGTCCAATTAATTGTTAATTTAATAATTAATAACCAACGCTATCTGGAATTTTCAAAACTCTGTAGGTATTGTAAGCCAAGTATGAATGATAAATGAGTGTATGGTGATGCATGTCTTCAGTCTTGTTACTAAGGCTGACATTTGCCTTAGATATGACTGTTAAATAATAGGCCAACAGCCGATGGCATCTTAGGGACCTACAGTTTAACGTGGGACCCGAACCACTTTTGCCCCTGAATTGCGAACTGGTCTAATTATGAGGATGGTCTGACCATCAATCACAACTATTCACAATTCGAGACCTTCAAGTATAGCTGGACTAAAGGATACGCCACCGTCCCAGTCACTTCAGACATAGCAGCTATGATGAAAAGAATTAAATATTACCGTATATCCCTAATTTCCTACATGCCACCTTGTTAATTGTGTCAACTTTTAAAATTCATTTGACTCATGTAATTTGAATACATTTCCTTATACATTCTTCTTCTTCTTTTGTGAATCTGTCAGACTGACAGGTTTCAACTGCACGACGCTCTCCATTTTTCTCTGTCCTGAGCATCTTCCTTCAGTTGCTGGAATCTCCTTCCTTTCTTTATATCGTCCAGTATTCCAATCCTTCTTCTCCCCCTTCCCCTTACTCCCTCAATCCTACCTTCCAAAATCCTTGCTTGCAGACAATTTCTTGGAAGGTGAAGTGGACGGATAGAATGAGAAATGAAGATGTACTAAATAAAATAAAGGAGAAAAGGAAACTGATAATAACGGTAAGGAGAAGAAAAGCATGTTGGTTGGGACACATACTTCGAAGAAATTGTCCTTATACATATAAAAGAATTAAAAATATAAAATGTTAAATAACCAAGAAAGTTTAAATGAAGGGGTAATGAAAGGTGGCGAGTTGTATAGCTGACATTAAATGGAAAAGTTACAACGTCCCTCGGCTGGATATTAATGTTAGCAGTGGGGGTTGTCGCGGCCATTTCATGAAAATTACATTTTTAACCAACCTCGCCTCCAAGGAGGTTGATTAGTAAACTTTAAACGTGGAGGTGAAAAATGTTTAATTATGAAGTAAAGCTTTTACAATTTCGGCGTTTACTGTAGTCGTATGTTCACAGACGTATTCATATTTTATAGTATAAATTTACATATGTTTAAGAGAAAATCGCAATACAGTACAAGATTTCAAATTGGATGCGAAGAGAAATTGAAAGAATTCTTTTTTTGCTTGTCTCTATGCCAGAGGCATATTTATTGAGTCGCAGAATGATAACACTCAAACATTTTTTGGGAAATCCGTTCAAACCCAAATGGGCATCCAGAGATTTGAACTCGTGACCTCTTGCAGAGAAGTGCAAGTCACTAACCACTAGGCTAGCTAATTTAAAAAGATTTGATCTGGAAGAAATTTACCGTCTAAGGAAACTTAATTTACATAAAGAAGGACAGCCTAGCATATCACAAAGAATATTACGTGATTGTAGCTACGAATAATAATTGTAGCTTCGTTTACGGATATTTACGAAGGATAGTGCCTCCAGGGAGAGGCTCTAACGGTAACTCGGGTTTCCAAAAGGTAATCTGCGACAGCTCGAGGAGTTAATAATAATAATAATAATAAATCTGTATTGCAGTAGACAATTACATGAATTGTATTGCAAAAGTCATTTGATTTTTACATTGTTTAAACTAAAATTTCCCATTCATTAAGCCAGTCAGACATACAGATTTTGTTCACCAACCACTCGCCAATTAATCTCCCCCTCAGGACCGGGTGTTAATTTTGTTCTGAAATGGTGGTCTCCCAGTCATAATATAAATACTCGCCTATGCTATAGAAAGCTTTTGAGACAAGGAATTGTTTGAGGCGAGATTTGAATGCCTTTGGCATAAGTGTATTTTTGAATGAGTCTGGCAATGTGTTGACCAAATGTACACCTGCTTGTCGTAGGTGTTCAAAGGAGGCCGTTCTGTGCTGTCCAGTTCGGAGATCCCCCCTGCCTCTTGTGTTGTAATTATGAATGTCTCTGAGTTGGTCACAGACGAAAGTTGTAGAGCTCACAAGGACAAGAAGTCGTAGCGTCATAGCTCAAAAGGCCATCTTTGGGTCGAGAAGTTTGTCCCAGAATTAAATTTTGAGCTCACAAGAAGAGGGGGCTGCCGCGAAAGGATCTTTCAGTACCATTAAAAAGGAAGACAGACTAGAAGACTTGTTTGAAAAATATTTGGCAAATTCTCATTGTTATTCGTGAAACATCAACCCAACTACGTAGGTACTTTGAGGTAACTGTAGGTGAATGGTGAATGTGATGTGTATACTGGATTTGATTACATGCAGTTTTAGTACTGACAAATAGCAGCTGCTTCATTTACCAAGAACGTTAATTAATGACAAATTAAGACAAATCGGTCTAGAATTGAACTGTGACAAAGTGATGTGAAGAATTCGCTCACGATATATCGCCACCGTCCCTTGACTGGGACGGTGGCGTCGTCCTGTAATCCAGCTACTTGGAGGTCACGAATTGTGGATAGTTGTGAGAAATGGTCGGTGGATGTAGTGTTCTCTTGTGTGGATTAACGTCCGCACTATTGAATACTACGTTAATCCACAAAGACCATCCTCTAATTAGACCAATTCGTAATTCAGAGGCCGTGGTTCGGATTCCACGTTAAACTGTAGGTCCATTAGTTGCCATCGGCTGTTTGGCTATTAATTAACAGTCCTGTCTAAGGAACATGTCAGCCTTAGTCAGTAACAAGACTACAAGATCGCGCTACAATCATCCTACATTCATTCCTCATTCATTCTTGGCTTAAAATACCTACCTGGGTAGGTCGCCATTTCAGTTAAAAGTAAAGTATAAAGTAAGATAGAAAACTATAAAATTCCCGTTGCACCGGGACTGCATAGCAATATTTCAACGTGACAAGTCAGTTGAACTGTTCTGAAAGCGGCATTCACACGTGTCAAACTCGGAAGGAGAAAGTGCTAACGATAGCAACAGTAGATACAGAAGCACACGGGCGGTCGAAGGTTGGAAGCTAATGGCGTGACGAATCGCGTGACGCAACTTTCGACCCAACGGTTACACCGTCACGCCAGACGTGCCCGTGGTCACACTCTCCAGGACGTCCTCCGCTTACGTCATCGGATCTCCAGGAAGTGATCGGTCGCGGTGATTGGTCGTGATCAAGTCTCGGCTTGACGCGTCGGAATCGCTATTTGCGTTTGATGCTGATAAATGGGTTGAGTGGTTGAATGAATGAAACAATAAAAAAAGTGTTTTTTGTACAAAAGAAAATTAAAATGGTGGTATGAATTATGAATTTCGTAGAGTAATAAATTTTGTCTATTGCTGTGTTATTAAAGAAGCTGTCTGCTGGGTTGGCATATTTTTAACCAGCAAAATACATCTCACTTAGTAAATAGGTCTACTATATTTTTGTAGCATACTACTAGTTAAATTATACTTAAACAACCGGTTATTTTTTGTTACCGGTGTTATTTATTCATACTTAAATGAAGTAATTTTATTGTGATTGTTTTATTTATAGTAGTTGGATAATGTAGTGGAAAATTTTAACCTATTTTTTAGTTGGTGGCAATATATTTTCCGTATGTGGTCCACCCGCTTAGCTCACAGATCTGTGCGTTAGTCGTGTCAAAACAAGGTGGATTGTACTGATAAAAACTGATAGCTCATAACTCTATGACTGATAAGTCGAAAAAAGCAGCGATCTCAAGATGAATTGAATGAATGTGAACTTTTGAAGTGCTGAAAGTTTTGTATACGTTTAGTCATTCGAGCTACAAGAGTTAAACGTTAAATTCACAGCAAATTCAATTGGGTGTTAACAAAATAATTTTAATTTTGTTGTCTACTCCAATACCTCCAACATATTTAAAACTTTGATCACCCATCAACTTCAAATTGAAGCCGCATTTAAATTGTAGACATTTCCAATTTAGTTATCCTTCTGAAGTCAGAGTTGTGGCATGGTTCTCTGCTAAATAAGATATTTAGGATACATATCAATCTGTGTCTCTTTTTAAGATTTCCTATTGACTCCTTGTGGGCGCCACAGGAAGTACAGAGTTGGTAATAATGTTAAAAATTAGTTTGTTCGCACACAATTGAATTTGAAAAATTTTACTCTTGTAGCTAATAATTTATTAAACCTATTTAATAATTTTCATCACCTCAAAAATAAAAATTCAAACCATCTTTAAATGGCTGCCATTTCCGACCATGTCATCCTTTTCAGTTCGGGTTTACGGCACTGTTATCTCATTTAAAAATACCTTTAATTTTTATCTACATCCTGTGCGTAATTTACGATTTCGTACTAAGTCCTCGTGGACCGTCCTCAATTTGAGGTTCATGGTTGGTCATAAGCTAAAATAATCATATTTTAGGTTTTATATTTGCAATGTTTTTCTCTTGTAGGATGGTTAACAATAAAAATATCAAGGCGTTCGGGACTTTTCACCACCCCTGTATATTTCGATTTCCTCATTATGTGGGAGTTATTCTCGTTCAATTTAAAGTACCTCATTCGCATGCAATAGTGGTCGTGTCACCGTCTCACGTGTTTGACCGGTCGGTCGTGTGACCTCTGTCAAGGTCACTGCCGGCAACCGTTCACCCCGCGACGTGAATGAGGCGGAGCTAGCAGACTGCATCAATGAATACCTCTGCATGCAGTTACGTCAAACTTTCCTCCGCAGTGTTGTACGGTTTAAGAGGCGGAGATCTACACCAGGCAGCATCCGTCTCGGAGGGACTTAAGAGTCTGCATCAGTGGTAGCCATCTTGAATTTTAGTCCCGTAAGAGCAATGTTAAATTCTATGACCTATTGTCATAAATTAACGGAAGAGGTGTCAAATTAAAGGTATTACAGTCCTCCAGGGCACTACCTTACAGAACTTCTTATTTTCGCTCTCAATAAAAAAATAATAATGATTTATTTTGTAAAATATTCCTGGATTTTTGTTTTTTTTTAATTTTTAAAATTTAAATTTTTGAACATATTATAAGGTCATGCCCTTGAGCCACATCTTATCAATGTACTTCCAAAGTTTTACATTGATACTTTGATAATTAACGCCACTACAGACGCCTAAGTGAAGGTATGTTATGCCAGAATTTAACATTGCTCTTACGGGACTAAAATCCAAGATGGTTACCACTGATGCAGACTCTTAATGACGCTGTTATTACTAGCTAATCTGATAGGTAGCTTTGTTACACTCAGCCAAATGGGTGTAACATGATTTTTGCGATCTAGTAGTCTTCTTACTGACCAAGTCTGGCATATTCCTCAAATATGCGCCCACACGCTCCGATCATCGGATGGTTGCGTTATATCGGGGTTGGACGGTAAATGAAAGAAAGTTCTTCTGGCATAGATTGACATCGATATCGTAAGGAGTGACAAGTTCACTGCTGTCATCTGCTTAAAACAGTAAACATAACTGTATCCTAATCTTCAAACGTAGGCTTTCGCACAACCGTATCCTGTTTCTTTATCAGAGAAATTTGAATGATTCCTCTTATGAGTCTTCGGACATTCTCAAATAGTTGCGCTAGTAGTTTCATTCATCTCTCAACTCTCTCAGTAGTTTTACTTCGAGAAAACTTGTCTCACGTGAGAAGCAAAGGACGACACATGTTACTTCTTGGTTTTGTCCTCTCTTTCTTCCTGCGCTTGCCAAACAAATTACATACAGGGACCACAACAGTCTCAACAAACATTTTTCACACTATTAATATCAACAAAATGGTGGTGATCGTGTTGTATTCATCAACATGATGATTATCATGATATGATTTATCTCTATATTGTTGAGGTAATAGAATCATGTCCAATCGCAACGATATGCGTAGTTGGTAAAAACGGATCGATCGTTGCGTCATATGACCACAACAGTCCACTCCATGCAAATTGAATAGATGATGTGAATGAATTGCGATTAAATCGTTTGCGTATAAATCAATGTCCAACTTATCGCAACGATATTGATGGTACCGATCAGATCGCTGCGATATATCGTTGCGTATGTATAGAACATCAATGTCCAACTTATCGCAACGATATGGTTGGTACAGATCAGATCGCTGCGATATATCGTTGCGTATATATATAGAACATCAATGTCCAACTTATCGCAACGATATTGATGGTACCGATCAGATCGCTGCGATATATCGTTGCGTATGTATAGAACATCAATGTCCAACTTATCGCAACGATATGGTTGGTACCGATCAGATCGCTGCGATATATCGTTGCGTATGTATAGAACATCAATGTCCAACTTATCGCAACGATATGGTTGGTACCGATCAGATCGCTGCGATATATCGTTGCGTATGTATAGAACATCAATGTCCAACTTATCGCAACGATATGGTTGGTACCGATCAGATCGCTGCGATATATCGTCGCGTATGTATATAACATCAATGTCCAACTTATCGTAACGATATGGTTGGTACCGATCAGATCGCTGCGATATATCGTTGCGTATGTATAGAACATCAATGTCCAACTTATCGCAACGATATGGTTGGTACCGATCAGATCGCTGCGATATATCGTTGCGTATGTATAGAACATCAATGTCGAACTTATCGCAACGATATTGATGGTACCGATCAGATCGCTGCGATATATCGTTGCGTATGTATAGAACATCAATGTCGAACTTATCGCAACGATATTGATGGTACCGATCAGATCGCTGCGATATATCGTTGCGTATGTATAGAACATCAATGTCGAACTTATCGCAACGATATTGATGGTACCGATCAGATCGCTGCGATATATCGTTGCGTATGTATAGAACATCAATGTCCAACTTATCGCAACGATATTGATGGTACCGATCAGATCGCTGCGATATATCGTTGCGTATGTATAGAACATCAATGTCCAACTTATCGCAACGATATGGTTGGTACCGATCAGATCGCTGCGATATATCGTTGCATCCAATGTCCAACTTATCGCAACGATATGGTTGGTACCGATCAGATCGCTGCGATATATCGTTGCGTATGTATAGAACATCAATGTCGAACTTATCGCAACGATATTGATGGTACCGATCAGATCGCTGCGATATATCGTTGCGTATGTATAGAACATCAATGTCCAACTTATCGCAACGATATGGTTGGTACCGATCAGATCGCTGCGATATATCGTTGCGTATGTATAGAACATCAATGTCCAACTTATCGCAACGATATTGATGGTACCGATCAGATCGCTGCGATATATCGTTGCGTGTAGACGGTGTTTCATCCACGTATCGGTCGGAATGATCGATCGCTCGTGACAGTGACAATGTGACAATGGTACAGTCAATGGAGGCGGGCACGTGTCACGGAAGTCCGTGTTCAATGTTACAGACCTTTGTTATCACTGATGTAACCGTCACTGGGGTACAGTACGTCCAATGTCACTGTCACTCGTCACTTCCGGTGTGCATTATCGACACTGGCGATCGCCGGAACGGGCGAGGAATGTTATTGTGTGTATTTTGACGCTTTGTGCAGTTGCCCCTAAGTACTCAGCGCAACACAGAGGTGTAAATGGAAACATTTTTAGGTGCAATTAACGAAAACCTCATCTGGACCCCACTCATGAGAAGCTAGTCATGCGAGATGTCAAATAGCACTTACAGTATGAGGAATTCGGAAGTTGACTCCTACATCTTAGACCTATGTACCTTTTTTTACTATAAAAGTTAGACTATTGACCTATTACAATGAAAAAAATTAGATACATCTCGATGTATCTAACCGACTGGGACGGTGACGACGTCCTGTAATCCAGTTACTTGGACGTCACGAATTGTGGATAGTTGTGATAGATGGTTGGTGGATGTAGTGTTCTCTGTGTGGATTAACGTCCGCACTATTGAATACTACATCAATCCACAAAGACCATCCTCATAATTAGACCAATTCGTAATTCAGAGGCCGTGGTTCGGATTCCACGTTAAACTGTAGGTCCATTAGTTGCCATCGGCTGTTGGGCTATTAATTAACAGTCCTGTCTAAGGAACATGTCAGCCTTAGTCAGTAACAAGACTACAAGATCGCGCCACAATCATCCTACATTCATTCCTCATTCATACTTGGCTTAAAATACCTACCTAGGTAGGTCGCCATTTCAGTTAAAAGTATAAAGTAAAAGATGGGGCTTTACGTTTGAAAATTTTGAGTTTCTCCCAAAATCCCCCATTTTGGGGGGGCACTCAAAATTTTCGATAACTTCAAAATATACTCTGGGTTAAGTGTGCATGGTTTCCCAAAGGTATTTATTTCTTCTAACAAATAAAAAAAGGGAAGGGAATTTATAACCACCCTGTATAATAAACCTGGCTACCTGGCCGCCCGACCAGGTATCGGCCTCAAAACGAGGGAAAAGTGGAATTTTGAATTCCCAGGCAACCCTCGTATATAAGATTTCAGAAAATAAGATGTTAATGATTTGTAAGCTCAGGACGATTTAAGAGCCATATATAATTATCGTTATAGCAATATAGGCCAACAAAATGATTACACAGTATACATTATTATTACCGAGCAACGCTCGGTGAAATATATAGGTAAACTAAGTTGCCAATTTAACAACTTTTTTTATATATTTACCGTTGTATATAATTACAATATAAGTGTAAATATATTAAGTAGTGTTGGAAGACGTGAGTTTTTACTTTGTCCTATAACTAAGTTACCAGAACTTGAAACCAAACAAATCGTGTCCCACCCGAGAATTCATCGAGGAATTGAATTTTTAAACTTGTGCTCGTATCAAAAACGACCATTTTTTGTCCTAGTGATGAAGTATACTATTAGATAAATATGTCTGTCATCGAACGAAAGGCAATCTGTGGAGTTATCAAGAAAGAGGGAAGCTTCCCGAGGGAGCGCACTCCGGGATTGGTTGAACAAGTCGACAAATTAACCCGGCCATTGTTCAGTTCCGGTCGGCCATGTCTTCCGCCAACTTCGCTCCTTCTCCTTCCTGTTCGTCTTCTATAAGGCGTGGCCGATACCAGATCAGATCATTGAAATGGCAACCATACTACAATGTAGGTATTTTAAGCCAAGTATGAATGAGGATTGAGTGTAAGATGACTGTGACACGATCTTGTAGTCTTGTTACTGACTAAGGCTGACATGTTCCTTAGACAGGACTGTTAATTAATAGCCCAACAGCCGATGGCAACTAATGGACCTACAGTTTAACGTGGAATCCGAACCACGGCCTCTGAACTACAAATTGGTCTAATTACGAGGATAGTCTTTGCGGATTAACGCAGTACTCAATAGTGTGGACTTTAATCACCTCAAGAGAACACCACATCAACAACTATCCACAATTCGCGACCTCCAAGTAGCTGGATTACAGGACGTCGCCACCGTCCCAGTCAACATGACCGGAATCAACTATGACAACTGTAACATTTTTACTTTTCCACCAAATCGTATATGGATAAAGTAACTTTTTCGCTCGAATTTTAGTTATCAATCGATAGTAAATAATATAAATTAAAAATAATATTTTTTCGTTTCTTCTATGCGTGCAAATAGAGTTTTTTCTTTTTTAGTGCCATTATATAAATGTCTACAGAGACACAGCAAACACCATTGGTTCGATTTAGATAAGATTAAAAATATTTCATGGCTTTTAACAGGTTATTTTTGTTATTTGTTTTAGAGGAATTAGGTTTTTGTTGACCATTTTAGGTGAAACTCATAAAACATTTGTATATAATGAATGCCCTTGATAAAGAGCGGTGAGATAAACCAAAATAGCCATGAATTCATACTTGTCTTTATTCATCTTTATCTTATGTATTTAAGAACATTGACTGACTATATATATTTTTTTATTTTTTTAGTTCATACATTTTGGTTCATAAAAGGTGACGCTTTTAAGGAAGGCCCTTTGAGAAATTAGATAATTATTTTTCAAACAATAATTTTAAAGTGTTATTCTATTTATAAACATTAAAGAATATGATAGTTTAAAGTATGTACATAACTACATGTATACCTAAGTGAGAAAGTATGTTTAGTCCTCTTATATTGTTTATTTTATAATACACTATTGCCAGAACTGCATGAGCAATTGCATAGCTATGCGCTTTTTCTGCATTTTTGTTTCTAATTTTTACACGCAGCTCTATAAAAAATAGAAAAGTACAAATTATAAATTACTAGAAACAGAGCCCGTTGTGGTTAAATACAACGGTCTCTAGAAAAAGGGTACCGCAATGTATTTCTTACGGAAAACTTTTTTTTACTTTTTCACCATACATACTAAAAAACGTCAAACTTTTATATTTTTTGGCAAATCTACAGGATGAAAGCTTTCTAATGATATATTAATCAATGAAATTGGTCCAGTGCAACCCTAGATTTAGTTGTACAAATTTTAACAAAAAAATGTCAGACTCAGTATTTCTTCAACACAAAGAAATTTGTTGTATCGTTGGTTTTTTGTACATAACTTTTAAACGGTGAGGAAATCGACCAAAGTGGATGGTGATTTTCTGATAGAGAATTAAATTTCCAACAAATTACTATTAAGAATCTTTTGAGAAACCTCAAAAAACGGTAAAATATTGCCTTCAAAAATGGGATTTCGAAAAAACCTGTTTTCAATGTATTTTTTATGGAAAACATGTTTTTTACTTTTTCACCATAAATACTAAAAAACCTCAAACTTTCATATTTTTTGGCAAATCTACATGAATGAAGCCTTCCAAAAATGCATTAATGATTAAAATCGGTCTAGTAGAACTCTAGATTTAGTTGTACAAAGTTGAACGAAAATATCCTTCATTCAATATTTTTTCAACACAAAGAAATCGGTAGTAGCTTTGGTTTTTTGTAAATAACTTTTAAACGGAGAGGAAATCGACCAAAATGGATGGCAATTTCTGAAAGAGAATTAAATTTCCTACAAATTACTATTATGCATTCCTTGAGAAACCTCAAAAAGGCTGCCAAACATTGCCTTCAAATAAGAAATTCGTAAAACCCCATTTTCAATGTATTTCTTATGGAAAAAATGTTTTTTAGCTTTTTCACCGTAAATACTAAAAAACATAAGACTTTCATATTTTTTGGCAAATCTACAGGATGAAAGCTTTCTAATGGCATATTAATCAATGAAATTGGTCGAGTGGAACTCTAGATTTAGTTGTACAAAGATTTTTAAGACTGAATTATTATAATAATAGATTACTAAAACGTATGATACCGATGCAACATGCACACCACCTTCATGTTGCATCGTTGTTTGGTCGGGGGACTCCTGATGACTCGAGTACCGCACAAACGTTTCACCAGCTGTTATCAGCTGTTTTTGATAAGGTTTTGCGGTTTAAGGTCGTAAATCAGCTGTTAATTCACTGCGATATCTATTTATGTTATGTTGAAACTGTTTTGCAAGCTCTTCACTCCTTCGTATCTTAAACGATTTCCTCGTTTGAAGGGTCAATCAAATTGTGTCGGTTTGTAGTTTAACAATAAGTTTTTAGATTTTTAAATTATTTTTCAGCTGCATTTCCGAAAGACGACTTATATAGATGTCGGGTTTTTTAGTGTGAAATTGAAGGTCTCTCCTTAGATAACTCGAAAATGTCCTACCTGACCTCCGCGAAATTACATATAGGTCATATTTTGAAAGGCCCGAAAACTGTTTTAGCGTTTTTCCGATATACAGTACAGGGCTATGCTAAGTTAATTAAGTTGGTCATTGATATTTTTATATCGTTAATAATAATTTTATTCTGTCAATAACTAACCTATGCAGAGCGCTAATGTGTCGGCAACCAAAACACGTTGCGTCACATTATAATACACGCAATATTGCCGACATACGGTCTATTTCAGTACAACACATACTGGAAAATGTTTGTATTTACTTCCCTGTGGGAAATAAGTTAGATCATGGATATATCTAAAGGGAAGGTTTAGAGTTCATCTCAACAGCGGTTCTCCAAACTATGATGTCACTGTTTCAAATTTGGTCTGAAAAATTGCCTTCACCCCCCACACCAGAGCTAAGACATGTCTATGCCAATAGACCTACTGTTTCCTACCGCAACATATATTCCTTTTCGCCGCATAGAGCAGCGTGGGTCTGTCAAATTTTAGTTCAGTATAAAATTTTCACCAGACTGTAATCAGCTGTTTTCGGTGCGTCATTTGAAGTCGGACGTGTTTTGTAACTCGACATCAGAAATCAGGTGTACATTTACCCCGATTTAACCATTGAACTACTTTGTAAAATTTTAATGAAATTTACGCTTTTTAATCAAAAACAAACATATTTCACGATTGTGGCCAACCGGTTATTAGTGATTCATTTTGTTCTCTATGAAAGAAATTATTGAAGTCTGCTTTATACAATATATAAGCTGTGGCAAAAAACGAACAATTTTCTTCCGCGCACCGCTCACCGGCGGAATGTCTGTGGGAAGTGGGAATAGCATTGTTGCAAAGCCAACATGATGCCATTTTAGTCGTCATGGAGCAGTGGTTACCTGTGCAAAGGGCGTTTGTTATTGAAGCATATGTATTTAAAAAGTGACGATTCAACCGTCGTTACCCAGCGGCAGTTTCGTGCACACTTTCAGTTAGGTCGAAAACAGTTAGGAGATAACGCTTTGCATGCACAACAAATGCTGTGATGTGATTCTTACAATGGAAGTTTTTTGGGTGAATAATCTCACTTTTCGGGCATATCGCGTGGCCAGCACGCTCTCCTGATCTGAGCGTCTGTGACTTTTACTTTCTCCCCTTATACATAGTATATGGAGAAAGTACCGTATTGTTTTCGTCAAAATTTTCGAATTTGAGTTGAGGGTGGATATATCCGTTTTAGGGTCCCCTGAATCCAAAAAAGTGGGTTTTGGCGTGATGTCTGTGTGTGTGTGTGTGTGTGTGTGTGTGTGTGTGTGTGTGTGTCTGGATGTGTACAGTGCCACAGCCTACCCCGTTGGTCCGTTTTAGATGAAATTTGGTATGTATATGTAAAGTCACTGTATCTCCAGGCGTTTTTTTCATTTTTTTGAATTTTTGATTTTTAAGGGTAGTTTACCCCTAAAAACCCTTAAAAAACGTGAAAAATCCAATTTTCTCAAAAACGGCTCTAACGATTTTGATTAAATTTTGATAGTTTATAGTGCACAGAGTACTAAATAATTTGACACCACCCGCATGTCTGTAAAAATGACGGTTCAAAAGTTATGGGCTTTTAAATGTCGAAAAAATCAAATTTTTAAATTTTCAGCGAAAACAATAGAAGTAAAGTATAACTTGACTGGTACCATTGAAACCAGCTTAAAAAACTAAACAAAGTAGTATTTTGAATTATTTGTCTACGACTAACGGTTCCAGAGAAAAGTTAAATTTACTGTCCAAGATGAACGCAGTACGTTGTCTGAAAGCGCCCAATGTTATTCTTATGGAGAATATAAAAAATCAATTTCTTCCTTACTTTCCAACCGTTTTCCATGAAACTTGGTATGAAGAGTAAGGTCAAATCACCGAAACAAATCCAGCTCAAAAAAGCTTGGTATTACTACCTGGGGGGGGGCTTTCCCCCAATACAAGTTGAACAATAAATTATTAAATGATATTTAGAATAACTTTGTAGAACATGATATTTTTATTGCAGATTGTCTTTTTTAAATTTACTTAAGGGAGAAAGTATGTGTCAGTCCACTGGTACCGTTTATTTTCTGGGGCTACTTAAAATCTAGAGTGTACATAAGTAAGCCTTGCACATTGGGAAGACTAAAAGAGACCATAAGAGATTGTCATCCTCGCCCCTGAAATGCTAAGTAAGGTGTTAAATTAATAAAAGTCTGTAATAATCAATTAAACCTACTGTACCCCTGATCATGTTTGAGTTATTCGTAATTTAAATTGTGTCGGTTTTTTGCCGCACCCTGTACAGTATCTTGAAATATTAAACCACGTATATCAGTGTAACGGTTTATCACACGACAGAAGTTTTCGTCAAATACGAATGTTGCGGCCGCTCTTTTATCGATTTCTGTTATTATTGTGCCGTCATATCTGAGAGTTTAACTTTTAGCGTTTTTCCCATAGGGAAGAAACTATTACTGTAGGTCTTTTGGCGAGACTTAAGCCTGGGACCATGTTATTATTTCTTCTTTAGGCGCCCAGAGACCAAAAACAATAGTCGTTAAAATTTATATAACTCTAAAAAATAACTCTCGTAAAATAAGATAACTCTCGTAAAAATGGTCCGATCGAGACCAAATTTGGTGGTAACTACTTTTGCTCGGACGAGTTCGTAAACCAGACATATCGGTCAATGGAAACGGGTAGTTGGGGAGGGGGGCGTTTGTACTAAAAAATTGTAGTTTTCGCATTTTTCATATGTAATATAAAAAAAATTAAATTTTACCTTTCACCATTAGAATCAGCTTAAAAAACTACACAAGTTAGTTCTTAAAAGTTTTTCTCTATCTCCAACGGTTACCGAGATTTAAAAAAAATCTAAACACAGTACGTTGTATTTTTGGGCTTCTATGTTAATTTTATAGAGGGTAAAGAAAAGTTAATATTTCACTTATCAATCAATATTTTTGGATTAAACTTTATGTTAGGCTTCACGAAGTTGAGATCTATCCATTTATACTTAAAAATCATAGCTTATGTGTTTATCATGGCAGCAAACCTGGATACTCTTTTGCCATGTTAATCATATAGGGAATAGGCAAACTCCTTTATTTATGCACAGATGTTTATGAAACTTGATTAAAATGGTCAAAATAAAAATTTGTTATGCTAGAAAAGCCTACTTTCAATGTTCCTCACAGCAGCAAAACCGCATACTCTTTCGCTTGTTAATCTTATAGAATAGTCAAATAACTCTCATATTTATCGACAGATATTGATAAAACTTGTCATATATCATTATTATTATATTGATTTGGAAATTCGCTGAGTACGCAGGTCAGCTGCGACGGGGGTATTTAAACTTGTTATTAGGTATCGAATTTTGTGGGTTTCACAAAAAGTGTGAAGGGAAAAGATAGACGGCGGTAGGAATGTGGGATAAAGAGGTATTCTCTCCCTCCCGGGTAGCAGTTAAGACCTCAGCGTCACTCTCAATTGGCTTATCCGCCAGAGTCTCGGCCCTATATTGCTTTGTTTGTCACTCTCGGTTGATGGGTTAGTCATGGACTAATTATAGTGGCCAATGGATATCCAGCCGCTCGGTTTGTTTGTCAGTGCGTTTGTTTGCAAGTGCGTTCAACCATATTCGTATCGCTATTTGGACGAAGCTGATGGAAACGCTAAAAAAAGAGTGGGTGAGGTCAGAACCGTTTAGTGATACTGCGTCTGTGTGAATGTGTTACCATTTTATTGGTATGGGTGGCCGTGGTACAAAACGTAAAATGAAACAAAGAATATTATTGTCAATTCTAAAGAAATATGAACATTCTGCCTGAAACAGCCAGATCTTTGAAGAATAAGGCATTTTATAGCGGACATTTTCCATCACTATTATTAAAACCAATTTTCTCGATATTTCACAATCTTTGAATTTGATCCCGTCCTCAGTACGATGCAATATGTTTTAGTTCAAATTATGGCCGCCCCAAGTGGCATTATCCTACCTCCACAGTACGTTGCACAGCGTGCTGCGTCACCCAACAATGACAAACTACTGGTTGTATTGAAATAATATGAGTGCTCGACTAACTACTAACTGCGTTAAGGTAAACGCTCCTTTAGTCCGGATTATGTAGGGCATACTAATCTCGTTTTCTTTTAGAAACAGTTCACGCAAGGACGTGATCATATTCCAGATTCCGAAACATCCTGAACTGTTTTTGCTAATCGTGATGAATAATTTCAAAAATAATAACTTACTAGGCCTAATATAAACTCACAATCGCCAAAAATCATTTTCCTACAAACTATTAGATTTTCTAAGGTCTGACCGATTCAGGTTTAAATATTTGATATTTATCACTTCGCATTTAGGTATGATCCGAATTTGTTTAGCTTGTATGGTTCTCCTCACTATCCAACCTGTGTGGAGTGTCCAGGAGGAAATATGCTTCCTTGTTGTGCTCCTAAGGTGCTGAACGGGAAAGTGAACTTCCCTCGAACTTGTACTTTCACCTAAAGGTTGAAGGTTCATTGAACCCGGGAGGGCAAGTATATCCTCTTAGGGTGCGCGAACGTAGAGTGGTTTGGAGGTTGACGTCTCCATAAACAAGGTAGACTGACCACTTTCTACCTTTTCCACGTTTATTAATCTTTTTTCCGACCGCTGTTTAAAATTCCACAGGAAAACGTACCTTGACGGATTTTCAGAAATTTTGGAACCCTCTAAAATCTAAAATGTAGCATATAAAAATGTAAAATCGAACAATATAACATCTAAAAGTCTAACAATATTTACCCAATGTTGATAATGATAAGTAAGCTGTACACCGCCCTCCTATCTGTCGTGAAATATTGAAAGGGCCAGATGGGATTGGGTAATACATTAACCGTGTGTTCACACTGGGACGGTCGCGTGTCCTGTAATCCAGCTACTTGGAGAATTGTGGATAGTTGTGAGCAATGGTCTGTGGGTGTAGTGTTCTCTTGTGTGGATTAACGTGCGCACTATTGAATACTACGTTAATCAGCTAAGACCATCCTCAAAATTAGTTCGTAATTCAGAGGCAGTGGTTCAAACTTCACGTTTAACTTTCAATCATCACAATCGCCACAATCATCCTACACTCTTTTCTCATTCATACTTGGCCTAAAATACCTGCCTTGGTAGGTCGCCATTTCAAATGGTAATCTAATCTCTATATATACAATTGATTTTATGTATGTATGTCCTTTATGCGTTGCCAATTCTCAACCGATCGCCATGAAATTTTAGGAAGTTGCTTTATATGTGTCCGGGAAGGTTTTAGTGAAAAATATTTTCGAAACCCCCATAAGTTTCCATTTTATGGCGTTTTAAATTTCTAATATTAACCTTATGGAGAGTAAGTTTGTTTACAAATTTTCTACAATGAAAATATTTGATTTCTTAGCTACAGCTGATTGGTTTACTTTCCATTAGCAATATGCTTTACTATCCAATGCCATCTGAATCATTCATTAATGTAAAACTATGAAGTTAATATGTGCTGTACAAAATGAACAGCTTTATTCGCCACGTTAATAGTTTACAGTTTTGGTCCATTATGTATTTATATTTTTATTTTCTGACTGATTAAAAGTCACGTGTTTTTATGTTGGCCAGATAAAAAATAATTACAATGTTTATATATATTACGTGTATTATAATAATCAGTTAGGTTTGGTTTGGGTTTGGATTGGATTTGAAAATTGTGAATTAATCCACTCAGTTTTAATTGTTTTATGGGAAAGTTAGTAATATATCTTATCGTTTCAGTATTGTTATTCACATGCCTCGACCCAGAATATAAAATCTTTCACAATAAAGCCGTAATGGTATTCGACTTCAAAACATGACCAGTCTTAAAGTTAACATGTATTTACTATCAGGTGTTACGAAGTTCGCCGGGTCTGCTAGTATTATAAATGTTTAAACCTAAATGCAACTGAAATCAACTTCTTAAGCTTTCTTTAACTTATTTTTACCTCTCAGAGCTATTCACTATGAGCATGAGTGTGTTGTTGTGGGTTGGCGAGAACACGATCAATGCGTCTCGACGGGAAACTGGCGTCGCGGCGCCGCCACAGCGCTGCCCACCTGTCGTGCCGTGTTGAGCTGTTATCAGTAAGTGATTACGTGAGGGGTTGACGTTTTATGCTAGAGTAAGCCTTTTAATACTTTATTGAAAGTATGCAGTGTGAATGTGATAACAGAACTCGAGGAGATTCAAGATTCGCCTTAAGCGCTTCTTGGTTCAGGGAGAGTTTTACCATGTGGGCGAGTTCATGGACCACACATGGTAGGGTGACTCAGGTGACTGTGCCACTAGATGTGTCATTGGGTGAATTAGATTAGATTAGATAATTGAAATGGCAGCCATACTACAATGTAGGTATATTTGAAGCCAAGTATGAATGAGGAATGAATGTAAGATGACTGTGGTGCGATCTTGTAGTCTTGTTACTGACTAAGACTGACATGTACCTTAGACAAGACTGTTAATTAATAGCCCAACAGCCGATGGCAACTAATGGACCTACAGTTTAACGTGGAATCCGAACCACGGCCTCTGAATTACGAATTGGTCTAATTATGAGGGTTGTCTTAATTAATATAGGTTGGGCATTATTATGTTTTATTATTATGTTATTATGTGTATAGTTATGTATTATTATGTCTTTTTATTACTATGTTTCCAAATTACGTCAACTTTGTATCTAAAGGCGTTTGCTACGCATTTATGTAATATTGAATAATGGCAATAAAGAAAATTTTTTTTTTTATTTTTATGGAAGACTTTATTTTTGTCATGACGTTGCAACACAATTGTAAAAAATTGTCAATCTGCAAATAAACGAATTTTGAATTTTGAAATTATTATTATTAGTTATGTTCAGATTTCTCACGTGGTATGTTTTTCACTGTATACAAATAAATATTTTTGTCAAATTATGGTTTTCGACTATTTATCATGCAATTTCTTCCTTTGCTGGCGCCTCATTCAAGGAATTCTAAAAACACTTTTTAGAGATTCAAAACAGTGCCCTTACGAGTACATTCGTTTATAACCTAAAAGGTTTTGACGACATTAGTGAGTGCAGATTAAAGTAGAAAAGGCTGAACATAAAACAACGCAGTGGTCTTCAAACCTCACTCATAGTCCATAAGACCTTGCTGACTAAAAAACCGCAATATCTGTTAAAGGTCTAAAAGCTTTTGCTCAGCACGGAGGACAGGACAGGATGTGAGGTTTCGGCTGGATGCGGCTGTTATAGGACTATGTCCTCTTCAGCCAAGGATAGGATTTGAGGTTAGGTTTTGGTTGTGGGTATTATGGTTATGGTTTGTGAATGGATGATTTCGGTTTGAGAACAAAGACCAGAGCTAAGCCGAGAGCAGGTTAATCTCGAGCGAACGAATGTCTGGCTTTGTGTGTTGTGTTGGGAGGAACAGGGTTTAGGGTGGATTTGTTTGTTTATTTATTACCTGCAGCTTTAGGTAGAAGGGGATGTAATCAAAGGCCAGAAAAAAGCAGGGATTTGCATCCCACGCCGAAACGAATATCTATCTGGCTTTGTTTTTTGTGCTGGGAGGGTTAGGGTTTAGGATGTATATGTTTATTAAATTTCTGCAGGTTGGGATTGAGGGGATAAAGTCAAAGACCAGAAATAGTGGGGATTTGTATCCCACGCCCAAACGAATATCTGGCTTTGTTTTGTAGGATGGATTTAAATGAACCACAGTCGTAGACAAGGCCTAACCCGAACGAGCGTCCATACTGTGGTAAGTCTATGTATAAACTGTGTTGGGCTATGAGATTTAGGGATATTGCCAAAGCTGAAACTAGAATCTGTATCTGAAACATAATTAACATTAAATATAAGGCAGTGGCGTTACACTAGGCAAAAGACTGGGGTGGGAAGAAAGATGTGTGCGCTGCTTCAGAAGGTGGTGATAATCTAGTTAAAAGTGCGGTACGGTTATGAAACCTTGGAGAAAGTGTTTCTTGATAGAAGCTAGTTTTTGAATATAGCGTGTGTCGAGTATGTAGTATTGGTGATTTGAATATAAACCTGCAGAAGTTAGAAAAAAACATAAAAAACAGCATCCCACGCGAAAAAACTATTCTGTCGCTTGGTGGGGAGGGTTAGGGTTTAGGATGACGATGACATAATTGCAGTTGTTAGGACAAGTCAAAGCCAGAAAACAAGTTCTGTTTGTTTTTAGCTGCGGGATGCAGTGGTAGAACACTGTAAAATTATGGTGGTCACGTAATCGGAAGGAGGTAAATGTAGACGTGCATAACAGTCCCACTGAAACTAATTAACATATAAGTTAGGCTATGAGTATGTAGGCAAATTAAGTGTGAGAAAACCAAGTGGAGAAGCCAGGACGGCTCAGGACCAGGTCAGCTGCACTTACCGCGGGTGAAATTTCGATTTCCTCGCTGCCGAAAAACGCTACCGAATTTGGTTGCGGGTTATTAAATTCACTGAGTTTTTAGAAGCTGTTTTTTGTATTAGCGTTTTCCTACAATTGTGTAGTATTGCTTGTAGCGGAAATCAAGTAATATACTACTCGGAAGATGAAACGCATATCTTGAGCACTATCATTCCACAACTATTCATGCCTAGCAATTGTCTCAATTAATTGCTCATTCTTAGACGTTGAAGATTTAACGTGATTGGACATAGTGTGGGGAATTATAGAAAAAAATATGAATACGAACAATAGCATCAGTAACGAACAGACAAAAACAATTCTACCAAAAACACTTCTACCTCGCTGCGTGGTGCGGGACCGAGACGGGCTGCGACGTACATTTGCTGCGTAAATCGGCAGCTAGGAAAGCGACCATACCATGTGTATTGCGTAGGTGCCGAACACCGCATGCTGACAAAACTGTTAATAGCCCAACTGCCAATGACTGGGATGGTGGCGACATCCTGTAATCCAGCTACTTGGAGGTCACGAATTGTGTATAGTTGTGAGCGATGGTCGGTGGGTGTAGTGTTCTCCTGTGTGGATTAACGTCCGCACTATTGAATACTACGTTAATCCGCGAAGGCCATCCTCATAATTAGACCAGTTCGTAATTCAGAGGCCGTGGTTCGGATTCCACGTTAAACTGTAGGTCCCTTAGTTGTCATCGGCTGTTGGGCTATTAATTAACAGTCCTGTCTAAGGAACATGTCAGCCTTTGTCAGTAACAAGACTACAAGATCGTGCCACAACACTCTTACACTCAATTCTCATTCATACTTGGCTTAAATTACCTACCTTGTAGTATGGTTGCATTTTTAATAATCTAATCTAATCTATAATTTAACAAAGGTCTTGTACGTTTTCTATTCGTCCTACAATCGCTACAGGGTATTTACTCTAAAAAGTTTGAGGAAAAACAGTTACGTGCGTGTGAGTAGCGGGTGAAACCAGGTCAGAGTGTGTGTTCGATATGCAAAGCTTCGGTGCGCACGCATCTGTGTGTGCGACAGGCTTACAACGTGGAGGGTGGTGGTGTAGAGGGAATATCTGAACAACGCCTGACTCAACCACACTAGAAGCGTGTTCAATCCGGGGAAAACACTACAGAAAGGTGCCACGAAAAGAAGTACAGAATAGTTATTTTGTGCAACATAGGGTTAAAGTGAAACATTTTGTCCTCGGAGGGAACTGTTGTAAACTGCTTTATACTTTATACTTTTAACTGACGTTTAACTTAAATGGCGACCTACCCAGATAGGTATTTCAAGCCAAATATGAATGAGGATGAATGTAGTAGGATGATAGTGGCGCGATCTTGTAGTCTTGATACTAAGGCTGACATGCTCCTTAGATAGGACTGTTAATTAATAGCCCAACAGCCGATGGCAACTAATGGACCTACAGTTTAACGTGGAATCCGAATTTTCTGAATTACGAGTTGGTCTAATTAAAGGATATTCGAAAAATCGATTCTTAAATACATTATAGATTAGATTAGATCATTGAAATTGCAACTGTACTACAATTTAAGTATTTTTAGCCAAGCAGAATGAGGATTGAGTGTAAGATGATTGTGGCACGATCTCGAGTCGAGGCTGTGTTCCTTAGACAGGACTGTTAATTAATAGCCCAAAAGTCGATGGCATATTTAAGGGACCTATAGTTTAACGTGGAGTACGAACCACTGCCTCTGCATTACGAACTGATCTAATTATGAGGATGGTCTTTGCGGACTAACGTAGTATTCAATAGTGCGGACGTTTATCCACACAAGAGAACACCACATCCACCGACCATCTCTTACAACTATCCACAGTTCGTGACCTCCAAGTAGTTGGATTACAGGACGACGCCACCGTCCCAGTCAACGTTTCTACTGCCGTTAATCTACACCAGTGAATATCGCATCCACTGAGTATCGCTCATAACCTTCTACAATTCGTTTAACATTTCGAAAGGATACTTTTTAACTTCATAAGAGTATCGGCGAAAAGCTTTGATGTCTTACAGAGAAAAGTGTATCAAAATCTGATGACACGAAAAATTAAACACTACTGGTCGGGAAAACTCCAAAGACTGGTCAGCAACCAGTGCCTGGTGAACTCTGGTCCATTTACTTCAACGAGTGTGTCCAAACTTGCCGCATAAGACTGGTTGGTGGCAGTCGTGGCCGCTGCCGCGTTGGTATGTTCTAGCCCTAACATTGACATATTGTGATAAATTAAGCGATGACCCTATTTGAAAATGGCGACCGGATCCGGAATTGAACCGACCGCCCTCGGATTACCAGTTGAGCTACCCAGCTGTCAAAGGTGATTCAATTGAAAAATCGACTATCTTAAAAAAACACTATTGTTACGTTTATTTGTTGATTATATCATAAACATATAATAAGCCATGGAATAAATTTTTCAGTTTTAAGGAAAACCTTTTTTAGTTATGGTGTGATTAATTCAGAAACGTTGCGTTTTTCAGGCAAGGAGTGTGGGAAAACTACTTATGCTTTTGAGCTGAAATTTAGGGAACGTTGCTGTATAACATACATTTTCACGTAACCTATGTGAAATTTTGAAATTAGAAAAGAAAATTTTGTATACTACAGAAAGACATTTATTTTGTTATTTTAAACTGGTCACTTAAGAAGCTCGCATGCGACACTAGCGCCGACCTAGCGGATTTCAGTTATCCCTAACGCGGCCATCACCGCCTTAAACTGACATTGCGTTCCGACCTAGACTCCTTATAAGTCTGTTATAGGGTAGTAACAGGTAGATTGCAGGACTAATAGTGATTGCGCGCTGGGTTCTGCCCCATTCCCCCTCCTTGCTATTTCCACCGCAGAACGGTTATTGAACCAAGAAGTGTAATTCCTTCCAATATGAACCCACCCCTCTAGTCGTATTGTTGTGATCCATAATAACGTTAATAATTGAAATCAAGCGGGTTTCACGGTTCAGAAAATAGATAAGTGTCTCTGACGTGATTTGTTTGTGAATTCCGCATTGAAATTTAACGAAGATACCACTTATATTTAACGGATAACATTCTCTAAATGTAATGAGTACATTTATTGTTGAAATCTACTCGTGTGTTTTCAATAAAATTGAATGATTTATTAAATTTCCAGGTTTCAGTTAATCGTAACTCTATGTTCGTTAAATATGAAGAATGAACTTCACATGTATAACCATAATCTATGATGAACAATTATATTTTTTTAGATTATTTTTCGCAATCTCGTTCTCACTATATTAAAAGCAAAAAAAAACTTGCTACTGAAGTGTGTTAACACTTACCTAACGATTATTTAAACTACCGAATCAGTTGGAGCCAATTTTATACTCTTGATATCGAACGACGATTCGATTCGTTATGGATATACGATATATAGATTAGATTAGATCATTGAAATTGCAACCGTACTACAATTTAAGTATTTTTAGCCAAGCAGAATGAGGATTGAGTGTAAGATGGTTGTGGCGCGATCTTGTAGTCTTGTTACTGACTAAGTCTGACACGTTCCTTGGGCAGGACTGTTAATTAATAGCCCAACAGCCGATGGCAACTAATGGACCTACAGTTTAACGTGGAATCCGAACCACGGCCTCTGAATTACGAATTGGTTTAAATATGAGGATGGTCTTTGCAGATTAACGTAGTATTCAATAGTGCGAACGTTAATCCACACCAGAGAACACTACACCCAACGACAATTGCTCACAACTATCCATAATTCGTGATCTTCAAGTAGCTGGTTTACAGGACGCCGCCAACGTATATTGAATGTTAGAATGAAATGAATTGTGGCTAAAGCCGGTATATGTGTGTGTGTGTGGGGGGGGGGGGGTAAAACATATACTCTTTTGTTCCTTGGCTGTAAAAATAATACCTTATTTAAAGAATGTTTGTTAAATTACTTACAAATTATGTTCAAGTTTGTCTGAGGTGTAATCCTTCTCAGCCGTTAATTTTAAGCCATTTTACTGTATTTTGTTTGAAAATATTTATTGTATACTAATTTTATCGGTTTTGTTTCAGGTGAGGATGTATTTGGTGATGGAAGAATACTAATTTTAATTGGTATTAGCAAGTAAGTCAAAACACTTAAACTATTTGAATTACATTATAACTTGTATTTATGGTTTCAGAATAATGATAGAAGCTCAATGTTACTGTGCTTTTTGGTGTTGTAGGTGTTCATGTTTTCAGAATGGTTTTACACTGATGTGTCTTATAGTTCATTTTCCAAAATATGTCAAGGAAAATGTCTAATCCTCCTAAACTCCTAAACTCCTAAAGGACTCCTAAGGACTCCTAAAATGTTCCAGCCTCTCGTAATACAGTAGAAACATTTTTAAATCTGAACTCAATAAGAATGTTAACTACCCTAGATCTTAGATTTTTTTAATTCTCTTAGAGCAATGTTAAAACGTTGAATCAAAAACCTCTTCTAACTGAGGCAATTCTGATAACCTTAAGTCAGAATTCGTTTTTAATCATATTTTTCAGCAAACTATAAGATTATTGAACTAATAGACCTTTTCGAAATTTTCCCCCTTATATAAGTAAAGCAGATTTTTACTTAAATCTCATATACCGCGAAGTAAATGAAACAAATTTCAACCAGATTAATCGATTAATAACATTATTACCTATAGTTGACAAAAGTACAAGGTGTCCTGATAGAAAACAAGAATGCACAGCGATTGGTTTAATTTAACGTTGTTGTAACAGAATTGAGTGAAAGAAAAAGGTCAAAAGGGAGGTGAAGACCCGAACTTCCATAGTCCAAATATGATCCAGGAACAAGAAATGAAATGTAAAAGGTGTATATATGCATTGTTACTGCGTCGGTATGTTGGTGCGAGACTTACTGTTATCAAAAAGTAAAGAATCGTATCCAATGTGGCTACTAAATTGGAGTAAAACTATTGCGGTCGTCATACATCGTACATGTGAAAATCCTAATCCTGTAAAGCGAAAGGTTCGATCAACGAAAACCGAAAGTCCAATTAGTGCGGATTTACTGTATTTCACCGTGCCGTATTAAGCTTAACATTTTCCCCAATATCAATCAAAACGCACGACAGGCCGGAATTGCTTTTAGTTAAAATGTGGTCAGATTTGTGGTTTCGGGAAACGAGGTCATTACTCCGTGTTAATGTGTATTAAGTGAACTTTACCCATATTTTAGAACAGAACATTTTTTTTAGGTTTGAATAAAATGAAAGTCACATTTTTTTATAGTTTTTGACATGGATATGTCTTAGCTCTTGGGGGGGTGTTGGCAATTTGTAAGATGAAAATCTGTAACGGAATTCCATAGAAACTACTAAAGCTATTGTATTGAATTTTTAATATGTAAGAATAAGAAAAGCTGTTTAGAAGAGCTGAAAACATTCTCTTCAGAGATGGATATGTCTTAGCTCTGGGGGGGGGGGTGTTGGCGATTTTTAAGATGGAAAATATGTAATAGGTTTTCATAGAAAACCACTAGAGCTATTGTATTGAATTTTTTGTATAAAATAATAAGAATAGCTGTTTAAATGAAGTGTAAACATTACCTTTAGACATATCCATGATCTAACATATTTCCCACAGGGAAGTAAATATTAAATTTTTTACAATCAATTTCTGAACAATATTTTTATCTTATATGTCTGTTGAATCTAGAATATAGTTAAACTGACGTTTTACGAAATCTTTTCCCACCAAAGTCAAGAGCATTAACTTCCAGCTACAGTATTTAAATAATATTGAGAAAGTTAAAGCTCCTTATCTTTGACGTAAAAGGGTTTACAAAAAACGTCGATTTATTCATGTTTTACATTGACCTTGTAAATTTTCGCAGTTTGCTATACTTAAGTTATTCGTCAAAATAATAATTATTGTTCCATTAAAACGTAAGTTTTGTTCCTAAGTCCGTTAGTTGGACACGACTTAAATAGCGATCAAGAGTTACAAATTAATTAACATGTTTATATTCAACATTAAGTTTCCGAAGAATTTGTTTTGATGAACATGACAAATAATTTAGATACTTAAGAGAAACATTATCGAATTAGAAAAATGTGAAGCTAAAAACTTCGATTTCTCAAGATTCTAAAAATTTTTTTAGTGAAGAACGCGCATTTCGACACTTATCAACATGAATCATAAGTTAAATCATGATATTCATGATTTAAGATCTTCTCCTGTTTGCATGAAACAAATTGTATCGACTTTCAGTAGGATGACAGACCAATTGCGTCCTAGGTTAGAGTGGAAAGTATGTGATAAGTATGATGAATTTTTTTCCGGCAACAGGCTAAAAGCTTATAGAATCACATAAATTCCAATAACACTGTTTGAAATTCATAGAAGTCCTAATGCTACGAATGTCAATTGTCAAGAGTGATCAAATGCCGAAGAAGTTGAAAAATAATTTGTTTCTATTTTCTTCATTGTTGAAGATAACTCTCTTTAGTACGTGACTCTGTTTAGCGAATTTTGAGGTTAAAGCACTTTTCCTCTTGGCAAGTCATAGAATTGCAGCATAGCTTGTTTACCTATCAGCTGACTGGTGTTAACTGGAGTTACCATAGACTTCTCACGTCGCAGTTGTTAGTGTCGTACTCTGTGTTGACGTAACTCGGTGATTTGCCTACTAGTTAGTGACGTGTTTATCACTTACCACTCCAAGCTATTTATAACTTTCACTTTGTTTAGATTTTGTCTGCATTTAATTTTTTATCAAATGCATATTTAATGGAGAATCAAACAGATTCTACATTTCATTTTCCATAATTAGTCACGAAATCATATGATAAATTTAGGAAAACTAATCACTTATTATACTTCATTCTGTTATTTGTTCAATCAATTTAACTCTTAACTATGCTAAAAATATTGTGTAGGCCGAGGATAGACACATGGTTTGAAAATAAATTTTGGTAATACAGTTGTGATTGGAAAAGATTGTCTTTCCCGTCCCAGTACAAAAAATCAGCTTTTGTTCAGATAATGGCCGTGGCGTGTCCTGTAATCCAGCTACTTGGAGGTGACGAACTGTGGATTTTTGTGAGCGATGGTCGGTGGGTTTAATGTTCTCTTGTATGGATTAACGTCCACACTATTGAATGGTGCGTTAATCCTCATAATTAGACCAGTTCGTAATTCCGAGGCAGTGGTTCGGACTCTACGTTAATCTATAGGTCCTTTAGATATGCCACTTACTGTTGGGCTATTTTTAACAATCCTGTGTCAAAGTATTTGTCATCCTTAGACAACAAGACTACATGATCGTGCCACAATGTTACACTTATTTCTCATTCGTACTTGGCTTAAAACCTTCCTGGGTAGATGGCCATTTCACTAACTAACTGAATGAATGAATGAATGAATTTATTTCCCAATAATTAATTAATACATCTAATCATTGTAGTTTTTACATACCTTAATGGTAGTATATACATAAAAAAGAAAGAAATATGTATGTTCTTGTAACACTAATAAATAAAGTAAAATTTAAAAAAAACCTTTAGTATGCAAGGAAAGTCTACATAGGCAGGGCCTATGCGTAGACTCGGGTTGCAACAAAAGCTGAAATTAATAAAATGGGAGATATAGAATATAGTATAATAATATTAATAAAATGAGGAAACAAATTAATCTGCCATGGAACTGAGTTAAAAATTTTGGACTAAAATGAGATATAATAAAACAATTTAAAATTATAAATTAAAAAAAACTAAGTTAATTTATTATTACCAGGTGAATGGCTGAAAGGGCGAGGAGTGTTGTATGTGTGTTTGTGTATTATATAACTAACATAACTATAACTAACATAACGTATACCTAACATGAATAAATCATTAGAAAATAATCAATTGATCTGAATTAGCAGCTCGTTTGATACAGCAAAAAGGTGGAAAAGTGATTTTATGAGCTGAGTTGTAAAATAAATATAGACCTTGAAAAAATGGTTTGTTGCTAGGACTAAAAGTGCATTAGTCGTCCGAATTCTGAGCTCATCTGAGGTTAAACCAGACCTCAGATGAAAAGGTGATATGTTTCAATTTGTATCCAACAACCTGCATCTGTTGTTTGATAACTAATTAATTTAACAGAGCCCAAGTACAAAAGGTCTCTGTCTGATCCGGGACCAAACTGGTCACATCGCTGTATAGTTATATTCATTTTCCCCCAAAGGGAAACCAGACTTATTTACTGCTATTTCGCAATTCACCCCTCCCCCTTTGTCAGGAGAGGATATAGCGAATTAATTCTATTGTGCAGAGTGTATACCAAGGAGGGGTCCGCCTCATTGAGTTACCTCGTCATCCCCCGTTCGTTTGAAAGAGGAGTCTAATTTGATATCCGGTCGTACAAGTGAAACTTCACCGTGGCAGTGTTTTACTCTATCTTTATTACTTCCCAGTGACAAAGGTTTGAGCTAAATCGTTCTTTACGAGGAGTAAATCCTGCGCGAATTGTAATTTGGAGGTGTAGTAATTGAAAAGAAACATTAGAGCGCAGTGTCATACTTTGTACAACTGTATATTTTTCACAGATTTTCGTCAGACTTTTAATCATGTAATATCTTAGTTGAATACTTTTGCCGTCGTTTTAGTTAAATTTAAATACCTTTAATTATGTTCATTAGGGTGTTCATTTAAGTCGTGGACAAACTTCAAGGATGGAAGTACTCTTCATAATAAACAAAAAATATCCAATAAACATATGTCGAAAAATCCTTCGTTTATATATACTGGGACGGGACGGTGGCGACGTCCTATAATCCAGCTACTTGAAGGTCACGAATTGTGGATAGTTGTGAAAGATGGTCGGTGGATGTAGTGTTCTCTTGTGTGGATTAACGTCCGCACTATTGAATACTACGTTAATCCACAAATACCATCCTCATAATTAGACCAATTCGTAATTCAGAGGCTGTGGTTCGGATTCCACGTTAAACTATAGGTCAATTAGTTGCCATCGGCTGTTGGGCTATTAATTAACAGTCCTGTCTAAGGAACATGTCAGCCTTAGTCAGTAACAAGACTACAAGATCGCGCCACAATCATCCTACATTCATTCCTCATTCATACTTGGCTTAAAATACCTACCTGGGTAGGTCGCCATTTCAGTTAAAAAAGTATATAAAAAAAGTTTAGCCGCTAGCTGCCATTTTGTATTTGTTACAAAAATCGTTATATCTCCCCCTATTTAACTACACAAACAAAACTTTGCATATATATATCATTTATTGGCCAAAGATAAAAAATATTTTAAAAGTATCATTTAGTTTGCTTTAATATTTTCATAATGACGGTGGTTAAATTATTTTAATTTAAATAACAAAAAAACTTCATACAATTTTTACATGATATAAAAAGATTGTAATTTTTATTTCAAATCCAACGATATTTTTTGAACGAAATCCGTCCACGGATAAGTTAAATAATAATGTGTTAGCTTACAAAGCCTATGCGCTACGGCCGCGCGGCGGTGCGCGTAAAAAGTGCATTTTCTCGCTTATCCGTGGACGAATTTCGTTTAACACAGTACTGTTAGATTTGAAATTAAAATTACAATATCTTTTATGTCTTATAAAATGTTATAAAGTTAATGGTTTTTTGTTATTGAAATTCAAAGATTTTTAACCGCCGCCACTTTGAAAATATAAAAGCCAACTAAATTATATTTTGAAAATATTTTTATCTTTAGCCAATGAAGATGTGCGCAAAGCTTTGTTTCTGTAGCTTGAATGGTTATTGAGATGTAATCATTTTTGTAACAAATACAAAATGGCGGCTAACGGCTAAACGAAGGATTTTTCGACATATGTTTATTGGATTTCCATCCCTTGAAGTTTGTGTCCGACTTTAATGAACACTCTGTATAAGCTTTCTAAAATCGCTCATGCATTTTTCGTTGTAGCTTCTGTGGTGGTTTGACGGTAAACTTTGGTTGGAGCAGAAACTTAGCCTAATATGTTATTTCTGTTTTAAAAAAAGCTCATAAATATTTTCAGGATTTAGCCGATTGCATATATTGTTTAAGGATTTTTGTGTTAATGTATTTTATAATAATTTAATACCTGTTATTTCTAATTTAAAGTTTTTAAGTCGATAAATAATTCTTAATACAATTATGTGTTTTAGATTGGTCATCAATTAGTACAATAGAATCATCATTTACCAGCATAGACGTGCACAATTTAAGTTTTAATCCACTGTAAAAATGAACAGATATGATGGCTAATTTCCTTACTCCCTAGGGAGTAAATAAAGCTGGTTATTTTCCTTCTTAGGGAGAGCCACTTACGTTCCGCAACATGGTATTAGATCCCCGTTTTATAGAAGTGCAACGAAATAATTATTTTTTTAACAAGGGATTAAAGTGAAACTTTTTTCACGAAGGAAACTGTTTCCTGAGGGACAAAAAGGATTTTAATCCCAAGATCCCAAAACATTTTTCCTCCACCTACACATACAGTGCAAGTAACACAAATTACCCATTATTAACTAACCCGAATCACTATAATTTTCCAAGTTGGCTAACATAACCTCAAAGCAACCAATGCAAACTATCAGCTGACCGTTCAAGAATTAATTACATTGCAGGGTGTTTCCGGGTTTTCTTATGTTATTCATATAGGATTGCTTTTTCTTCCTTGGGACTAAAACTACATACATTTTGTGACTAAAATTATTACTTTAGTACTCTATCCTAGAGAGTAAAGTACGGCTTTACTTGGTAGGTGTAGGAAATGAGGGGTTTTCTAATAACCCAGCTGATCGCGTATCAGTAACCGATACGACCGATAGATGTCGCGCCGACCGCACTCGTGATATCGATGTCACGTATCGCTCGACCGATTGTTGCATCATTACTCATCAACCGATAAATGTCATGAGACTGTTTGTCGTATCGGATGGCCGGTGATTGTTGACTGCAGACGACGCGGTCGAGTTACGAGGTCCGACGCCGTGTCATGCGACCCGGTACACTCGTTCGTACACTTAGATTCGATTGCGTCTAATCTATCTCCATATATAAAATTGAATGTGTGTATGTATGTAATATGTATCCAATACTATAATACGAGCAAGGTTTGTATATCTATAATATTATAAAGAAGTGGTGGTTTTTGTATGTTTGTTTGTGGGTTTGTTGTGGCAAGTGAATGCGAAAAATACTGAACCGACCGATTTGAAATTTTAGGCAAAGGTAGATCTTAAACTCATGCAACACATAGGCATACTCATTTCCTTAAAATCCTCTCGGGCTACGCCCTGTGAACGTCCTAAGTTTCAATGTTTACATTTTTAGAGAATGAAAACATAAAATTACTTGAATGTCAACAGCTGTGAATACTAATATTTGACAGTTCGAGAAGAAGGAGAAGAAGAAGAAAGAGCTGCCGTAACCGTCCTAGGTTTCGATGTTTACATTTTCTTATGACAACATCCATTTGCACTATATTTTGACAGTTCGGGAAGAAGAAGAAATAAAGTTGATTTTTCAGATAAACTGCTGGATCGAAATTAGTGAATTATTTGAAATAGCGGAATGGTAGATTTTAAGTTTTTTTTCCGACGACTGTCTCTATTACATTAATCCTTATCCTCTCCCAATATTTGACATATGTTACTTTGAAATGTTGTAGACACTCCTATTTTGTCATTTTGTAAACAATGAAGAATTAATTAACAATACCTTAAATGTATCAGTAGAGCCTACACCTTTCAGCCTTTTTAGCCCGTGCGAAGAACGGGTACTTTGTACTACTTGTACTTGTACTTGTACTTTGTACTTGTACGGGTACTAGTATATATATATTTTTGTATTTGCACACGGATCTCGTAAACTGCTCTAACGAATTTCTTTAAATATTGGAAATAACTAATTTCCGAGTAGAAAATAAGTTTTAGATCTGGTCTAATGTCCAGGAAAATACTGGTTTTCTTGTAATATTAAGTTTGAAAGCTAAATTTTTAACATTACGCTTATGGAGAATAAAATGTAAACAATACAAACCAAAACAGCTGTTTATAACCGTTTGACAGTTCTTGATTGAAGACGGCGGGGAACAATATGTGAATAGAGGTTGTTCATAAATATTTATTTTATGTATGTAATAAATGCAAAATTATCAGGTTAGTAAACAATTTGTAAAAACTTAAGGGTAACAAAACTGAGCGAAATAAAAGCAGAAAAAAGTATATCCAAAATCTTCTGTGTTTTGATAGAAAACGTATTCATTGTATTGATTGAAGTCACTGTAACAAACCAATTAATTGGTGTAAATTAAATTTCTCTAAAACAATTGAGGTTGGCTAAAAGACCTTAAACGGCGTCGTTCATTAGACAGACGCCGTGGTCCCCAGCATTAGCGTGTTGGCCTCGTATAACGAAGGTACAGTAGTGAGTTTCATCCTCATCAGGGGCAATACTTTTTGTTCAGTGCTATATTAATTATGGTGTATTAAATTGGTTTTATTTAAACCACATAAATGTTGTCATTGAGTAGTAAATGTGTTTTAATTTTTCTAATTAACTTGTATAATACATGACTTATTATATACGAGCAAGCTCCGTCACCAGGTACTGTCCTTTATGCGCTGTCAAACTACTCATCCGATCTCCATGAAATTTTAGGAAGTTGCTATATATGTGTCCGGGAAGGTTTTAGTGAAAAAATGTTTTCAAAAACTCCGTAACTTTCTATTTTATAGCGTTTTAAATTTCTAATGTTAACCTTATGGAGAGTAAGTTTGTTTACAAATTTTCTACAATGAACACATTTGATTTCTTAGCTACAGCTGATTGGTTTACTTTCCATTAGCAATCTGCTTTACTATACAATGCCATCTGGATCATTCATTAGTGTAAAACTATGAAGTAAATGGTGCTGTACAAAATGAACATCGTGATCTTGTAGTCTTGTTACTGATTAAGGCTGACATGTTCCTTAGACGGGACTGTTAATTAATAACCCAACAGCCGATGGCAACTAATGGACCTACAGTTTAACGTGGAATCCGTACCACGGTCTCTGAATTACGAATTGGTCTAATTATGAGGATAGGCTTTGCGAAATAACGTAGTATTCAATAGTGCCGTTAATCCACACAAGAGAACACTACACCCACCGACAATCTCTCACAGATAGTTTTATTTAATATTTTCACTTTTAAATCTACTTAACGGAGAAAGTATGCGTCAGTCTACCGATACAGTTTATTTAGATACAGTCTACCCATCCTATTTTTGGCACTTTAACGCATACGTCATATTTGTCATCTAATTGGGGGCCATGTTCGCCGATAGTAAACTAATTTATACACCAACTAGCAGTAAGCCCGTCCTTTGTACGGGATGTAGGATTCAGTTTAAAGAAGAAAGATCATCATACCAAAATTTAAACTTGAAATCCTAAACAAATCAATACAAAGAAATAAATCAAAACCCAGCTTTATTATTTAGCATTACTTTACAATTAAATAGATTAGGGCATTTATACCATTATTATAGTTACTTATACGTTAAAATGACTTTTAATATAGTATGATTTCGAAATGGGTTTTAAATTAATGACCAATATAAACTAAGTGATATTGATTTGACAGATGTTTGTTTTTATTTCTATTAAATCTTTAAACTACAAAGACAGCTGATTATTACCAGTTGGTTATTCATTGAAAACTGGATCAAAATACGAGTAATATCGCGTAAAATTGGGTTTTTGATTTTCAAGGGGCGGCTGGCGATTTCAAGCATTAACAAACCTTCTCTTGAATGTAGAGAATACATGAAATTGTAATCGATTTTCCCGTTTTTTCGGAGAAGACGGCGTAAAATGACTCCTGGAGCGTCACAGACAAACAGACAAAAATTGAGATAAGACCGGTTTCGGCTTCTCTAACGCAAGAAAAGTAAGAATAACTAAAAAATTAATAATTCTGAGCAATGTACCGACAAAACTCTAATTTTATTTATATAGATTGTCGTTTTTAAACCTACTTAAGGGAGAAAGTATGTGTCAGTCTACCGATACAGTTTATTTAGAAACAGTCTACCAGTCTACCCATCCTATATTTGGTACTTTAACTTATAGGTCATATTTGTCATCTAATTGCGGGCCATGTACGCCGATAGTGAACTAATTTATACCCCAATTAGAACCAGCCGTGACGGAACACGAGTGTGTTTGATGTCGGTGCAACAATCGCATCATGATGCGGTCGCGTCAAAGCGTGTTACCGGCCAATCACGAAGCTCCGATTGGGCGACGGTGTCTCGCTCTGCAGGCACAACTCTGACCGCGACGCGGGCAAATTACTGGACGTAATTGGGTTGTTAACGTTCACAAACTGTTTACTCCGCTCGCCGGTTGATTGGATGTCGTGCATGTCCGTCGAGTATTGGATTTGTATAAACCGTGCACATTTTATAAATTTCTCCCCTTGCTGTCGTCAAAGCTTTCAAAGTTGAGTTCAGAGTGAATATATCCGTTTTGAGACTCCTGGAATCCTTAAAAGTGGTTTTCAGACTTCTGTCTGTCTGTATACAGATTCCTAGACCACACTGATAGTGCGATTTTTATGAAATTTTGATACAGTACAAGGCATGTTCATCGAATGTTCGATTTGTATAACCCGTGCACATTTTTACTTTCTCCCCTTATACATACTATATGGAGAGAGTATTGTTTTCGTCAAAATTTTTGAATTTGAGTTGAGAGTCGATGTATCCGTTTTGGGGTCCCCTGAATCCAAAAAGTGGGTTTCGACATGATGTCTGTCCGTCCGTGTGTCTGGATGTGTACAGAGCCACAGCCTACCCCGTTGGTCCGATTTAGATGAAATTTGGCATGTATGTGTATACTCACCGTATCTCTAGGGTTTTTTTCATTTTTTATTTTTCAGGGTATTTCACCCTAAAAACCCTTAAAAAGTGAAAAATCCAAATTTCTCAAAAATGGCTCTATCGACTTCGATTAAAATCTGAATGTTTATAGTGCATAGAGTACTAAATAATTTTGACACCATCCGCATGTCTGTAAAAATTACGGTTCAAAAGCTATGGGCTTTTAAATGTCAAAAATCCAATTTTTAAATTTTCAGCGAAAACAATAAAAGTAAAGTATAACTTGACTGGCACCATTGAAACCAATTTAAAAAACTAAACAAATTAGTAATGTGAATTATTTGTCTACGACTAACGGTTCCAGAGAAAAGTTAAATTTACTGTCCACGATAAACGCAGTGCGTTATCTGAAAGTCCAAATGTTATTCTTATGGAGAATACTAAAAAATCTATTTCTTCCTTATTTTCCAACCGTTTTCCATGAAAACTTGGTATCAAACTTAAGATCAAATCACCTAACAAAACCAACTCATAAATACTTGGTATTACCGTGGGGGTGGTTCCCCCCATGCAATTCGAACAATTAATTTAACTTTGTCTCTCTTGTTTTTATTTTTAAAAATAGGATGATTATTTTTGAAACAATAAATTATCAAATGTTTTTTAGATAAACTTTGAAGAACATGATTTACTTAAGGGTGAAAGTATGTGTCAGTTCACTGATACCGTTTATTTTGTATATCTGTTAAAATCGTCGAAGGTTTATAACAAATCTAAAGTGTTAGATTAAGATATTGGAGGATGTAAACATAAATTCGTGGACTCATACGTAATAGCCTCTTCACTGTGCGAAAATCGCTTAATTCTTGCGACATTTTGAGAAACCGAATACCAGTTAAGATTGACTACACCTTTGTTTACAAAGCCGAGCTAGTATGTGGATGTGGTGATTGACTGAGCTAGCGTGATCAGTCAATCATGATGACACTGATGAGGTGACCACACGAATATGCAATATGCCCGCAGGACGTGTTGGTTAAGTTTCGATTAACCTCAATCTGACGGGTTTAATCATAAAATGTAATACCGTATGAGACCTTGTATCAGCTTTCCAAATCATAATATAATAATAATTTCGTTTTATACTCTGTCCATAACCATGAAATTAATTTGTCTATATTCTCTTTAACATTGGAGACAATCAACGTAAGTTGTTTATATTTTTTAATATCTCGGTACCTGTTGAGAGATAGAGAAAAACTTTAAGGAACTTAATTGTGTAGTTTTTTAAGCTGATTCCAATGGTGAAATATAAAATTAGAAATTTTTAAAAATTACATGTGAAAAACGCAAAAAAAATTTAGGGTAAAAAACTAAACTAGTTCCCAGACCGATATTGGTTTACGAACTCGTCCGAGCATTTTGTAGGAATACACGTCTCTACCAAATTTGGTCTCGATTGACCATTTTTACGAGAGTAATGCTAACAGACACATATATATAATATTTATAAAATTTTATAACGACTATTTTTGGACTCTTAACCTATAGAAGAAAAAATAACATGGTCCCGGGCTTAAGTCTTACCATAAGACCTACAGTAATAGCTTCTTCCCTATGGGAAATTCGCTAAAAATGATAAATATAGCCCCTGTATGAGTTTGTCTTTACATTTCTTAGAATTATGATATTTTTTGTTATACTACTCTTTATACACCAGAAAGAATTATTAACGCCCGTCTTTAATTATGTTCTTTTAATTATTGAGAGACAGAGTCAGGACTCGAGTTGATGTTAAGAATATAATTGTTACGACAAACTGCTAGAAGCACTATAGCACGTTTACGGAACCGTTAAGCCAAAATTAAACTTTCTTCATTATAAACATTATCCTTGCACAAGCTTTACTTATTACTTATGGAAACAAAGCAAAAGTACTGATCTGCTACGAACACATTCACTAATTAACTAGACAAAGGGCGGTGATTTATTCGTTTTGGACGAAACAGAACTGACAACCATGTCACACGCTAAAACAGTCACAAAGGATTTGGTTCGGTATTCTCGTTGTGCATAACCTTCACTGGACGAGAGCCTCTTATTATATTATGTTCTCAAAGAGTTCATAACCGAATTATTCATAATACTCATTCACCTTTCAGTATATTTGGGAAAAGAGTAGTTCTATGAAATTGTTATAAACATAGTTATCTTTTAGTAACGTTTTAGTAGGTTTTCGTAAATCGTATTTTGTGTCCGGGAACGGATTTTTTTTAGAAAAGTGAAAATTTTCTACAAAAGACCTCCGGTCTTCTGTCCTTCCCTGGTAGACACTCAGAGATAGCCTACTGTCCTCAAGTATTTCTGCTTCCTTCCTTTAAGCGATTACATTTTTTTAGTATTTATCAACGCCAGTATCGCTTGGATAGGGAACCCAAACACTAGACTTTTTCCTTAATGATGATCTGTAGAGGATTTAGTCTTTGTCAAAATGGAAATAGGAGGCTAAATCAAAGGTGTTCAGGCACTGCGACCGTAGTTGGGTCTTGTGTACAACCACCGTAAAGTTAGTTAGTTACTGAAATGGCAACCTGTCCAGATATTGCCAAGTATGAATGAGAAATGAGTGGAAGATGATTGTGACACGATCATGTAGTCTTGTTACTGACTTAAAGCTGCGTGTTCCTTAGATAGAAATGTTAATTAATAGGCCAACAGTCAAAGGCATATCTAAGGGACCTACAGTTTAACGCGGAATCCCAACCACTGCCACTGAATTACGAACTTGATCTAATTATGAGGATGGTCTTTGGATTACGAGTCTGCATCAGTGGTAGCCATCTTGAATTTTAGTCCCGTAAGAGCAATGTTAAATTCTGGCGGAACATACCTTCACTTTGGCGTGTGTAGTGGCGTTAATTATCAAAGTATCAATGTAAAACTTTGGAAGTATATTGATGAGATGTGGCTCAAGGGCCAATGAGATGGCTCAAGGTGGCTCAAGGGCTCAATCCAAGATGACCTTTTCAATATGTTCAAAAATTTAACTTGATATAAAAAACAAAAATCCAGGAATATTTTACATAATAAATCATTATTATTTTTTTATTGAGAGCGAAAATAAGAAGTTCTTAAAGGTGGTGCCCTGGAGGACTGTAATACCTTTAATTTGACACCTCTTCCGTTAATTTATGACAATATGTCAAGGAGGTATAGGCGCCAGAATTTAACATTGCTCTTACGGGACTAAAATCCAAGATGGCTACCACTGATGCAGACTCTTAACATAGTATTTAATATTGCGGACGTTAATCCACACCAGAGAATATTCCATCCACCAAACATCGCTCATGACTATCCACAATTCGTTACCTCCAAGTAGTTGGATTGCAGAACACGCCACTGGAAAGAAAGCATTCATGAGGGTAAGAAATTACAGGACAGTCTGGGTGTGACCTGGGGAGGGAGAGGTAACATTTCCAAGCCCCTTCAGCTTCCAAAACGGGTTTCTGGTCAAGCATAAAGCAGACAACAATCCATCCTAGAGTGAACCAACCAATAATTGGATTAAGACTGGGTATCCAAAATCCAAAGGGTGGTTTGCTCCCACAGGGTATTGGCAATCAGTCACACAAAAATTTAAAACGAAAGTGACATCGTATTGTTATAAGGACTGCTGTTTAGAGGAACTGAAAAAATGCCCTTTAGACATAACCATGACCTTACGTATTCCCCAAAGGGAGTAGATACATTTTTTACATATAATGTAGGCTACCCTTTCTCAATAAATGTTCCAAACTAAAGGTCTAAAATTTTCCCAAATTATTCATTGGGTATAACGGTAAATTTTAACGTATGGGCTTCGATCTTCTTGAATTTTATAATATAATAATCATTTCATATAATATAATACAATTTTATAATAATTTTCTAATAAATTGTTTTGATTTTTTTAGAACATCCAAAATTGTATGAATACAAAAGATTATATTTACCATAGATATCATGAATAACCAACAAAAGTTTCATTTTCGTGGTTGCTATGATTATCGAGAAAAGGTACGTTATTTTGAAATTACTTAATATAGAAGGTATCGAACGTAAGGTAGTTTTACTTAAATAAGCAAATAAAGTTTCAACTCTCAAATTTAATATGGAGAATAATAGTGTCCAGAGAATACAATAGACTTCAGGGAAATTAGTGGAGAGGCTTTAGAGGGATTCCAAGTGTAAAAGCTTGCGTTTTATACGTCCCTGTGGTAATATATCGCGCTAGTGGCGTTGTTACGACTTGCAGGTCATTTGGTCGTTTGCTACAACACTTTGCAAAGGGAACGAAACTACTGTAAACACAACGGTTGCTAGTAACACAACTGACAAGCGACCGTATAGTATTTACAACACGTTTGTGCTGTAACACAACGATTCTGGAGATAGAGGAACTCATTCCGTTTTCAAGTGATTACCTGAGAATTTACATTTAATCCTTCGAGTGGTAAAGACGCTTCAGCGTCTCTTTATCGCGAATATATTCAACGATGCGTAAAGCGCTATCGTAGTCAATCATTACCGTCACGGTGCTGCCATCTACGAGCTAATGCATGAACTAATGTGAACTCGAGAATTAGTTCATTTTCGTGCCGCCAGAGCCAAATAAGCGCTTTCTCAGACGGTGGTCCTTTTGGTGTAGTAGTTGGACCGTTGTGCTGACGAGTACAACGATTGGAGCAATTCGTAGACAAAGTTAAAAAATTAAAAAATACAAATTAGGTCCGCCACACGGAGGGTTATATCAAGATGTTTTTATCTGTAGATATTGTTACATATCTTTTAATATAATTCTAATTAGTTAATATTCTTTGTCGTCTTTGTAATCTAAAACAAAAAAATGTTTAATCTAAACGTAAACGTGGAACAAAAAATCCGTTAGTAACGCAGGTCGAGTGAAGCTTATCCTTTATTGCATTTCTGAAATGGCGATCTACGCAGGAAGATATTTTAAGCGAAGTACGAAAGAGTGTAAGATGATTATGGCGCGATCTTATAGTCTTGTTACTAACTATGGCTTATATTTTCTAACTGGCTGGGTGGCTGAATGATTGTAGTGCCTGCCTTCAAACCTGAAGGTCACCGGATCGAATCCCGCAAGGGTTGAATCTGGACCCAGTTGCCATTTCATCATTAGGCTATTAATTAATTATGCTTCTTAACAACAGTTCGACTTCAGTTAACAAGACCAGGGTTTGGACCGTTTCCCGTCAAAACGTTAAAAATGCCGATAGGCGTAGAAAGATACAAACAAAATAATACAGTACTGTTAAATAAAAGCCAAACAGCCAATGTCATCTAAGGAGTTTAAAATTTAAAGGTGGTATCTGAACCACAATTTTGTCTTTAAATGTCGTAGAGGTGTAATTTTGAAGATTAGCGGTTGAACGTAGTTACAATATTACGGACGTTAATCCACACCAGGGAATATCCCATCCACCGACCATCGCTCATAACTATTCACAATTCGTGACCTACAAGTAGCTGGATCACAGGGCACGCCACCGCCCCAAGCTAGAAGCAAGCTGTCCGTTCCCACCATGAATAGTGACGCGTCTGGCGGGCGGGGCCGTTGCATTATTGTAGCTCCGTCCACCTCGCTCTCATTATCTATTGATGACGTCATCGTCTCGTACACCACTTTGTCTCTGCTTATTATTAATTTGACGTTCCTATTTCCAGCGTAATTGGTCAGACGGTGACCTGCGCAACAGTTGTGCGCGCTCCTCTACAATATAATATCTTAGAAAAATGCAAATGAAAGTTTCTATGCGCATGCACGAGTTACTCCGCACCCCCCCCCCCCCACACACACAGTGGATAGATCTACGTTTACGTTTAAGCAGACGCCAATAACCGTTGCTATGGTAAACAAGTTTATTTATTAAGCTTTCGTTGCCTCTGGGGTGGCCACAAAAGTTAGATGGGAATTCCATGAAATATAGTGTACTTCGGGGTACGCATAGCTGAAGCTGAGCCTGCCATTCGCAAAACAGAATTAAAAGAAATTTTAAAAGGTTTTGTATAAGTTTTTAAGTGAACCAATGTGAGATAACCTTTATGAAACGTTATCGATTCGTCATGGATATGTCTTAGCTTTTTATCAGTATCTTCAGGAATTTTTAAAGCAACATTTTTGAACCAATAATTTTAAAACGTGTAATTTTCAAGGTCTAAATATGTTTAACAATGTACAAAAAAACAGAATCGTTTTCTTAAACAGGTCGGTCAGCACGATCTATCGGATTTCAGTTGTACACTAACGTCGCTCGCACCGCCTTTGCGAGTGACGAATCACTAAAACGAAATTATTCACGAATTAAACGAATATATTCGGGACTAAAACGAAATCGTTTTAGTCCCTTGAGAACAATGGATTTTGTGACAGCTTTACTGGCTATTTAGTGTCATATTAACGGTAAAAATTGGTTATCTAAGGAATTGCATTACTTATATTTTATTTTTTTACTGAAATATAATTACCCAGTTAATGTACACGATGATTAACAAGTACTTATATTTTTTATGATAGACACCTCAACCATATTGCTGTCACAAAATTAACTTTTATGGGACTAAAACCCAAAATGGCGTAGGTGCTGCAGACTCTTAAAGATATGATTAGATTAGATTATTAAAATGGCGACTCTACCACTAGGTAGGTATTTTAAGCCAAGTATGAATGAGGATTGAGTGTAAGATGGTTGTGGCGCGATCTTGTAGTCTTGTTACTGACTAAGACTCCGAACCACGGCCTCTGATTTACGAATAGGTCTTATTATGAGAATGGTCTTTTTCGGATTAACGTAGTATCCAATAGTGCGGACATTAATCCACACAAGAGAACACTACACCCACCGACCATCACTCACAACTATCCACAATTCGTGATCTCCAAGTAGCTGGATTACAGGACGATGACACCGTCCCTTTTAGCTCTAATACTACAAGCACCTCCGTACATAATGCAATCGAAACCGCTGATTCGGAGCTTTCATCTTGTTTTCATCAGTACTGTACTCATATTTCTGTTACCGTATCGACTCACCCTCATTTTTTGCTTGACAAACGCACAGATCTGTCCATGGCCGGACACATGTTGGGGAAAGACGGTGTCAACCTATACAAATATCAGTATTCAAAATCAACAGCAGCAATATAATTCACCGTGAACAGTGTTTCGTTTTTCTCATTTTCCGCCTGGAGGGGTTGTAATAAAACAACCACGTAAAACAGAATTTTGCATTCGTAGAAAGCTAAGAGCTTCCTCATGGGGCGAAACTGGACGGTTTGTTTGTTGAACTCTTCAATATTCTATCCAACCCATTTAATTTGAAAAGAAAAATTAGTTTTTAAATTATGCTTAAATAAGTGTTCTTACCTTTTCGACGAATTTACCAACGTGGAATATTGGCAATTTTACCTCGACAAATTGTACTGTAATTGTACAGAAAATGTATTGGGCGACTGCCGTGGGCCGTACGTTGATTGTTGTGCTCAGCTGATGATGGCGTTTTGTTTTACCTGAAGCAGGCTCGGGCACCACACACGTGTAAACACGCCAGTGTGTCCACTGGGAAAATAAAAATCCCACATTCCAGGCAAAAATCACATTTTATCGTTCTCTCATGTATAAACCAATTACCCTTACATATTTAGATTTCCCAAACTGCAACTTTTTTACCTCTTTACTCATTTAATTTGAACTTTCCTCGAACTTGATTCCAAGTGTTTTGATAAAGTTAAAATAACACATATCAAAAGTTATTAATCTTATCTCTCTTACTGTTCACATTTAACCTCTTGAAATATTTATCACGTTCTAAGATAATAGGAAATATGATTGGATAATATCCTAAAGGAAGTTACAAAATTAATTACAATTGATACAGTTTGTTACTTATAATAATTTTTTGTCGGTCTTTTAGTGTTCAGAATCACATGAAAATACCCTGGATTATCCAAATAACACCCCCACCCCTAAGTGTAGTTAATGTAGTCTGTTTGCTTTGCCAAACGGACTTGTTCGAGGTATTACATAATGTTGGGGAAAGACGGTGTCAACCTATACAAATATCAGTATTCAAAATCAACAGCAGCAATATAATTCACCGTGAACAGTGTTTCGTTTTTCTCATTTTCCGCCTGGAGGGGTTGTAATAAAACAACCACGTAAAACAGAATTTTGCATTCGTAGAAAGCTAAGAGCTTCCTCATGGGGCGAAACTGGACGGTTTGTTTGTTGAACTCTTCAATATTCTATCCAACCCATTTAATTTGGAAAGAAAGTTTCGTTTTTAAATTATGCTTAAATAAGTGTTCTTACCTTTTCGACGAATTTACCAACGTGGAATATTGGCAATTTTACCTCGACAAATTGTACTGTAATTGTACAGAAAATGTATTGGGCGACTGCCTTGGGCCGTACGTTGATTGTTGTGCTCAGCTGATGATGGCGTTTTGTTTTACCTGAAGCAGGCTCGGGCACCACACACGTGTAAACACGCCAGTGTGTCCACTGGGAAAATAAAAATCCCACATTCCAGGCAAAAATCACATTTTATCGTTCTCTCATGTAATGTATAAACCAATTACCCTTACATATTTAGATTTCCCAAACTGCAACTTTTTTACCTCTTTACTCATTTAATTTGAACTTTCCTCGAACTTGATTCCAAGTGTTTTGATAAAGTTAAAATAACACATATCAAAAGTTATTAATCTTATCTCTCTTACTGTTCACATTTAACCTCTTGAAATATTTATCACGTTCTAAGATAATAGGAAATATGATTGGATAATATCCTAAAGGAAGTTACAAAATTAATTACAATTGATACAGTTTGTTACTTATAATAATTTTTTGTCGGTCTTTTAGTGTTCAGAATCACATGAAAATACCCTGGATTATCCAAATAACACCCCCACCCCTAAGTGTAGTTAATGTAGTCTGTTTGCTTTGCCAAACGGACTTGTTCGAGGTATTACATAAAGGAAAAACTTTATCAAATTTAATAAATCAGACAATAATTGCGACCTTCATCGTTAAGACACATTTACAGGGTGTCCCTGAACTCTTTACCGACTTAACGGATATTATTCCTATTCCTAGACCATAGAAGCCGTAATACGAGCTTGTCAATGGTCTCGTGTCATATTTAAAAATTCGAAACTCAAAATTTACCCTATAACAGCTGTTTTTCACTTAGCTAATTTTAATTCGAAAACGGCTGTTTATAATAAAATTAAGTTTAGAATTTTTTGGCTTTATCCCTTATAGACGTAATTACAGGTATCAATCAGCTGATGAAATTGAACTTACAGCTATTTATTAATGTTTCAATCAGCTGTTTAGTGGTAATAACTAACACTTGAAACAGCTGATCGGCTGAAGTGGCTCAGTAACAGCTTTACCACATGATAACAGTTGATAAATTTTTTGAGAACACATTTTCTGTTATTAATGAACCAATCTTAAATTTGATATCGTTAGATTTGAAATTGAGTTCCCCAAATAAAATGTAATGAATGTTTATTTTAATCATTGGTGTTTTTTTCTATATTTACGTTTTAAATTTTTAAACAGCCGCCATTTAAAAAAAAATTTGTTATTAAGTCTGTAAGTGAAAAAGTTTTATACCGAATTTTATTTCACTATAAACAGCCGTTTTCGAATTGAAAATAAATATTTGAAAAAAAAGAAAATGACGGCTATACGGGTAAATTTTGAGTTTTCGAATTATTAAATATTCTATTTCGGCAAGGTGGGTTGAGGGACGCTTTGTATATGCTTATAACGGGTGACCAGCTTAAGTTTTCCAATAGATAACATTTTTATTTTATGTCTGACAGTAAACATTTTATGGGGAACCCAATTTATTTTTTCATGATGCTTCTAGGTAAGTATTAAAATTTTAGAAATGTCCCACCATTTTCCCTGTATGGTGGACAACTTAAGTTTTTTTTTCTTACAGAACACCTGCATTTTATTATGATTGTAGATAGTAAACGTCATTAAAAACGTTTTTAGCTATGCTATCTTTTACATAAATCTTCCCAATTAGGTTCTAGGGTATTTAAAAAATTTAATTTCACTGTAACTTCCCTTGGCCGAAAACACTTAACGAGCAATAAGGAAATTACACTGTCACAGTGGAGTTGAAGCTTAAAATGCTCTAGAACCTGATTGGTTAGATTTAGAAGAAAATTACTTTTAAAACGCATTTTCTACCTAAAACCATAATAAAATAAACGGTGTTCCATAAGAAAAACCAATAAAGTTGTTCGCCTATTGGAAAAATGGCGGGAAATACTTACCTAACAGCAGCATGAAAAATAAATGGAGTTCCCCATAAGAGGTTTACTGTCAAACATAAAATAAAAAGTTAGCTATTGGATAACTTTAGGCTGGACACCCGGTAATATACAGTATACACAACTAAATAGCCTACCTTTCCATAGGAAATTCACTGGTTAAACCATTACCCCATCATCACCACGTCATGCCTGAGTACACGTGTCCTTCCTTGGCACTAGCAACAAACTGCACCTCCCCCGCTCAACTGTGCCAGATAAATGTTCAAAACAACTCATTGTGGGTTTTGGAACACTCTTTATTGTCGTTTAACATCGGCCATTAGTTATGTTTACATTTTCATATTTCACTGCCATGCTCGCGATTTGTCAAGTTCAAATTTGAGTTTGACACCACTGTTTGGTGGTCGACGATTGCCCAAAAACGTCACTGGTTAAGGATTCGCTCTCAACCTCAGTACATTCGCTAACCCCAGTTTACCCAGTTTGTGTAAACTGTATACTTATAACAGCAGGTTTCTCGCCCCACGATACGAACTGAAGGTTGACAAGATGGAATTTTCCTTTCACAAAAAAGCTTCCTTAAAATCCTAAGATGTAAGTGAACCTGCTCTTTTAAAAACCAACTTAATTCAGCTAAGTTTATCATATTATATAGGTACGTTTAAATATTTTTCTCTATTTGTAATATTAGAATCGAAATTTATAAACCTATTATTTAGCGAATAATTGATTTATAGAGCTTTGATAGAAAATATGCCATTAGAATGGTAATAAATATGGCTTATCATACGTAGGTTTCTGAATAAAGTTTGAATTTCATCAAAACTTAGTTTGTATCTCTATATTTTTCACACCATTTTCACACGAATTGTGGATAGTTGTGAGCGATGGTCTGTGGTTTATGTGTTTTATTGTATCGATCAACGTCCGCACTATTAAATTCTACGTTAATCCGCATAGACAATCCTAGACTCCAAGATGAAGATGTAAGTCCCTTAGATATGCCATTGACAGTTGAACTATTGATTAACAGTTCTGTCTAAGGTACACATGCCAGCCTTAGTCAGTAACAAGACTACAAGATCGCGCCACAATCATCTTCCACTCATTTCTCATTCATACTTGCCTTGGGTAGGTCGTCATTTCAGTAACTAACTAACATAGATAGATCGGGTTTACAACTTGACAACCGAAATGTCTGATCCAAGTTTAGATGAAAAATTCTTTGTTGGATATCAAAGCATTGCCAAAAGTGTCATGAGAGATGCGACGATATGAATGAGGTATTTTGTTTTGCCGAAAATTATAGAACTATTTTTTACACTTTAAAGTCAGTAACTTTTGAACCGTCATTCATACAGACGTTCGGGCGGTGTGCTATTATTTAAGACGTTAAGAACTAAAGACTATAAAGTATAAATTTAACTCGCTGTTTTTGCGAAATTACATTTTATGCGGTTTTAATAGGTTTTAGGATTGATCTACCTGTAAAAAAATAAAATGGGGGAAAACTCCAGCGGTTACGGTGGCAGACACCACTTCGATAAAGCACTGTTATGGGTAAAGAGGACCCCAAAACGGTTATATTAACCGAAAATTGGAATTCATTTTTTCTATAAAAACAATACTTAACCCCCTAACAGTACGTATAGGTGGGATATTGTAAAAATCCATTGTTAAGAGTCTGCATCAGTGGTAGGCGTCTTGAATTTTAGTCCCGTAAGGGCAATGTTAAATTCTGGCGGAACATACCTTCACTTTGGCGTGTGTAGTGGCGTTAATTATCAAAGTATCGATGTAAAACTTTGGAAATGCATTGATGATATGAGGCTCAAGGGCATGACTTTTTCAATATGTTCAAAAATTTAACTTGATATAAAATCAAAATATTCAAAAACAAAATATTCATGGATTTTTGTTTTTATATCAAGTTAAATTTTTGAACATATTGAACATATTGAAAAGGTCATGCCCTTGAGCCACATCTCATCAATGTACTTCCAAAGTTTTACATCGATACTTTGATAATTAACGCCACTACAGACGCCAAAGTAAAGGAATGTTCCGCCAGAATTTAACATTGCTCTTACGGGACTAAAATCCAAGATGGCTACCACTGATGCACACTCTTAAGAGAGACAGTTTCTTCAAAAGGTGAACATCAATTTACTCGACGTTTCAACACATTTCATATATATAACGTATGAAAATACGGTAGATTAAAACGTGTGACAGAGAGTCCGCCGAGTCGTCTGCTAGCCTTGAGTATCGTTAGCGGGACCCGGCGCGAGGCGTCAATTAAGCCCGATGACAAATCAATATCACAAGAACCCGGCGTCCACCTATTGGCTCAATTCGGTATCGAGATTAATTGCTGCTAGTGGACGTTTTTATAAACTCTTTAGCTGTAAAATAATTATTTTCTTCCTATAATAAAAATATTATTTCGTAGTTCAAATCACGAACTATTTGGAGGACTTCATGCAGGCGAGAATAAGATCGTGCGTGAACCTCCAAATAAATGCACTTTTCGTATTTTAAGAGTAAGAGTATTAGGATTAATGTGTTTGAATATCACAGTCTCTTGATTTAATAATATGTTTTGTGCTTACTGAGGCTATTTAATTTTTATTGTAGGTTTATAAATTACTAGCCAAAGTACCCGTTCTTCGTACGGGTTGAAAAGGCTGAAAGGTGTAGGCTCTACTGATACATTTAAGTTATTGTTAATTAATTCTTCATTGTTTACAAAATGACGAAACTCGAGTGTCTACAACATTTCAAAGTAACATCTGTCAAATATTGGGAGAGGATAAGGATTAATTAAAATTAAAATTAAAATCTACCATTCCACTATTTCAAATAATTCACTAATTTCGATCCAGCAGTTTATCTGAAAAATCAACATTATTTCTTCTTCTTCCCGAACTGTCAAAATATAGTGCAAATGGATGTTGTCATTAGAAAATGTAAACATTGAAACCTAGGACGGTCACGGCAGCTCTTTCTTCTTCTTCTTCCCGAACTGTCAAATTTTAGTGTTCACAGCTGTTGACATTCAAGTAATTTTATGTTTTCATTCTTTGAAAATGTAAACATTGAAATTTAGGACGTTCATGGGGCGTAGCCCGAGGGGATTTTAAGGGAACTAATATGCCTATGTGTTGCATGAGTTTAAGATCTACCTTTCTGTAAAATTTCAAACCGGTCGGTTCAGTATTTTTCGCATTTACTTGCCACAACAAACCCACAAACAAACATACAGAAACCACCTCTTCTTTATAATATTATAGATTGTAATTATTTTCATCCACGGTATTTCATGTATCACTAGCGTTACTCGTCACAGGTTGCTGCAGTGTACAACAGTGTGATGTGTAAAACTGATAAATTAGGTTTAGATTCCCTGAAAAATATAAAATGGTGGTCAATAAGAAATGAACGTATTGATGTGGAACTTGATACACTTGATACGGCTTTAGCCAATAAAAATAATTCTAAATATATTTTATTTATTTTCTCCACCATCTTGATTTCTTTAGGTTAGCAACAATGTATTTTCATAAAGAAAACTTGGGAGGAATTACGAGAAAAATGCTTTCGCACGATCGTATTCACTCGCGATGGCATAGATTCCGAACTATTTTGCATGCATAATTTTTATCTATTATAAGTGGAAGTTAGTGTTTCTTAAAGTATTGAAAAATCCTAAATAAGTAATACACTTATGTTGCATTCATAACATAAAGGGGGTTTTCATTTAAAAAATTTTATTTTTCGTTTGTCAACATCGAGGGCTTTTCGTTACGTTTAAGGAAAAATATAATTTAAAAACATGTTTTTAGGCTTTTATTTTCAACAACTAGCTGACCCGGCGAACTTCGTAACGCCTAACAGAAAATACATGTTAACTTTAAGATTGGCCATTTTGTGAAGTCAAATAGCATTTGGGCTTCGTTGTGAAAGCTTTAAATATTCAACAGCTGATTATTATAATAAACCTAATATGTATAAACATTATGATTATTTTATTTGGCAAACATATAAACACGTTACTTTTAATCATACAGAAAATAAAAAATATATAAATACAGTACATAATTCCCAAAAACCGTAAACTATTAACGTGGTGAATAAATCTTTTCATTTTGTACAGTACACATCTACTCCATAGTTTTACATTAATGAATGATTCAGATGGCATTGGATAGTAAAGCATATTGCTAATGGATAGTAAAACAACAGCTGTAGCTTAAGAAATCAAATGTTTTGATTTTAGAAAATTTGTAAACAAACTTATTCCCATAAGGTTAACATTATAATTTTAAAAAGCTATAAAATGGAAACTAATTGAATTTATGGAAACTGAATATGCCTAAAGCATGACCGGAGCACAGACGAATCCGAAAAATCAAAGATCATTAAAATCTGTCCAGCCGTTCTCGAGTTATAATACGTGTAACTAACACGACTTTGTTTTATATATTTAGATAATTTCCTGTGGAGTTCCCTCGGCCCACTTTATACTGTAGGATATTGTATACCCCCGGATGTGTACTTCCCCCAAAGCGATCGCAGCTGGACCACCGCTTTTGGTCCAGAGAAAAGTTTGATTCAAACCAATATTGGCTTTCAGAGAAACCCTAGAGAGACGAGCAGTTCAAACCATGATATTAAATGGAAAATGTCCAATTTATTTGCATGTTGACATGAATATCTCTTAGCTCTGGGAGGGGAGTATAGGCAATCCGTCAGACCAAAATTTGAAACGGAAGTGACGTAATATGGTTTGAAGGACAGCTTTTTGGAAGAACTGAAAACATTCCCTTTAGGCATAACCACGATGTCCCAAAGGGAAATAAATACATTTTTATCCTCTTCGACATCCCAGAATCGCTGATTGCTACAATGACGGCGTTAGTGGTGATGTAAAGCCAATCGCAGTTTCAAGATGCTTGTTTTCCAGTAACTAGTTGA